>CM031873.1:10807945-10823533 GCA_018697195.1 Certhia americana | reverse complement strand
CATGGTACCGAGCTCTGGCTCTGCCAGAATCCTGAATTTCCACCAAACCTAAACATTTGAAGACAAAATTCCAGCAGGACCCTTTTTGTTATTTTTCACTCTTTGCGGGGCAAAACTCCTCCCTTCCTGCCCCCTTTCATTTCACCTCGGAGCCGCGGGAAGTGCCGGTGATCCCGGGTGAATCCCCGCTGCCACCTCCACCCCTGGCTGTCCCCTGCCTGCTCCCGGCGCTGTCAGTTCCCAGCCTACGTGCTGAGCCGGGGAGTTAAAAAGGTAAAATGCGAAACCTGATCCCCGGTGACCTGTCTAATCCTGCTCCGCGGCGCAGCCAGAGCTGAAATTCTCGTCCTGCCAAACAATGACTCGAGGAGACGACAGGAGGAAGATGAGAATCTGCAGGGATTTTTTTTTTTTTTTTTTTTTTTAAATTTGTTTTGTTTTGTTTTGTTTCCACTCCATCTCCTGTCTTTTTCGGGGCTGAACGCTGCCAGCTGGAAGGCAGGGAAGGCGAGGAGGAGTTTGGGGTTGGAGCCTTCTCGGTGGGAGAGCTGGGAAGAGTTTTAGGCAGCCCCAGCCTAAATCTGCTGTCCTGGAGGCGAAGGGCTCCAATGTGATGAGTGAAGCACTTCACTTCCCCAAAATCTGCTGGTTATTGTGGGTTTAAACTCCCAGCGACTCCCAGATATTTCCACGTTGGGCTGGAAAGGAGTTTTTGGTGTTTTGGGCTGTGTTGGATGGGGCTGAGCTTTGCAGGCTCCTCTGGGACAGCAGCTCGGACCCTGCCTGGGTCACCCCTGGAGCTCTCAGGCTGCTGCTGCCTTCCCAGAAAGCCAGGACTGGTCCTTCCTTCCTTCCCCTGGATCTCCTGTTGGATCCAGAAACTTCTTGGGATTGTGCAAAGCCAGGAGCTGGACAATGGGATGGTTTGGGTTGGGAGGGACCCTAAAGATCATCCCAAGGAGATGATGCCTGTGAGTTCCTTCCACCTCAGGATATTCCACAGGTTCCACCTCAGGGAATTCCATGAGCTGGAATTCCACCCCGTGTCCATATCCAGAGCTAAAACTGGGGGATTTCCCTGTTGTTTCTTGGGCTGTGCACATTTCCATGTGCAAAATCCTTCATGGATGGTTTTGGGCACCCTAAGTGATTTTTTTCCTCTAGGTTGGTGTTGAGGAAAAACATCCCTGCCCCGAGCCTCGACAGGTCCCACCAAACCCACCTGCGATGGGATATTTTGGAAAAGCAAAGGATAATTTGGAAAAGCAGCTCCTTCAATGGGAACCAGCTTTGATTCCGAGGGTTTTGCCCTGTTGGGATTCCAGCACCTTGTGCCACCTCTGGATTAGAGGCACAGATCCATTCCTAATCTGTGTTGTCCTCACTCCCAGACTTTTCCTTGCTGTTTTCCCTGTCCCACAACCTCCAGCTATGCTGCTCCATGGAATTGAATCAAACCTGCTGAGCCCTCAGGGTTTTTGATGGTTTTGATGGTCCCTGTGATTTAAAAAGTCCTTTTCTCCCAGCCCCGTGATTGAAGAAGAAGTGGAGAGTCATCGATTCAGTTTTCCAAGGTTGTTTATTTTTCCTTCTCTATTCCATTCTTTCCCTGACGCACAGAGATCCTCTCAGCAGCTCAGTCCAAGGCACAATCCCAGCCCTCAGGGACTTTTATACTAAAAACTACATGTATTTTATTTACAATAATTTTCCCATCCCTATCACCTTTGTTGGCCAGTCTGTCCCTGCTCTAAACCAACCAGAAAGTGTCACCATCACAGCAGGAGATGGAGGACAAGAAGAACAAGAAGAAGGACAGGACACACCCAGACCCCTCCATCTTGTCCCCTGAACCCCCATTCTAAAAACCCCAAATTCTACTTTTCACCCTGTGACAAATTAACTCTCACTCTGCTCAAACTCTCGTGGCTGTAAATCCTCACACAGAGATGGGAATTTCTCCCAAGGGCTAAAATCAAAGGCACAGGGGTTTTTAACTCCGTGCCAAGGTCTCTGAGCCCCCTGCCAGGGTCTGAAATCATCCAGGACAATCAGAGGAATGTTCTGGGCTCCGACACTGAGCAATTCCCAGCTCCATTCCTTGAACTGAAGCTTCTGGCTGACGATCCCATGATTCCCTTCCCGGGTTTTTTAGGCCCAGCACCCCCTGATCCCGCTGGTAGTGCCAGTCCTGTTGGGGCAGGTGACACAGGGACATGCAGGGGAAGGAGAAACGTGGAATTAACCCAAGGGAAATTCTGTGCTGAGGGGTGCAGGCTCTTTGGGGTCTGAGGGGGGTTGGGGGTTTGGAGGCTCTTTGGGGTTGGGAGACTGATTAGGGTGTGGAGGCTCTTTGGGTTTTGGAAACTCTTGGGGTTTGGAGGGGAGTTTGGGGTTTGGAGACTGATTGGGGAATGGGAACTCTTTGGATTTTTGGAGAGCTCTCGCCCACTTTAAATTGAATTTTGCTCCCAAAATTTCGGTTTTGACGCCGCTGGGCTGCCAGGGTTTGAAAGCGAAGGCCTGAGGTGGGATGAGATGAGAAATCTCTGGTGGTTTCATCAGGATTTTGGGCTCCGTGGAACCTTCCAGCACCTCCTGATTGCTTCTGCCACCAGAAACTTTCCCAGGCTGGCTCCTCGCTGCCAGCCTGCAGGGAAGGCTCTGGTGTCTGTGGGATTCGCTGATTCAGCTCTTAAAAGGGAATTTTGAGGCAAACAGGGTTACAACACCTGGGCTGGAATTTGCAAATCGGCTTTTGAGCTGCGGTTCAGACCTTATTCTCCAGTTTAGTCTCTGCCCTTAGATCTCCTCTCCAAGTTGGGTTTTATTTCTTCCTTGTTTTGGAGGCTGAGGTGCTGCTGAGGCTCCACATCTCACGGGGGTTCAAATGCTGAGAGAATTCCGAGACATGGCAACTCAATACAAACTCAATTATTGAAGAAATAAGGGGGGAAAAAAAATAAATCAAAGTATTTGGGTCCTAAAAGAGGACAGGGCTCTGACTTTCTTGATGCATCCCAGGAAAATGGTGATTCCTGAAGGTCAGGGTTTCCAGGGATGTATTTAATGCAGAAAAGTCCCAGGGAATGGGTTTGGTTTTGCCTTTTTCCAAACCTGCAATAACTCCCCTGGGGGAGGACTGGACAGGGAATGAGATTTAATGTCCCTTCCAACCCAAAACATTCCATGATTCCCGTGTGGGAGGGAAAGCACTCTCCCTTTGGCTTGGGATGCTGAAGGAAAGGGAGATGCTTTTTCCAGGCAGGATTTTCCCCCAAAAATTTTCCCCCCAAGCAGTCCAGATCATCAGCCAGAGTTTTACTTTGGTAAAGCCACCACCGAGGTGATGCCAGAGGAATTTTGGGTTCCCTGCGGCCCGTGAGAGGTTTGAGAGGTAGGCAGTGATTTACAGCAAAAAAAAAAAAAAGGGAATTTTGATTGAATTCCTTTTCCAAGCTGTTCCTGGCCATCCCTGCCGAGCCTGGAGCAGCCGGGGAGGTTCCTGCCCTACCTGGAGCACTGTGCAGACCCCCCAAACCTGCTTCAATCCCATCCCACATCCCATTCCCGGCTGCCCATCCTTCCCTTCCATCGGGGGAAGCGAAATTCCTGCGGAGCCCGTTCTGCTCCGGCCAGGAATCCCAGGATTCCCAGATTCCCATCCCCCTGGCCTCGCTCCCCGCCAGCCCGGGCCTTTTGTGGAGATTTATAGAGCAGAGTGGGCTGGGAACAAACTGCAGACAGCTCGGGGATGTGCTGTGCATACTAATGACCAGATCCTACCCCTGCCCCTCGGGGCACTGCTGGGTCAGCCCAGGGGCTGCAAAATTCATTGAGGGGCTCCTCACATCCCTGCTGCCTGTGCCAGGCTCGGGGATGTGCCCGGCAGGAAATTTGGAGGGGGGTTGTTTATTGGAAATGAGATGCCACTCGCTTCCCCAGTTCTGCTTCTCTTTCCTAAAGAGGGAAAAAATAAAATATATATAAAAAATAAAATCCCTTTTTTTTGGCCATCAGTGGTTTGTGAGTGGAGTGAGGAAGGTGGGATGGAGAGAGAGAGGGAGGAGAGGAGACACAAGTGCTGTGGGGAGCTGCTGGGTTGATTTGAGCCTGAAGGGTTTGGCCCTTCTTGGCATGAGGGCAGAGGAGAGGGAAAGTCTTTTCACCAAAGCTTGGGGAGGGCAGGAGCCCATTCCTGGCTCTGCCATGGATCCCTCTGGCCCGGCTCAGCCAAATCCCTCCGCCTGCAGCACTCACAGACACATTTTGGTCCTATTTGGGCAAATTTTGGGTCCTATTTGGCCCTGGCTGGGGCGGCAGGGAGGTGGCTCTGCTTTGGGCGAGGCGCAGCGGTGGGCGGTGATTTATGCCCACGGCAGAGAGGTTCCAAAACATCCCGGTTTTATGGCATCCCCTCTGGCCTGCAGCCCGTTTCCTCCTCATGTTACATCTTGTCTGCTGCCTTTGGAGGAGCTCTGGGGGCAGGGATTGTGGTTCTCTCTTGTCCTGGGCTGCTTTCTGCCTTGCCCCTGCACCCGGAGCAGTAAAACACGGGAGGAACACAAAGGGTTTGGAGCAGAGCAGGATGAGTCCCTGTGCATTTCCCAGAACCTCCCTGGGGATCCCCAGCCTGGCTGGGACCTCTGGGACCCGAAGGAAAGATTCCCTCTCTGGCAGATGGATAAGGTGTTAATTAACTCATCACTGATGGCCTCTGATTGCTGGGGAGAGCTGGATGTGGTCACTGGGGCTGGAGAAAGCTGGCTGTGGTCACCTGGGGCTGTTTGAGGTCACCTGGGGCTGTCTGAGGTCACCTGGAGCTGGCTGTGGTCACTGGGGCTGGCTATGGATATCTGGGGCTGGCTGTGGTCACTGGGGCTGTCTGTGGTCACCTGGAGCTGGCTGTGGTCACTTGGAGCTGGCTGTGGTCACTTGGAGCTGGCTGTGGTCACCTGGAGCTGTCTGTGGTCACCTGGAACTGGCTGTGATGTGGTCCAGGTGAGGTTACCTGCACTGGATGAGATTTTTTATGGCCCCATCACCTCTCTGGTGATTCCACCTCCACCCAGCTCCCTCCAGATGTGTCTCCCTGGTGGGATCTGCTCCCAGCTCAGCCTGGTTGGGCCAAACCTGAGCCCAGCCAAGCAGGGCAAGCTCCCTGTGCCTCTGCACTGGCAAATTCCAGCCAAAGCCACGCTCAGCACCAGCCCAGTCTGGTTCCTTCTGGTCCCTCAGAGACACTTTAGGTTGGGATGGGGCTTGTAGGGAACCAGTGCTGCCTGGGGAGGGGGAAAAATAGAAAAAACAGACAGAAACCCCCTTGTGAGCATAAAAGAACCACCTAAACCCCGCCAGCCCTTTCCTGGGGGAAGCCCCCCCAGCCCTGCTGTTGTCACTTTGAGCTCTAATTGGGGTGGCCTTGACTGCCCAGCCCCTGCTGGCTTGGCTGGGGCTGCAGATGTCCCCGAGGTGCTGGAGCAGGGCTGGGACAGGCCGGGGTGCACCCAGGGGCCCTGGCAGAGCATTCCTGGCTCCCAGCCCACCTGAGGGAACAGCCAAGCCACCAGTGCTGGAGGGCAGAGCCACAGGGGGAAGGAAACCACCTTCAAAAGGATGTGCCCTTGCTTTTTTTGGGGCTTTTGTTATTGGTATGGAGGGGAAAGGTGCTGGGCTGGGGAGGATTCCTAAGGAGCTTTGCTCTAGGAAATCCCTGCTCTGGCACTGGATCCAGAAAAGCCCTTGCTTGATAAAAATCTGTTTGTGTTTGTATCATGTTCAGCATTGCTCTGGTGTTCCTGCTCATTCCAGCACTTGTTGGGGTTTTTTTCCCAGCTCGATTTCTTGAGGGCTGTCTTCCCTCCTTGCTCCCAACCTGCTCCTGTCCACCCCTCCTCCACCAGAAAACCATGCTAGAGCTGAAATCGAGGTTATAAATGTAGAAAGGAGAGGGGATCTCAGTGCTGGGAGTTTCTGAAGAGGCCATTTGAAGAGTTGTCCCAGTTTGGGGATCTCTGGAGGGTGTGTGATCCTGTTCCTGCACCTGGTGAGGGGAGCAGTGTCCTGGAGGGAAGGTTGGTGGCACCACAGGTGACTTCAGGATGAATCCTGTGCTGCTTTTGCCATGAAAGCTGAGACTGGATCCCTTTGGGCAACCTTTGGTACCTTTGGGTTGCCAGGGATGGTCCCTTGGCTGCTCTGCAGTAGCCCAGAGCCAGGGGCTGGAGGTCCAGGGGAATGTCCCAACCCTGGTCACCTTCTCCAGCACAAAGGACTCCTTTTCTCCTCCACCCTGTCCTCTGGAAGACTTCTCAACTGACTCCCACAGAAACTGGGGAGGATTTGAGTGGATGTGCCCCTTATTTTTGTAACTCCACTTATTTTTATATCCCCGTTTATTTTTACATCCCCGTTTGCTCTCAGATGCTCCCGAAGCTCCAGGGGCTCTGGGGGATCTCTGAGGGGCTCTTTTGCCCCCAAATTCCAGTCCTGGGCTCCATCCCTGTGGGTTTTCCAGCGAGCTCCCTCAACCCTGCAGTGCTGCTGGGTCTGGGGTTGCTTCCCAGTTGAACCTGGGGGTGACCCTGCTGTTTGTGGGGAGGAGAGGAGGAGGAGCTGAGAGTCCCCAGGCTCCTCAGGAGAACTTCAGGACTCTCAAGCCTGGATTTTCAGTTTACCTCTGCCCGGGTTTGGCTCGGAGCCTCCCGCAGCTCCTGTTTTTTTGAGCACAAAGCTGTGTTTGCAGGTGAAACCCTACCCCTGGAGCCTGCCCTGCTCCCCTCCCTCCTTGGCCAGCCCAGGGCAGGCGCTTTGGGAGCGGATGTGGGTGTTTCCTCCTCCTGGCCTTCAGGTAACTCACCCACCTGCGGCCCCGGAGTTAAACCCAAACCTGTTTTTGCAGCCGCAAAAAAAAAAAAAAAAGAAAAAAAAACAAGAAAAAAGAAGTTGTGCGGAACTGGGCTGGGTTTGCAGGAGCCACTTTGCAGCAAATCCTTCATGGAAAGCTCCCGGTGCCCCCTCCCGCCGAGCCCCGGGGGCTGTGCTGGCATGGGCATGGCTGAGCAGGGATTAACCCTTCCAGCTTTTCAGCTTTAGGGATCCAGCCGGGTCCGGGGAGCTGCGCCTCTGCACCCCACAGCTTTTGGGGTGCGGACTGGGACAGGGGGATGTGCCAGCAGGGTGAATTTATCCTCGGAGAGGGAATTTTTCCGCTTTGTTGTCGGAGCCTCTCAGCCCCACCGAAAGCAGCTTTTAGATGCAAATGCACTTTGCCTCCTGCTTTTTAATGTTTTACTTCTCGTAATTGCCGAGACCGGTTGTAATTTTGGGACGCGGCTGGCTTGCCGAAAACAGCTTCCCCTTGCAAGCGCTTCCCATTGCCGGGGAGATTTGCGATTTCGGATTTCTGCCCTCTCCCTTTTTGGGGTTTTTTTGGTTTGTTTTTTTTTTTCCCGGTGTCTCAGGTTGAAGGAAGCGAAGGAGCCGCCCTGGCTCACGTTAACGCTGAAAGTCCTGAGGCGCAGGGGTGAAAAATAACACGTGTTAACCTTTGAGGGCTTGTGTTTGATTTTGTTGTGTTTTTAGCCCGACTTTGCTGGGAAACAATCACCATTTGGGGCCAGAACACAGCAGCAGCTGCGTCAGCCCCTGGAGCAGCTCCAGGCTCTGCTCCTGCCCCTCGTGGGTGCCTGCAGGACGCGGCTCTCCTCGCAGGGATGAGCTTTCCAAAAATCCAGCTCTTAACCCTGAGCCTGGATTGCGACACCACGGCTCCCCCCAAAAGCTCGGTGCAAGCTGTGGAGATGTTATCGTGGCTGTTGCACAACGAGTTATTCCACGGGGGCTTTCCTGGGGGAGCGGGGTTTGGGACGTCCCCAGCTGTGCCACCAGCAGGGACACCTCAAAGTCACTGCGGGCAGCGTCAAGAAAATAAATCGGTGCTTCAGAGGTGTCAGCCCAAATTCCAGCCAGGTGTGTGTGCAGGGATGGAGGGAGAAGAGCGTCTCCTGGTTAAATTCGAAGCCCAGTTCAGCTCAGACCTCCCGGGCGGTGGAGAACGCCGGTGGGAAGTGCCACACCCCGGCAGGGCCGTGTCCCCCCCTTCCCCTCGCTGTCTCCCTGACAGCTCTGGCTCCAGAGCTGCGGCAATCTCAGCTTTCATCCCCAGCCCAGCCGGGACTCTGCCGGGGGAGGCAGAAAACGCCGCTCTCCCAGGAATTGACGCTTGCAAAACGCAGCGAGGCTTGCAGGGCTCTGGCAGCCGGGCAGGGCTGGGGTGATCCGGCAGGAAATGTGCCCAAGGTGCTGTGCAGGGGGACAGGTTGGGTACCCCGGGTCCAGAGGAGCTCGGGACAGGCCGGGCACGGTGGGAGATGAGTGGGATCAGCCTTGTGCTGGGCTGGAATAATCCTGGGAATGGAAATGCCCTTTCCTAAGGGAGGTTTGGAGCTCCTGGCAGAGGGGCTGAGGCTCCTCCAGCTCCTTCCTCAACAAACAAACTGAGAGGTGTTGGTGCCAGGAGGAGCCCAGGAAGGGCAGAGAGGGACGGGCAGAGGTGAAGGGACACGAAGGGACACGTTTGCCGTCACGCTGCCGCCCCGGGGCAGAGCTGGAGGAGGATCCAGGTCTCCGAAGGGTTGTAGGTGCCTGAACTCTGGCTGTGGCACCGATTTCCTCCTCCTCGCAGTTATTGGCTGCTCCATCTGCGCACTGACCTTGCTCTTGTTTAACTTGGCTTTGGCTGGGGCCGCTGCCTGTTCCCAGGGATGGATTTTTTACCTTCGTGCCAGTTGCTTTGGGGGAAAGGACATAACTTCCCTGACTTGTTTGGGTTGTGGGTCTCCTAACACCCCGAGAAAAAAATATCCCAGAGTGCTCTCACCTTATAAAACACACCCTGGCAGAGACTTTCTGTCTGCTCTTTCTTCATGGCAGCCTTTAGCCAAGGCGCCCCGAGGAGCGATTTGCCTTTTTTGCTGGTGATGCTTCCAAGGCATCAAGCCCCTGAGTGCTCTGGGATCCCTCTGGAGCCGCTGCTCCCTGAGGGGTGATATTCCTTCAGCTGATACACCAGCGTTGAGCACCTGGAGCTGGGAGGGGTTGGTTTTGGAGCCAGGAGAATGTTTGGAAGCGGGGTCCCTTCCAAAGGGGGTGACAGCCGTGCCCTGCTGGGAATGCCGACTGCTCCAGAGACATCCCAGCAGGTGTGAGCACCCGATCCAGGCTCCCTGAGGTGTAACCTGTGCTGGGAGTGGGGAGATGAGGGGAAAGCAGCGGCTGGATCTGCCGGGATGCTGCGGAGAGGCTGCGAGGGCAGAGCTGCCCTCCCGGCGGGGGTCCCGGTGGGCAGCGGGGTCACTCGGGCAGGGACACAGCCCCAAAAGGGGCTCCAGCCCCCCTGGAACCTGCGGCTTCCAGCTCAGTGGGAGCGGGGACACAGCGAGCCTGCAAACACAAAATAGTTTAAGGGTGAAAATGGCTTTTTTTGGTTCTGTGTCGCCTTGGCCAAACTCCGGGTGAGTGTGGCGGGTGGGTGTCCCTGGAGCAGGGACATCCCGGTTCCAAAAGGAATGATATTCCCGACATCCTGTCGGTCCCGGGACAGGGGGAACAGCCCCAGCTGTGAATGCCCACCTGGGCCAGCCCTGGGCACCGCTCCCTGTATCCCTGGGTGTCCCTGGAGCAGGGATATCCCGGTTCCAAAAGGAATGATATTCCCGACATCCTGTCAGTCCCGGGACAGGGGGAACAGCCTGAGCCCACCCGATCCAGCCCCGGGCACAGTGTGTGTCCCCGGAACAGGGACATCCCGGCTCTAAAAGGAATGTTATTCCTGACATCCTGTCAGTCCCGGGACAGGGGGAAACTCCTGAGCCCACCCTATCCAGCCCTGGGCACCGCTCTCTGTGTCCCTGGGTGTCCCTGGAGCAAGGACATCCCGATTCCAAAAGGAATGATATTCCTGACATCCTGTCAGTCCCGGGACAGGGGGAACGGCCTGAGCCCACCCGATCCAGCCCCGGGCACAGAGTGTGTCCCCGGAACAGGGACATCCCGGTTCCAAAAGGAATGATATTCCCGACATCCTGTCAGTCCCGGGACAGGGGGAACGGCCTGAGCCCACCCTATCCAACCTCGGCCACGGCTCGCTGTGTCCCTGGGTGTCCCCGCAGAGCCCAGGTGCCTCCCCGCCACCTCCACCCCTCGGCGGGCGTTTTTAACTTGTTTCCTCCGCCGCGAGGAAACATGACTTTTCCCATTGACGGAATTCAGCGGCGACAATGGCGAGTGACACAATTTCCCCCTGCGAGCATGCCATCGCCCCGCGGCCGGGCCGGGGAGCCCTTCGGGGACCATCTGCATGACAATGCGGCGGGCTGTGCTACCATTAGCTGCCCTTTTGCTATTAGTACCTAATGAAAATGTAACCATATTTAACCCCCCACAGTCCGAGATTAGCGAGAAAGGGGCCTAAGTGGATTTAATTCTTTTGTATGGCGAGCATCAAACTCTCCATTTTGATTGCCCTGTCCCCTCTTCCCCTCTCCAGCGGGAGAGGGAGGCAGGAAAGCTGGGGAAGGCTAACTCTATCCTCTCAGCTGTCCCCGGCACAATGGGCAAAGTATCTTTTGTGGCATTAACGGCTTTGGCTGGGGGCTGGGGGGGAGCCGGGCAGGAGAACAATGTGTGAGAAGCTGAGCCTGTGGGTTTCCCACACGGCCCAATATGTGTCCCCACACCCCCCTCTGGGACAAGCAGACCTGCAGCAGCCCAGCCCACAGCTGATCCCGGCTTGATTGGCTTTTTTTTAATTTATTTTTTAAAATTTTCCCCCCCTTCTCTCTCTGTGATTTTTTTTTGGGGGGGCTTTTGGTTTTTTTGTTTTTTTTTTTTTTTTTTTTTTTTCTTTTTCTTTTTCTTTCCTCCTTCCTTCCCCCTCTCATTGTGCTCTTGAGAGATGAAAATCCTTTCCTGGCGTGAAAGGAGAGGCGTGCCTTAAATCCCCTCCCTCGGCCGGGCCGGGCATGTCATATGACGGCCAAATCCCCGGGATTAGTGTGTGTGTGTCTGCGGCGTGTCCCGCGGGGGCTGCGGGCGGGGGGGATCCCGATATCTATATTCCTGCCCTTCCCCCCCTTCTCCAGAGGGATTTCTCCCGGGATATTTATTCATTGCACCTGCCGGCTGCCGGCCTCCCGCTGCCGGCTTGAAGATGCAACTTTGGGCCGAGGGCAGAGCAGTAAATTCCCGATTTTTTTCCTCCCCCTCATCGTCTCGCCGGTGTTTTCCCAAATCCGGAGAGAGAAAGGCGCCGTCCTTTTGGCTCTGGAGGGGTCTCCAGAGGAAGATCGGAAGTTGTCGAGTTTGGGATGAGGGCACAGGTGTGGTGGCTTTTGGGATGCTCCCCAAGGCCAGCCCAGCCACAGCGCAAACCCCCCAGGTACCCCAGTGGATCCCAGTCCCACCGCGTTTGTCAGGACAGGTGGGAACGGGGATGTCTGAGGATCTGTGCTGGTGGGGAGTCACCACCCTGAGAGTGTCACCTCCTCCTGTCAGCCTGGGAAGAGCCGAGATGGGAGCTCTGCATTGGCACAGCCACTGTGGGCAGTGAAGGCCCTTTGGGAGTCGGCGATAGCAGCCATCACCGCTTAATTCCTGCCTCTGGGGGTTTTCGTGTCCCAAATTCACCACCGGCTGCCCCTCCCGGCAGGTTTTCTGCCTTTGGGGCTGGGATTGCTGCTTGTTCCAGGAAAAGGCATTTTACAGCCCCCAGCAGCCGAACCAATATCTCCCTCCTGCTCGGAGCCTGAGAAGCTCCTGAGGGGGTTCAGGGAGGGAACTGGGATGAGTTCAGCCCCTGGGATCTCGTTCTGGGTGCACAAAGTTTTGCTCAGCAGGAAAAAAAAAACCCTCCGTGGGGCCAGGATAGGGATGAGGGTGTGGGTGATGCTTGGGCTCATTGTGGGGGAATCCAGCACCCCCAAAAATGGGGCAGCTGTGCCCCTGCCCAGGCCCGATGGGGGTGACCCAGCCTTGCTGCAGTTGAGGTTTGCTCTCCCTCCGTGTGGTGTGGATGAGTTTGAGGGAGGGGGGAAGCCCCTCACATCCAAAGGGAAATCCATCTCTGCAGCAGCACTCAGCTGGGCCATGCCCAGGGGCTCCTTGTCCCCGAGGATGTCGGTGGGGACAGTGGCTGCCTGTCCCTGGGATGGGCTCAGGGCAGGGCTGTGGGGGCTAAAGGCCAAGGACAGCTCAGTGGGATGCTGTGCTGGCCATCAGCCCGTGGGGAAGGTGCCCCAGGTGCTCCAGGGAAGATGCAGAGCCTGGAATTGCCTCCTCCATCCCCAGAGTGAGCACCTGGAACAGGCCTGGAGCCGCCTGGGGCAAGAGACTGAGGAGATGCCACTTTGGGATGGCTTAAAAAATATCCCAAATATTTTTGGGATATGTGCCAATGGGATCTGGAGGGGATGGGGATGGGGATGGAATTGGGATGGGGACGGGGATGGGAATAGGGATGGGAATGGGGATGGGAATGGGGATGGAATGAGGATGGGGATGGGATGAGGTTGGGATGGGGATGGGGATGGGGATGGGATTGGGATGGGATGGGATGGGGAATGGGGATGGGGATGGGCATCTTCTGGAGCAGCAGGGGCCATTGCCAGTGGGATGAGGAGGGGATGAGGATGGGAATGGGATGGGATGAGGAGCCGGGCTCTGGAGCAGCAGGAGCTGTGCCCAGTGGGATATGCCCAGGAGCTGAAGGGGATGAGGAGCTGGGCTCTGGAACAGCAGGAACAGCAGGAACTGTGCCCAGTGGGATGTGGAGGGAATGGGGATGAGGATGTGGAGCTGAAGGGAATGAGGATGGGATGGGATGAGGAGCCGGGCTCTGGAGCAGCAGGAGCTGTGCCACCGGCGGTGCTCTCCAGCGGGATGTGGAGCTGAAGGGGATGAGGATGGGATGGGATGAGGAGCCGGGCTCTGGAGCAGCAGGGGCCGTGCCACCGGCGGTGCTCTCCAGCGGGATGTGGAGCTGAAGTGCCGCAGGCTCGGGCGGGAGGAGAAGCGTGCGAGGGGGTGGGGAGGGCGGCGGAGGGGGGGACGGAGGGGCTGCCGCTTGTGTGAATGTGCCCCCGCTCATTGTTCCGCGGCTTTATTCGGTGGCCTCGATGGGACGGATTTAGAAATCCTAATCAGGGAGCAGTCTCTGCGCCTCCCGAGTGTGACACAACTTGAGCTGCTCCGGGGCGCCTTTGTTCCCTAATGACAGCTGACTTCATGCAGCAGTGGGAACAGTTTGAGCATAACTCCGCACCGCCGGGGCTGGCAGCTGCAGCCTTAACTCCTTCTTGCCCACCTGCCCCGTGCGGTGGGACCAGCGGGGGCCTGGCAGGAGGCAGGGAATGCCCGTGCAGGGATGCTCGGCTTCACCACTCCTGAGGGCATGGAGAACATAAAGCTGGTGGGCTCTGAATGTTTGCAGCAAAGTTTCCCGGGGCTGGCCGCTGCCCTGGGGCTGTTTTTAGACTCGGTAAGGTTGGGGAAAAAAAAAATCCTCCCAGTTCATCAAGTCCAGCTTTAGACCGGATCCCACCATGCCCAGTAAACCAGCGAGGTGAAGGACGTGCTGCAGGTATCCCTTGGGAAGCAGCTCAGACTGTCCCAGCCTTTGGCAATGTTTGTGGCTGCTGAGGAGGAGGGAGGTTGAGTTTTAGACCCTTCCCCTGTGGTTCTGCCCAGTTTTGAACCCTTCCCGTGTGGTTTTGCCCAGTTTTAGACCCTTCCCATGTGGTTTTGCTCAGTTTTGAACCCTTCCCATGCGGTTTTGCCCAGCTTTAGACCCTTCCCATGTGGTTTTGCTCAGTTTTAGACCCTTCCCATGTGGTTTTGCCCAGTTTTAGACCCTTCCCATGTGGTTTTGCCCAGTTTTAGACCCTTCCCATGTGGTTTTGCCCAGTTTTGGACCCTTCCCGTGTGGTTTTGCCCAGTTTTGAACCCTTCCCGTGTGGTTTTGCCCAGCTTTAGACCCTTCCCTTGGGGTTTTACCCAGTTTTGGACCCTCCCCGTGTATTTTTGCCGTGCTCTGGGTGCTGGAGGTCTCCCACAGCCCCTGCTGAAGGCCAAGCGCTCCCGGCGGCTGCGGGGCATTGACATCACTCTCATTGAAAGTAAAAGGCATTGAGTCATTCCAAGATGTTCCCGGAAGAGCCTCCCGACCCTGCCAAGCACAGAGCTCGGCAGCCAGCCTCATTCTCCCTCCGCTGGCCTCCCTTCCTCCCCTGGCAAAGCCGGGCTTGCTCTCCCTGTCCGGCCCAGAGCCGCGCTGGGCTGCGCTCACAACGGGGCTCGCAATGGTTAAACCTTTCCTTTCCCCCCTTTCTGTTTGTTGTCAAACCGCCGCCGCTGCGACCTGGGAAAATACTTGTGGAAAATTACCCCTATTAAAGGGGGGGCGAGGCTGAGCTGGCCGCGCCTGATGGGTTGCAGTGCTCGCTGGCAGCCCGGGGGCTGGGGCAGCTCTGCCCTGTCACCCCCCGGCAGCAGATGGGTCCGGTTTTCCCAGCACCTGTGTCCCCTCTGCCACCGCGGATCGCGGCCGCCCATGCTTGGCCAGGATCTCCCTGGCGACGGGGCCACGGGATGCTGTGCAGTCCATTTGTCACCAATTGTCACTGTTTTGTTCTGCCTTGTATGCGCACTCGATTGTGTCACGGGGGAGGTGAGGAGGAGCAATCGGGCCTTGTCTAATGGGCTGCGGGCTCCTGCTGGGGGGAAAAAAACCGCGGCTCTGCCTGCCGAGGGAAGGGGAAAGGGAAAGGGAAGGGGAAAAGCTGGAGCTGTACCTGTCACAGCGTCCCAGGGGCTGCCACCGCGGGATGGATCCGGGGACCACGCTGGGCAGGCAAAGGAGCTGGATTAGGCAGGAGTTTAGGTCAGTTCGGCTCCTGCATCCCAGGAAAAGGGGGAATGTCAGCATTCCCACTCCCTGCGGTACCCAACGGGCATTTTCCATTCGCCCCCTGCCACCTTCATCCCTGGCTGTAGCACGGAGTTTGCTCCCCCTCAGGCCGATGAGGTTTTTTTTTTTTGCAGGACAGGCACATCCAGGAGGTTCCTGACTCCAGGGAAGGCTGGGGCTGGATTAACACCTCCTTCCTGCCCAGCTTCTGACAGCCCCCGATCCCCCTGGCGTCTGCTGAAAGGGATTTGCTGCATTTGTGAATTTTGGTACCACTCTGTCAGCCTCTGTCAGGTCTTGGCTGAGAGGGGCTGTCAATTTTGGAACCTCGGACTCAACACATTATATAATTATATTTATATGTGGTTTTTTCCCTCTGCTCACCAACCCAGCCCCGGATTCACATCTCACCTCTTGACTCCCCTATATTTTAAAAATTTTTTTTTCCTTTCCCTTCCAACTCCAATGAGCCCCCGGACTCAGTGGAGCTCTGGCCAGGCCCAGCCTCAGCCACCACACTCGGTTTTGCGTAAACCCTCCGTTCAGCCCAGCTGGGCCAAGACATTTACGGATGCAGGAAGGGTGGGGAAAGCTGGAGAGCTCAGCCCCAAACCCAGCACGCC
>CM031873.1:10770545-10795887 GCA_018697195.1 Certhia americana | reverse complement strand
TAAAAACTTTTCGGGCTGATAAAAGATTCTGGAGCTGATAAAAGATTCTGGGGCCAATAAAAGATTCTGGAGCTGATAAATTTTCTGGGCTGATAAAGATTATAGGGCTGATAAAATATTTTGGAGCTGATAAAAGGCTTTGGGGCTGATAAAAGATTTTGGGGCTGATAAAAGGTTTTGGGGCTGATAAAAGGTTTCTAAACTTCCTGCCATAGAACAAAACCCTGTGACTGGAGGCTCTGAAACTCTTTGCAGAAGTGAAACTGCAAATCCCACTGCCAGGGAATGGGACTTTGCCCGTTGGGAAGGCAAATCCCTTCTGGAAAAGGGGCTTGGGAATTTCTTAGAGCCATAAATCCACCTTTATTCTCCCTTTCTGAGCTGTTCTTTTGCTCTGCCCCATGGTGAATGTGCGGCTCCGTGGGGTCAGGGAATCCGGGAGTTTTCCCCTGGCTCTGCTGGAATATTCCTAACTCAGCCAAAGGAATTCAAGCCCAGGATGATTTGTCACCAAGCACAAGGGACAGGATATCAGCCAATATATCAAACAGTAATTGAATTTATTAATTAATAGGGTAAAAATATCAGCAAAGCAATGCTGGGAGCTTGCCCTCCAACTGCACGCGGATTGCTGAGGCCTGCTGGGATTTATATTTATATTTATATTTATATTTATGTCCATAGGCTTTCTCAGCAGGTTCTAATTTGAGTTTTTATGTCACAATTTTATACTTTAGCTCGTTAATCAATGATAGCGATAACTGATTTCTTTCTAATTTCTGTATTTTAGTTTTTATTTCTATTTTTGAGATTTTCTACATTTTAGTTTTCACACCTTTACAATTTCTATATTCTCTTGTGATTTATTCTTCCCAGATGTGCATGCAGTGTATCTCAGATGGTGACAGCTGGTTTCTTTTTCTGAACCATTAATCAGGAGTTTTTTTGTCCATCTTCTTTTTTCAGGCTGCTTTTTTTCACCATTTCATTCAGAATTTAAGACAGACTTCCTTCTTTCTTTTGCTATACATTCTATAGTAACAATCTTAATATCTTTAATCCAAAGCAACATTTTAAAGTTATAATTTTAAAGTTCTTATTACAAAACAGCTCAAGGCTTAATTACAAGCAGAAAGTTCTTGTCACAAAGTTCCAATCCACATGTTCTTACTACAAAACAAAAAATCAAATAATAAATTATTACCTCAAAAGCTTTCTGCCATGTTTTGCTTTGTGTTTGTTGTAACTGGTTTTTCTAACCGCCCCATGGCTGCGTTCTACGTATTTCACACTTATAATTCCACAAGTTATTTTGATTTATTTCGTATTTCACACCTGGAAGGGTCCGAGCATCCTCGGGCTGGCGGCAGGTGCGGGGATGGGGTGGGGCGAGCTTTAAACACCTTCCCAAGATTCCGCTACAAAAAAAAACCCCAAAAAATAAAAAATAAAAAAAAAAAGACGGAGCCCGCGGCTGGAGGAGCTCAGGGGAGCCCAGCACCCATTAATTAATTAATTAAAATCTCCAAGCCGTGCGGAGCAAATCTCCAACCAGTGTGAGAAACTCGCTCGCGGCGTTCCTGCGTCGTCCCGGCTGAAGTGTTGTCATCCGAGGCTGCTTTGCATGACAATGCCCGCCGCCCTAATTATGCACAAGGATGCTAATGAGCCCGGAGAGGGCTGCATCGCCATGGGAAAAAGTCTCTGTTTGGCCGGGGGCGGGGGGGGAGAAAGAAGGAGAAAGAAAATCCACCCAAACAAAATAAACCATGACAGTTGGGGCAGGGAGGAGGGGAGGGAGGCAGCGGAGGGGCTCGGGAAGGAGAGGGTGAAGCTGATAAGGCTCAGGTTTGGCTTTTTTTTGGGGGGGGAGAAGTCCTTGTTCAGTGTCCGTGACCCCAAATCAGCTCGGCAGGGCTGAGGGCTGCAAGAAAAGCGGCGCAAAACGGGGTCTGAGGGCGTCCAGGGAATCGTTTGTGCAGCGCAGCAGGAGCTGAAAGCCGGGGAAACTGAGGCACGGAGGAGCTCAGCTGTGCCTGGATGCACGGGAAAGCATTCCAGCCTTTTGCCGTATTCCCATCGCCTTCCTTGATCACCCCAGCATTGCTCCAAGGAGCAAAAACCTGTTTTTTATCACCCAAAAACAGCTGGAAATGAAGGGGTTTGCCCGCTGCATCCAGAGGCTGCTCTTCCCGAGGGGTTCCGGATTCTTTTCCGGGATTCCCCGTCGGCTTTCCCTCCCTGTTTTGCCGTTTTACAAAGATTGGGATAAAGGAGGGGGTGGCAGCATCCTCCCCTGCGTCCCCCCAAGGCTCCTGGGAATTGTTTTCCCTCTTTCTCTGCTGTTTGCAGAGGCGGAGGCGGCTCTGGAATTGGGAATGCTCGGCGCTGGTTGGCTGGAGCTGGCTGAGCTCAGGTTCCCAGCACCATAAAAGCCACGGAGATGTCAAAATCCATGCCAGGAGGGCAGAGTGGGACCCGACCCCCACATTTTACCGGGGTCTGTCACAGGCTGGGCCCCGCGCCCTTGGCTTTGGCACCTCCGGGATAAAATTCCAGGGAACAGGCGCCTGATGCTCCTGCCAGGGCCGGTGATTAGCGCTCCCTGAAATGCTTTTAATGAAAGTGAAGAGCATTTCAAGGGCCAGGTGCAGCTCTGAGGAACTCAAACCTTTCCCTCTGGGCGGTGCTGGTGTCACCCCGGCTTTGGTGACACCGGAGTGACCCTTTGGAAACGGAAAGGGTTTGAACGTCCTGCCAAAAATCAGGTCGGGGTGGTTTCCTCTCTGCCATCCCTGGGTGAGGACAATCCCCACTCAGCAGCCAAACGCAGCTGGAAACGCCTTGGGTTGCTTTTCCAGAGGTTTTTTTTCCATGGACAGAGTCTGGGGAGTCTCTCAGTGGCCAGTGACAGGGATTGGGATGTCAGGGAAGTGTTCCTTGGGCGTCTTTTGAGGAGCAACTGCGAGGGCTCAGCCTGGAGAACAGGAGGCTCAGGGGGGAGTTGTGGTTTTTCCACAAATCCCTGACAGGAGGGGACAGCCGGGGGAGGTCAGGATCTGCTTCCAGGGAATGGCAGGACACAAGGAAATGGTCTCCAGCTCCAGCAGATGAGGTCCGGGAAGGAATCAGAAGGAATTTCCACATGGAAAGGGCGGTCAGACCTTGGAACTGCCCAGGGAGGTGGCTGCAAATCATTGGGGTTTGGAGGAAGATGAGGATGGAAATCTGAGCCTGGGTTGCTCCAGATTATTGGGGTTTGGGGGGAAAGATGAGGGTAGAAATGTGAGCCTGGGTTGCTCCAAATCATTGAAATTTGGGGAAGATGAGGATGAAAATCTGAGCCTGGGTTGCTCCAAATCGTTGGGGTTTGAGGTGGGAGAGGAAAATGGAAATCTTAGCCCTGTTTGTTCCAAATCATTGAAGTTTGGAGGAAGATGAGGATGAAAATGTGAACCTGATTTGCTCCAAATCGTTGAAGTTTTGGGGTGTGAGAGAAGGACTAAAATCTGAGCCTGGGTTGCTCCAAATCTTTGAAGTTTTGGGGTGGGAGAGGAAAATGGAAATCTGAGCCTGGGTTGCTCCAAATCATTGAAATTTGGGGAAGATGAGGATGAAAATCTGAGCCTGGGTTGCTCCAAATCGTTGAAATTTGGAGGAAGATGAGGATGAAAATCTGAGCCTGGGTTGCTCCAAATCGTTGAAGTTTGGAGGAAGATGAGGATGGAAATCTGAGCCTGGTTCGCTCCAGATTATTGGAGTTTGGGCGTGAGAAGAGGAGGATGAAAATCTGAACCTGAGGCTGCTCTTCCCGAGGGGTTCCGGATTTTTTTCCAGGATTCCCCATCGGCTTTCCCATCCTGTTTTGATTGGGATAAAGGAGGGGAAGGCAGCATCCTCCCCTGCGTGGAGGAACTTAGTGGTGGGACAGGAGGACCCAAACACCCAAGGGGCACAGATAATCCTCTGCGAATGAAAACCTCGAGGTTTTTTCCCTGGAGAAAAGGGGGACAGGCAGCTCCAGGACCCCGATACCAGCCCCGAGCCCCAAAGCAGCCCGGCCCCACAGTGCGGAGCGCTGGCTCATTGTTTGATCTGGCTGTGAGACAGATTAGCAGCCCCAGGTGGAAAGTCAGAATCTGCATTTAAATGGGCCGCTTATAAAAGGTGGGGAGCGCAGGAGCCCGCAGCATTATGCGGTGTCTTTAGCACGCCCTAATCTCTCTTTATTTTCTCCGCAGCCTGACCTGGGGGCACAGTTTCTAATTACCAGGTCACCCTGCTAATATTGTCATTTCCAGCCAGTGGGTGTGAAACCATGGCAACGCCACATTTGCTTCCAAGTTTCTCCAGGAATAAAATTTGCCTTTTAAGCACAGAAAATGACTGGGCGGCTCCCCGCTCTCCCCCTCCCCGCCCTGCCAGAGTTGCTCCTCGCTGATGGAATTCCTTATTGTGTTTTTTTTTTTTTTTTTTTTTTTTTTCCGAAGGTGTTTCGACGGGGAGCTTTGGGAAGATTCACCTTGGAGCTGTGGAGAAAGGGAGGGATAAACCTGGGAGGTTTGGTTTGGATGCCAAAGCTTCCCTGAAGGGAAAAATGGAATTGTTTGGGTGGGAAGGGAACTTAAATCCTGAAATCCCATCCATTCCCAACCCTGCCGTGGGTAGGGACACTTTCCCCTATCCCAGGCTGCTCCTGGGACAATTCCAGGGATGGGGCAGCCCCAGCTTCCCTGGGAATTCTATCCCAGAGCCTCCCCAGCCTCGCAGTAAAAGTCCATATTTTCTTTTTAGGATAATTTTTATCTTTAAAAGTTCTTCAGCGAGCTGCTGAAAGAGGGAGCAGAGGGTGTCAGACACCCTGAGCTCCGGGGATGTCCTGGTTCCCCTGGCCCAGCTGGGGATGGAATTCACCTCTCAACCTGGAAAAAAAAACCAGTGGAGAATCAAGGAAGTAACTGGGTGCAGCCTGAGCTCTGTCTTTGTCATTCCTGGGACATCTCTGATTCCAAAATCCACATTTTCCTCTCCCCCAGCTGCTAAACCCAACACATGCTTTGTCCCCTTGATGAAAAAACTTGTTTGGGATGAGCCTGAAAATCTCCCGATCAGGTGAAAATCTGATTTCCAGCTTCCAAGGGCTGGGCTGGCAGTCCCTGGTGAAATCTGCTCGGATATTTATTGGAAGAAATTCAGGTCAGCTCTGAGCTGGAACTGCCCCCGGGGCCTTGCCCTGCTCTGCTCGGTGCCTTCCCTGCCTTTCCAGGGCAGTTTCTCACTTCCCAAAAGCGAAACTCTCGCTCCAAGCGAGTCAGACGTGAGCTGGAATCCCGTTTTAAGGTGATTTTCCAGCTGACAGGAGTAGGTTAATTGTAAACTGTCTACTGAAGCTTTAAAACTCCTGTCCAGCCTTATTATTAGCAGTTGAAAATTTATGGAGCGAGACTCTGCGTGGTGATAGCTGGGTTCTGCCCAGACGAGGTGTGTAATTAATCCCCACGCTGGCAGCAGGGAAATCAAATGGAAAAGGTTTTTTTTTTCAAACTTCTGACACATCTGGGAGGGGACAGAAATTCTGTCCTACCTGTGCTGAGCTGAGGGACCAGGGCTGAGCTGTCACTTCAGGAATCCTTTCCAGCTGTGAGAAACTCTGGTGTGGGGGCTCAAGCAGCCCCCGAACTTGGGATTTGGGGGGACAGATCCCCATGGAATCTTCCTCTGAAATTGGGATTTTGGGGGCCAGATCCCCATGGGATTTCCCCCCGAAATTGGGATTTTGGATGGTGGATCTGAATTCCGCAGGGTGCAGATCCTCGTGAGGTTTTCCCCTGAAATTGAGATTTTGGGTGGCAGATCCCAATGGGGTCTTCCCCTAAAATTGGGATTTTGGGTGGCAGATCCCCATGGGATTCCCCCCTGAAACTGGGATTTTGGGTGGCAGAGCCCCATGGGATTTTCCCCTGAGATTGGAATTTTGGGTGGTGGATCCCCATGGGATTCCCCCCTGAGATTGGGATTTTGGATGGTGGATCTGAATTCCGCAGGGTGCAGATCTCCATGAGGTTTTCCACTGAAATTGGGATTTTGGGTGCAGGGTGCAGATCCCTATGAACTCATAGAGAAATCGGGATATCAGATAGTGAGTGGATCCTGGGAATTTTGGGATCTGTGGGCTGGATTGGGGACAGCCATGGGGATGCCTCATTCCTGCTCCAGAGGGGTTCCTCTTGCCCTGGATGGGGCCTTTCCTTGTGGGGACAATAGGAGGGGTTTGGTGTTGTGTTGGGTGACAGCTGGGGGTGGCAGAGGGGACAGCAGTGTCCCTGTGTCCTGCAGCTCTTTCCTTGCAGGATTTCCCGGGTGCTGAGCTGTCCCAATCCCATCTGCATCTCCATTCCCAACCTCACAGAGGCAGGAGGTTGTGCTGGAGGTGCTTCAACTTTTATTTTCGATGTCCTCTCTCCTTCCTTGGCCCCGTCTGTGCCCCGTCTCCCTAAATTCTCCTCTCTCCCCACTTTTCCCATCTTTGGGGGAGTGAGTTTGGGTATGGGATCCAAACATTTGAAACCAGGTTGTGCAATGAAATGGGATTTGGGTTTGTCCCCCCTTTCCTAACCCCTCTCCCGGCTGGCTGCAATTCCCTGCCGGGGGCTGAGCATCATCCCGAGGGAAACAAACCCAAACTGCGGGGGAAACTCCACTGCTCTCCCTTCCCCTCAGAAATCCCCTCCTGCCTGCGGGACCCGGTCCTGAGGGGGGCAGAGGGAGAGCCCAGCACCTCCCGGGCTCCCTGGAGCTGCATCCCGGCATCCCTGAACCCCGACACCCCGGAATTCCTGCACCCCTGCATCCCGGCTCCTGCTCTCTCCTCCTCTGCGGCTCCAAGGCGATGTCAGCACCAACAGCTGGCTGAAAAAATGCGACTTGCAGCTCCCAAAGGGAGCAGCTGACACCGAGCCCGGGAAAAAAAAACCCCGGGATGTCCCAGGGAGCGCCACGGGGCTGCTTTGGAAAACTTTCTCTCGTTTTTGTTTGATTTTATCAGCGCTCATCCCCCCCCATCCCTCCCTGAGCTGATGAAAAAAAACCCCAACTCCTCCCTGCCCTGCACAGGGCTCAGCCTCGCTCTGCTCTGCCCACCCCCATCCCGGTTTTCTGTGGGAATTTGGGGGGCTCTGCCCCTGCCCCCCACCCCACAGCCCCGCAGCCGCATCCATCCCCGCACCCGCCATTGTGTGCCGGCCTCAAACCTGCCCTGCAGCATTGCCAGAGTTCCCTTCGCTCTTGATTTCCCTCCCCACCCCTTTCCAGCATCGAACTGTGCTGGATTTCCAGCGTTTTCCCCTCCCTGGGGGTCCCCCCGAGGCCTCCCCTCGTCCAGCTCGGCTTTTTCCAGCGGAGCCCAAAAACTTCCGAGCCCACCCCAAAAGCAAACAGGGCCGGAAGGGCAGGGCCAGGCTGGGGCAGGAGCTTTTGCTCTTTTGGGGTTTTTACGAGGAAGAAATCCCCGGGATGCTTCCGCTGGGAAGGGGGAGAGAGGGGAGCTGAGCCCGGCTGCGTTGGGACAGAAATGTCCCCGGGGCTGTGCTGGGATCCAGCAGGAATCCCGCAGGGATCTGCTCCCAGAAAGGTCCCTCCTGACCCAGACCCCTGCAGGGTCAGGCAAGGTCTGTCCGAATTTTGGGCGCTGTTCCAGCCCATCCCACCCACACGAAGGATGAGGCTGTGCTCCTGCTGAGCTCTCCCTGGAGCTCCTTCCTCACCCTAAACCCAGGAGCTGGGGTTGTTCCTTCAGCCCCAAAACCAGCCAGGCACAAACTCACAGCGGGCAAAGTCCGCGTGGGGCAGGGGAAAGGAGAAATGGCCGGGATCAAAGTGTTCCCACATGGCACTGACCCTAATTAATGCTCGGAGTTAATGAATCTCTCCGGGTACTTGGCTGGAGCGTAAAAGGCTTTGCAGAGGTGTGAAGGGTTTGTGGGGTAGTTGGGTGCTCGGGCTGGGAACAGAGGGGATTTTCCAGGCAGGAAAATATTCCAGAGGGGCTAAAATCCCCACCTGACTCCTGGAAGTGGGCCCTGAATGGGGGCAGGGAGGGCAGAGCCAGCAGGATTTGGGGACAGCCAGAGCTCAGGTGTCCCCTTGGGGGATATGGTCAGTTGGGATTTGTCCATCTCCAATCCCATTTATTCCCTGGCTCTGTTTTCTCCGGGCCAGCTGTGGCTCCAGGGGGAATTGGGGACAAGTTGGGACATTTCTCCAGACGTTTTTCCCGGTGCAACCTGTGGCCTTGCAGGGAATTGTCCCCAACCAAGGGGGAGGTGACAAAGCCTGGCCTGAGCTGCTCCAGAGCCCCAGCAGGGATTGATTTGGGATGGGTTTGTTGGGAAAATCAGAGCTGGGCTGAGCCAGGGGGGTCATTCCCTCCTGGGCAAGGACAGGGGACATTGGTCCCTGAGGGTGACACAGGTCCTGCTTGGCTGCTGGGAGATTTGGGGTTTTGGGGAGGATTGCAGCGATTTTTAAAGGATGACCCCAAAGCCTTGGGGTCGCTCCTTTCTCCTCCCCTCGTGCTCAGCATCCCCAAAATGCAGCAGGGGAGGGCAGAGCCAGCAGGATTTGGGGACAGCCAGAGCTCAGGTCACACCCTGACCTGGCCAGTTGGGATTTGTCCATCTCCAATCCCATTTATTCCCTGGCTCTGCTTTCTCTGCACTCAGGATAAAGGAGGGGATAAAACCCCAACCCTGAGCCATGAACCCAAACCTTCCGTGTCCCCTGGACAAATCCCAATAACAAATCCCAATAACAAATCCCAATAACAAATCCCAATAACAAACAAATCCCACACCTGGGGCAGCTGGAACTTTCGATACAATGCATATTTATTGCAAACAATAATATACAAAAAAAAAAAACCAAAACAAAAAACCAAACCGAAACAAACAAACAGACAAACAAAAAATAAGGTAAGTTTCACAAAGAGAAGGATCTTGCAACCAAAACCAAACCAAACTTACCTAAAGACAAAATACGATTTAAAGGACAGGTCTTTTAAGTTACAGAAATACTTTAAAAAGATCTGCTTTTATACAGAAATAGAAAGATGCCATATTATAAGAGTGCTTTAAGATTTTTTTTTTTTTCCCCACTGAAACCCCCAAAAAAAAAAAAAAAAAAAGTTAACAAATATATCATTTTTTTTTTTAAATAAAAAAAAGTCTGCTGTCTTTTTTAAAAAGCAATCCTTAACTGTTCAGCCACAGCTTCACCAAAATCAGTGTCCCCCCCCCTGCTCTCCCAGGCAGTTTTTTTTTTTTTTGGGGGGGGGGTTGAAGGCTAAAACGGTGCCACCCCTGCAGCAGGGCTGGGGTGTGGGGCTCGTCCTTGCACGAGCTCCTTGTGTGTCCCAGAGAGCTGAGGCAGGAAACAAGGCAAATGATTCAGTGATCCGCTACATTTGCAATCTTTAGTTTGTACAAATCTCATTTTTTCTTTTTTTTTTTTTCTTTTTTTTTCTTTTTTTTTTTTTTTTGCTTCCAGTTTCTCCTCGAAGGCAAAAGGCAAAAAAAACCCCCCAAAATAATAAAACCTCGAACGAGCGAAACAAAACAACAACAAAAAAAAAAAAAGAGGAAGGGCACAAAGTTTGTACAAACCCAGGACACAGATTCCAAAAAAGAATAATAATAATAATAATAACAACAAGGACCAAAAGGAATTAAAGAGATAAATAAAGGACTGGTTACAGTTTCAGACCATAATTTAGCAGGCACGGTCACCTTGCAAATAACGCTCCCAAAAGGACTGAGAGGGGAGATGAAAACAACGAAACCCGAGGGGGAAAAAAACCCAAAAAACGCTGATTAAAAGCCGCTCTTCTCCCCAAATAAATAATTTAAAGGATCTGTGAAAGTCTCCCAGGCAGAGAGGAGCCCCTGGCTGGGGTTGGCACCCTGGGGTGGGGCAGGGGGTGCCCGGAGGGGTCGGGCTCAGCCCCCAGCCCGGGGGCCAGTGATTATCACCAGGGGCTGCTTTAAGGCTTCTCAGCAGCGCTTGGGGGCTGCTCCACGGATTATTCATTTCATTTTCTTTTCTTTTACCTCTTTTTGTTTTTCTTTTAAGGCTCGAGGTTATTAAAAAATAAAGTGAAGTTCTCCTCCTGGCTGGTTTTGCTACGAGTTAGAAAAATAAAGCCTCTCCCATGCTGGTCCCTGCCCCAGTGCTGGGTTCCCAGGGCAGAGCGCGCTGGTTTAGTTTCATTTTTAGAGCAAAAAAAAAAAAAAAAGACACTTCTCTATACAAAAATACCTCTGCAAGAAAACCTAGGGCTGCTCCACTAAGTGTCATTTTTTTTTTTTTTTTTTTTTTAGCTGTTGGAAAAATAAGAGCAAGTTTTTTTTAACTTTTTTTTAAATAATTCCAAAAAAAAAAAAAAAAAAAAAATAAAAATCATTACAAAAAGTCCAGAGAAGGAGCCAGCTGGGCGGGTCGGGTGGAAATCTCCTCTCCACGCTGAAAGAAGCAGAGTTCAAGTCCAGTCCTTGGCAAGTCCACCCCAAATTTCGGGGCTGGGAGCGGGTGCTGGAGGATGCTGTAGTGCAGAAGGCTCGAGGCGCTCTCCTCTCCCCTCCCCGCCAGCTTCCACGTGAGCTCTTGGAATTTTTATCTCAATCTCAAACACCGAACCAGTCCGAGGCGACTCTCGTTCTTCGCTTTTCTGTTTATTATTATTATTTTTTTTTTTTCGCTTTTTGTTTTTTTTTATTGATTAATTTTTTTGGGCCGCACTCTCTCTCTCTGGGTTCTGGCGGCGCTTAGGGCCGGGTGAGCTGCGTGTAGACGGGCTGCTCCCAATGCTGCGGGCTGTGGGTCTGGGGGATGGAGGGCACCCCCGCCGTGTCTGCGATGGGGGTGTACATGGGGCGCTGCGTGGGGCTCATGTAGCTGAAGGTGGAGTAGAGCCCGCTGCCCTGCCCGGCGTGGCTGTAGTAGGAGCCCGAGGAGCCGCCCTGGTGCTCGCCATACTCGTACTGAGCGCGGCTGATGCTGGGGTAGGATGAGCTGTAGTGCTGCAGGTTGAAGGAGCTGTAACTCAGCTGTTGTTGTTGTTGCTGTTGTTGTTGCTGCTGTTGTTGTGGGGAGTGCTGCTGCTGCTCGCTGTAGTGACTTGGGCTCAGCTGCTCCGTCTTGATGTGCGTCCTTTGCTGTTGCTGCTGCTGTTGTGGGCCTTGCTCCGTGCCCAGCGCTGGCAGCTGTGCAGGTGTCTGCTGCTGTTGTTGCTGCTGCTGTTGCTGCTTGGACAGCCACACGCCCGCCGTGCCGCTGATGCCATAGCTGCCCGTGTAGGTGACCTGGCCGGGGTGGCCGTTGGGTGGCAGGTACTGGTCGAACTCGTTGACGTCGAAGGTCTCGATGTTGGAGATGACGTCGCTGCTCAGCTCGCCGATGTCCACGTCGCGGAAATCGATGTGAGGCGGCTGCCGGCCACCCTCGCCCAGCGCTCGGCCTTCCCGCTTCAGGTCCTGCTTGCCCGGTTGTGGGTCCGTCTTGGGTGTGGTGGGGGGCGTGGGGGGACCCTGGGACTGGCCTGGGGGGAGGAAGGACAGGGGTGAAGGTGTGGCAGGGGTGACAGCGCTGGGTGCTCACAGCTCTGGGTGTGAGGAGCGCCCAACCCCTCCAGCACCGCCCGGAACAGGTTTTGGGGCACTTTTGGGGTTTTACAGAAGTGGGATCGTGTTTCTCACAGGTAGAGGGAGGGGGAAGTGGCTGCAGAGGCACTTTGGGCTGAGGATTTGCGTGCCCAGGCTATGGGCACAGTTCCTGGGCAGTTCTCCCCCTTCTCACTCCACTCCTGGCTCTTTCCATTCCTCCCCCCACCCACCTCACCCAACCCCACCCTCAGCCCGGTTTTGAAGCCGTTCCGCGTCCCCCGGGGGCTCGCTGGGGACCTACCCGAATGCTCCCCGGGCGAGTGCACCTCGCTGATGCTGGAGGAGGACTGGGGCGAGTCTGCCTGCAGCGCCTTGAAGATGGCGTTGGGGGAGATGTGGGTCTGCTCCGCGCCCTCCTCCTGCTCCGCCTGCCCGTTCTTCACCGACTTCCTCCGCCTCGGTTGGTACTTATAGTCGGGGTGGTCCTTCTTGTGCTGCACCCGCAGCCGCTCGGCCTCCTCCACGAAGGGACGCTTCTCGCTCTCGTTCAGCAGCCTGGGGGGGGACAACGGGGGGCGAGGGGTCACTGGTGGCTCGGGGGGGGCGCTGAGCAGTGACACCAGTGCCGATCCCTCCCTTGGATCCCCTCTGAAAGAGCGATGTAAAGCCCCCCACAACCTGAACACCCTGCCTGAGACCCTCGCCGTTGGTACCCCCAAGGGGTCCGGGACACTTCGCCGTGGTCACCCCCTCCGGACACTCGCCGGTGGTCACCCCCAGTCCGGGACACTCGCCGGTGTTCCCCTCCTTGTCCCCCGACTTCCTTTCAGGGATCAGCCCCAGAGCTGCAGGAGTGCAGCGGGTGTCCATTCCTCTCCTCCCCAACCCCCTTACGTGCACATCTCGCTGTCCCCGGGAGCTTTGGGGACATCCCCGCCGGCAGGACCCTGCCCACCTTTCTCTATGATTCCCCCGCCCCTCGCGCAGTCCCCAAGGACTGGTGCCTCAGGTGACTCACGGCCCTCGTGTTTTTTCCCTCCCCGCCCCTCCTTATTCATGGCACTCGTAGTCACCCCGGCCCTTCGCCACTCGCCCCCACCACCCGACCACCCTCCCGTGCTCCTCCGGCCCGGCCCGATCTGATGCAATCCCCAAAGCCATCAATCCATCATTTCTCCGCAAGCAAACCGCCAGCGCAACAAACACGGCCGGTGCATCTCGGGGGAACCCCTGCACGTCCCCCCCTTCTCGGTCATCGATCACATCAGAAACCACTCCAACACCAGAAGGTATCGACTTTCCCACTCTTTTTCCCCTCCTATTTCCGGCTCCTCCTCGCCGAACAAGTTTTTTTGCGCCTTCCTCTGCAGAACTATTTCCAGCGCGTTTGTCGCTTCTCCTCCACCCCTCGCGCGGCAGCGCCGCTCCGCATCCCCCGTAGCCGCCCGTATCCCCGGTGTCCCGCCTCAACCTCCAAGCCTTGCCCATGGTCTGCTGACTCGGCTGTTGTGCAGATGCTGGTATTGATCGCCCCAGCCTTCCTGCGGGCCGCCTTTGCCCACACCATGAAGGCGTTTCATGGGTCTCTTGACCGTGCGGTTTGTTCTTGGCTGGGCCGTTTCCGCCGCACGGCATCGCACCAAGGTCCAGTCGTAACCCTTCAGCACCTGGCTCACCGGCCCCCGGATGCACACTCGGGAACTTTGTTCCCTCGTCCCGGTTTCTCCTTCTTCAGGTCCGCGTCCCCCTTTGGGGAAGGTGTTCTCTGGGGTCTGGTGTTCTCCGTGTCCGAACCGATCCAGAGGGGCAGGGGGACCCGCGGAATCACCGACATGTGGGGCTGCGTCGTTCGGAGAGTACATTGTCCTGTTCTTCTGTCATTTTCATGAAAGGGTCGAGGAATTCTGCGAGAAATCGCCGAGGGGGGAACAGGTGGCCACCAAACAAGACAAAATAATCAAAATACAAAAAAAAAAAAAAAAAAAAAAAAAAAGAAAGTTCGTGCTAAGGGCAGGTACGGGGTTAAAAAAAGTGAAAACTCGTAGAAACCAAGTCTCCACCCGGGCTTCGTAGAGGAGGAGGAAGAACGGCCAAAAAAAAAAAAAAAAAAACAAAAAATCCAAAAAACCTTTTTTAAAGTACTTCTTCCTACCAGCACCGAAAACGCTAAAAAGCAAAAAAAAAAAAAAAAAGACAAAACAGGTAAAGCAAGAATCTCTGAGACGAGGAGGGAAGGCTGGCGGGGCTTGGACTGTGCCGGGAGGAGGCGGGGCTGGTGCCGGGGAGGGAGCGGGGCTGTTGCCGGGAGGATCGGGGCTGTGCCGGGAGCAGCGGAGGTCATTGTCGGAGCAGCGGAGCAGTGGTCGTGAGGAGCGGGCATGTGGGAGCAGCGGAGCAGTGTCGGGCGGCGGCGGCCCCGCCGGTCTCCCGCGCGGCTCTGCGCCCGCTTGCGTCGCCTGCCACACTAATTAACCAGCGCGGTGGCCGTCGCGCACCGCCGCGCCGCAGCCAATCACAGCTGCGCCCGCGGGGGCCGCTCCGCTCCCAATTGGCTGAGGGTGAGGGGTGGCGTGGCCTCGCCTCCCCGCTCGGCTCCGAGGGGCACGGCTCCCGCCGGTGCTTCGGCGACAGCGACGGCGACAGCGGGATGGGGAGCGCCAGCGGGGATGGGGACAGCGCCAGCGGGGATGGTGTACAGCGCCAGCGTGCCCGCCGGTCCCGCGGTGGCTCAGGGGATGGCCTTGATGAAGGCGGCGGGGCGTGAGCGGGCGCGAGCGGGCGCTGCGCGGCTCCGTCCCGCGGGTGCGCCAGAATGCTCAGGCCACGGGCTGAGGCAGCGGGCCGCGCCCCCGAACCCTGCCCGGTACCGAGCGGGGCACAGCGGGACAGCCCCGGGGGCGCGGGTGATGCCACAGACACCCCAGATCGCTGCTGCGCTTCTGACTTTCTCCTTCTTTACTTTATTTTTTTTTTCTCTTTTTTGGAGGAGTGTCGCGCGGTTCCCTTGTCGCCCCCATTCCGCGCTTCCCGTTTATTGCCTTTAGATCCCCCGGCACCGGCGCGGACTTTCCTGCGCGGCCGGACGGGCTGCGGCACTGTCAGCACGGTTCCAAGCACGGTCCTCAGCCGGTCCCTCATCCCGGCCCCTCCGGTCCCCATCCCGGATCCCTCATCCCGGGCCGCCATCCCGATCCCCATCCCGGTCCCTCATCGCCGTCCCTTAGCACGGTCTCTTATCCCGGTCCCATCCGGTCCCTCTCCCGGTCTCCACCCCGGGTCTCTAGCCCGGTCTCTTATCCCGTCCCCTCCCGTCCCTCTCCCGGTATCTCTCCCGGTTATCTCATCCCGTCCCCTCATCCCGGTCCCCATCCCGGTCTCTTATCCCGGTCCCTCATCCCGGTCTCTTATCAACGGTCTCCTCATCCCGGTCTCTTATCCCGGCCCTCATCCTGGTTCCCCATCCCGGTCCCTCATCCCGGTTCCCACCTCCCGTTTCCATCCCGTCACTTTTCCCGTCCCTTCTCCGGTTTTCCCATCCGTTTCCCCAACCGGTCCCATTTTCCCGTTCCCCATCCCCGTCCCCATCCCGGTCCTCATCCCGTCTCTCATCCCGTTTCCCCCATCCCGATTCCCATCCCTTTTCCCAATCCCATTTCCCCATCCCGTTCCCCTCCCGGTCCCTATCCCATTTTCCCCCATCCCGGTCCCTTTTCCCGTTTCCCCATCCCATTCCCCATCCCGATTCCCAATCCCGGTTCCCTATCCCTTTCCCCATCCCTTCCCCTCCCGGTCCCCTTTTCCCCATCCCGGTCCCCATCCCGTTTCCCCATCCATCCCTTTCCCGGTTTCCCCCCCTCCCGGTCCCGTTCCCATTTCCCCCATCCCGGTCCCCTCCCATTTCCCCCTCCCTGTCCCATCCCGGTCCCCCATCCCATTTCCCCCTCCGGTCCCTTTCCCGTTTCCCCATCCCGGTCGCCTTTTCCCGTTATCCGCCCATCCCGGTCCCTTTTCCGTTTCCCATCCCGGTCCCCGCATCCCAGCCTGGAGCGTGGCCCGGGGAAGGAGCGCGCTCTTCCCCCTTCCCCCCCGTCCCAAAAATAAAAATTCTTTTTGCCGCTTGCTCAATCCTCCCTCCAAAAGGAAAGCCCTCAGCTCTCCCGGGGTTATATCCTGGAGAACTGCAGCCAATTTTCCTTCTCTTTTCCCCTTTCCAGAAATTTGGGGGGAAATTTTGGAAATCCCACCTTTTTAGCCGCCAGCGGCTCCTCACGGAACCAGGGTCTGTCCCTACAATCCCCATCCTGTGGGCATAGAAAAACAAATCCCCTTTTTTAGGAGAACACGGGATTAGGGGGAGCCGCCCCTCCCACTTCCTCCTTCCAACTCCCGAGCCCCAATTTTTTTGCTGGAGACTCGAGCGTAAAGTCGGGCCTTTCTGGAGCTGCTTTATTTTTGTTTTTTTTTTAATTTGCTGGTGTTTAATTTTGCTTTTTTTGTGCGGCCGGACGAGCCTCGGTCAAGCGGCGATTATCGTCGTTTCCCCTCACACAAGGGGGTTTCAAAGGATTGGGAAAAAGCCCTGAAAAAAAATAAAAATAAAAAAAACCCCAAACACCCCAAAAACAAAGACAAGGCAGCGGGGAAGGATTGAATAACGCCCTGGAAAACCCGTGCCTTGTTTGTTTTTGGAGTTTTTCCCTGAGTTCCTGGTGAATGATTTTTGGGTTGTTTTGTATTTTTTGGGTTTTTTTTGGTGGAAGTAGCTTTGGGTATGTTGGAGTTAGTGGCTGTGCTGTGGTCGCATCTTTTGTCTGCAGGACATGACGCTGCGAGCAGAGCGGGCAATTTGGGGATTTGATTCCTGAACACGAGGACGCTTCTCCCGAAACTTATCTTCCTTATATGAAAAATATCCAAATTCCAAAATCCCCTCTGAAATTTTGTCCTGGGTTTATTCCGATGTAAAAACTACACACTTCCAGCAGATATCACGGGACATAATTTCCTTTTTTTTTTTTTTTTTTCCCCTTGGGTAATTCTTCAAGCTCTAGGACGCCTCCGGCCAAAAGTTATCATCCCCCAACCTCCTTGAATACTTGATTTATTTCCCTGCAGACCATCCGAGCAAAAGCAAGCAGAAATGGTCTCAAGTCCGAGTGGGGTGCCAAAACTGATTTAAAAAAATCCCTGGAGAGGAGGGAAAACTCGGTGACAGCAGCTTGGCCCCCTGCTGCGGATTCAGAAATTCGGGATGTTCACTGAGGGAAATGGAAAAAAAAATAAAAAATAAAAAAAATCAAAATTTGGGATTATTTTTTTTATATTATAGATATTTTTTTCCCCGCTGGAATCCCATACGCTGCAAGTGTCTCGGCTCTGGACGCTTTGAACAATAAACAAAAAAGGGCAAACAAAGAAAACAAAAAGGGGGGGGGGAAGAGCTCGGCGCCTCCTCGCGGCTGGTTGATCATTTCATGGTTTATTATTTTTAATTATTGCCCGGTGGGGGTGTGACAAGGTGGACAAGCTGTTAATCACAGCCGGCTGGAGCGCTGCCTTTAAAAAAAAATAAATAATAACAGGTTTCTATTTCCCTATTTCCCTTTTCCCTTTCCCTTTTCCCTTCCCTTCCCTTCCCTCCTTCCCTTCCCTTTTCTTTATTTATTATTATTTATTTTATTGGATTTTTGGGATTTAAGATATCCTGATGTTTTTTCTTTTTTTTAAGGATATTTCCCGAAGGCTCAGGAATTTTCTGGACTGCGAAGAACCAAGCCAAGGGGGTGGGGATTTTGGGAAAAAAATGAATTTTTTTTTTTTTTGTCCGGCAAAATTTCAATCAGTCGGCGCTGGAGGTTAAAAAGTTGTTTTTGTAATTTTGTTTTGGGGGGGAGCTGGGGGTGATTTGATCCTGGAGAGGTTCAGGCTCGCTCCGAGGCTGGGGAATTGGGAATATTCCCCCAGGGGAATGCGCTGAGCTCAGCCAGATCGGCCTGCAAAAAAAAAAAAAAGCTGAAAATAAATACTAATATAATAATAATAATAAAATAATAATAATAATCATAATAAAAAATAATAATAGAAGAGATTTATGCCGGAAAATTGAAAAAACCCAGGAAAATTTAGAGGTGGAAGGAATTCCTTAAATGATTCTGCACAGAATTTCCCTTTTTGAGCTCAAACTGGATCAAATTATTGATTCGTGTCCCAAAACATCCGAAATCCCAGACTGGGCTTGTTTCCTCTGGATGTATCCCGGAATGTTTTTGCTGCGGCTTTAGGGGGGGGTTTGCGGCATTGGTGCAGATTTCTTTAAATTGCAGCTTAATTAATTAAAAATAAAATAAACAAAATTTAAAAATCCCTCTTCTCATCGGCCGTTATTTTATTAACCCCGAGCAGGAAAAATTTTCTCCCCTGGAAATCTTCCCAACTATTCCCACATTTGGTTTTTTTTCTTGGAGCAGGCAAGCTCGGCCTTTCTGGTTTTCCCTTCAGAAAATTCCTTTTTTTTTTTTCCCCCCCCCGTATTTTTCCTCCTTTTCCCACTGGAAAGAACCCATTTCCCACATTTCAAAACAAACAATTTTCCAGAAATCCCCAAAAATGCCCCCAAATATTCCCCCCGCAAAATTCCCCCCCCCAAAAAATTTGAATTTATTTAGTATATCCAATTGAATTTAATTTAATTAATAATCCCAAAATTCTTGGCGATCGATTCGTTTTGGAAATCCGGCTCAGATTCTTTGGATTTTCTTGATTTTTGGAAAATCCACTGGAAACCCTTGGATCTATTGAAATGTTATAAATCCAGCTGAGAATCTTGGGGTATTTTTGAAATTTTATAATCCAGCTGAGAAATCCTGTGGTCTTTTATATTGCTTTTTAAAATGCAGCCGAAATTCCTGGAGATTTTATTAATTTTTGCAAATCACCTGAGAATCCCAGGGATTTTATTCATTTTTAAATTCAGATCCGAAAATTCCTGGGATTTTTTTTTTTTTTTAATTTTTGTAAATGCCTGAAAATCCTTTGGGATTTATTATTTGTAAATCGCTGAAAATCGTTGAGATTTTTTTTTTGAATTTTATAAATTCGCTAAAAATTATTTGGCATTTTATTTATTTTTTAAAAATTCAGCTCAGAATCCCTGGGATTTTATTAATTTTCAAAATTCGCTGAGAATTCCGGAATTTTATCAATTTTGTAAATTCCTCTTTGAGAAATCTTTGGGATTTTGAAAACATTTTTCAAATTCAGTTCAAAATTCCCTTGGGATTATTTTATTAATTTTATAAATCCATCTAAGAAATTCCCAGGATTTTATTGCCTTTTAAATCCAGCTGACAATTCCCTGTTTGGGATTTATTTTAGAAATTCAGCTAAAATTCATTTGGGAGTTTATTTAGTTTTACAATCCAGCTCATAATTCTATGGATATTTTATTCTTTATAATCCGCTCAAATTCCTTGGATGATTATTATTTTTTTTTTAATAAACCCAGCTGAGAAATTCTTTGGAATTTTCTGATTTTTAATTTTTTATTCCTCGGGATAATCAGCCTCATACGCAACGGTGTGCGATTTCACCTTGGCCAAATCCTGAAAAAATCCTGAAAAATCCTGAAAAACTCCTGACAAAAATCCTGAAAAAGACGAAAGCCCGAAAAATCCTGAAATTCAGAATTACCCCCTTTTTTGTTGGAATATAAAAATTCCCAGTGCCCTAAAAACTCCAAAGCATACATTCATTTTTTATGAAGCTAAAAGCCATCGGGATGGAATAAATAAATTTTTCTGGGCAAGAAAATCGGGAAAGTTGGAAGTTCGGGAGAATTTTCCCTGTATGATTCTGAAATAAATGGAATGATGGGATCACTGAATTAATAATGGGATCCATAATGGACTCATGGGATCAGTTAATTGATACTGATTTTATTTCCCAATTCCCAGACAGTAAATTCATCCCAAAAGGAAAAAGGGCGGAATTGGATCAAAACAGTGGAAAAATAAAACTTAGGGAAAAATAAACGTGGAAGCGCTAGGAAACGAGGAGAGGAGGAAAAAAAAGAGGAAATTTGGAATGTTTTTTGTGGTTTTACATGTGGGATGCGGAGGAGTCCTCAGGTTTGGAGGTTTTGCGAGGGCAAAATTATTTTCCTTTTATTATTTCGACTATTTCATTCTTTATTTCATTCTTTAATTTATTTGTGTCACTTTTTATTCATTCCTTTAATTCATTCTTCTTCTTTCTGTGTCTATTATTTTCATGATTGCTTTCCTCTATTTAGCTTTTTTTATTTCATTCTTTCTCTTTCTTTCTCTATTTAACTTTAATTAATTAATTAATGATTTCATATCTTTAGTTCACTTTTGATTTATTTTTTATTGTTTTTCGCTTTTATTTCATTACGCCTCATTAATTTTTCATTTGCATTTTTTTTTTTTATTTCACTCTTTATTTCATTATTATATTTTTTAGAGCACCGATTTTTTATTTATTATTTATTTTTTTGTTTTATTATTTCATTCCTTAGTAGTTTCCGTTTTTAGGGAGGTTTTTAATTTTGGGGAAAATTTTTTATTTTTTTTTGGAAAACTTTTAAATTTTTTTCCCTGGGATTTATTTGTAAGTTTATTTGTTTTTTGTTTTTTTTTGTGTTTTTTTGTTAAAGTCGTTTGGGGGAGTTCTTTCTTTCCTTCTTTCTTTCTTTCTTTCTTTCTTATCACTATTCTATTCTTTCTTACTTTTCATTTCTTTACTTTCTTTCTTTCTTCTTTCTTTCTTTCTTTCTTTCTTCTTTCTTTTCGTTCTTTCTCTTTGCATTTATTCATCATTTTTCATTCTTTCCTTCTTTCCTTCTTTCATTATCTTTTTAACTTTTGGTTTTTTTAATATTTTGAAGGGATTTTTTTATTTGTTAGATGTTTTTTTTGGGATTATTGGGCGTTTTGCCTCTGCTGCTGGGGGTGCCCGGGTCCACCTTTCCCAGCTGTGCCACCTCTGGGCTGTGCATTTCTGGGACACTGGGACAACGGGGGACAACCTGGGGACACTCTGGGACCTCTGGGGACACCCTGGGGACACTCTTGGGGACACACTGGGGACACCCTGGGGACATGGGACACACTGGGGACACCCTGGGGACAGAGACCCCTGGGACACCCATGGGTACGGGGACACTCTGGGAATGGACACACCTGGGGACAAACTTGGATACCCCGGGGACAACTCTGGACATGGGACAAACTGGGACAGCCCTGGAGACACTCGGGGGAACACCTTGGGGACAAACTGGGGACACCCATAGGGACACCCTGGAGAAACTCTGGGGACCCCTGGGACTGGGGACACCCTGGGGACAACTGGGACATGGGGACAAACTGTACAAACTGGTACCCCGGGTACACCCTGGTTGACATGGGACACCTTGGGGACACCTCTGGACATGGGACAAACTGGGGACACCCTGGCTACACCTCCGGGGACATGGGAGACAACTGGGCCCCTGTGGGACACTGGGGAGGAACACACGGGGGATATGGGGGGGAAAATAGGGTTGGACTGGGAGTTTCATGTGTTGGACACGGCGGGACGTTTGGATATGGAGGGGACATTGAAGGGGGAACATTTGGACTTGGGTGGGACGGTGTGACCACAGGGGTAAATTGGTGGGACCTTTGGGATAGGGGCGGGACTGTGGGGATATTGGGATGGGAGTTCCCGGGAGGACATTGGGAGGACATGGGGGAACATTGGGGACATTTTGGCATATGGGGAGGCACGGGGGACATTGAAGGGGGTGACAAGGGGGACATAGGGACATTGGGGGACCTTTGGGGACATTGGGGGACACTGGGGGGTGGCCTTTGGGGGACCATTTGGGGATATGGTGGGGACATGGGGGGATTATTTGGATTGGTGACACGGGAGGGAACATTGGGGGACATGAATGGGACAGAGGGACTTTGGGATAGTGGGGGGACATTGAAGGAGGGACATGGGGGGACATCGTGGGGACAGGGACAGAAAGTGGCTGATTCCCTACCTTTCAAAGGGTTTGGAAAGCTCCACGTAGGGGCTGAGTTGAGATTATCAGCGGATTTGGGGGCCCTGGAACCCCCAGAGCGCCGAATTCCGCTCCAAATTCAACAATTCATTCGAGTCAATTTATTTTCCTGTTTTTTTTTCCCTTGGAATTTCCACAAGGGGGGAAAAAAAAAAAACGAGAAGGGGGGGGGAAAAAACAATGACCGGTAGCAGCAGAACATTGTTCCCTTTTCCTCGGCGGAGCGGCGGAAAAAAAAACGGAGAGCTTTCTGGGGAGACGAGAAAGCACATTATTCAAAATTCAAATTAGGGAGAAAAGAGAAAAAACCACAAATGAGGCGGGCAGGATTTTCCTGTGTCTGTCGTTCCTGCCTGGTTGACGATTCGAAATCCCTCTTCTGGTCCTTTAGCTGGGCAAAAAATCCCATTTTTTGGGGTTTTTTTTTGGTGCAAAAAACTCATCCTGGACGTGGGAACAGTTTCCTTCCCTGAGCTACACCCTCCAGCGCTGTTTATTTTTTCTATTTATTTATTTTTATTTTTGCTTGCCCCAGAATGTTTTCTAGGTTTTAATAATAACCACAAATTCTCTTACTGCCGCACAGAACTCCCTGAAATTTTCTGAGGGAAAACCCGATTAAAATAGCGCTGAATGTTCCATTCATAATAAATATTCTATAATCTATTTTGCGATCTTTAGTATATTATTTGTTATCTCTCAACGTGGAGTTTCGTTTGCTATCAGCTCTTTATCCTAATCCCGGCTCCCTCACAAAAAGCCAAGACCATTTGGATGGAAACAAACAGGAAAAGAACAAAATTCCCCAAAAATCCCGGTGACAACCCCGCAGCCCTCGGGGCGGGGAGGGACAAAACCCAAAACACGACCCTGGGTTTATTTTTTAACATCGAATCACTAAAGCTGGGCTTAAAAAATCCGCCTTGCCAGCTCTGCTGGCCGCACTCCTCCCGAATAAAGCCGGGCTTAAGGGGAATGGTTTAGCAGAGCGCATTCCTGAGAATGTACCTGGGTGCGGGATGCTGCTGGAGGTTTAGTCCCGACTCTAAGCGCGGTTTTTGCTGAGCCGCTGGAATTTCAGGGAGATCTGGGCAGGGACTGGGGTTGGAAGTGGTGTTTTTCACCCCAAACCCAACCCTGGTTTATTTTTTTAACATCAAATTCCCAAAGCTGGGCTTAAAAAGTTCGTGGTACCAGCTCTGCTGGCCGCGCTCCTCCCGAATAAAGCCGGGTTTAAGGGGAATGATTTAGCAGAGTGAAGGGAGGAAGTGTTGGGAGAACGTACCTGGGTGCGGGATGCTGCTGGAGGTTTAGTCCCGGCTCTAAGCGCGGTTTTTGCTGAGCCGCTGGGATTTCAGGGGGATCTGGGCAGGGAGATGGGGTTGGAAGTGACGTTTTTAAGCCTAGGTGCTCCCAGCCGGCTGATCCCCCCCTCCAGGCTGAGCTCAGGGAGTTAAAATTCACCCAAATATTGATGGCAGTTCCCTCTGCTGCCAGCTCTTATCGGAGCAGGGCTTTGGCAGGGCCTGAAAGGAGGTATTGTTACCTGATGGGTAAAAAAGGAGAAAAAGGAAAAAAAAGAGAAAAAAAAGAGAAAAAATCCCGGCAGAAGTTGAGAAACAAAGGAGGATTTTGGGATCAGCTCCCAGCTCTGGGCTGGGCTCATCCTCCTGCCCCAGCCCCGGGGCCTGGCAGAGGGAAATGTTTGCTCTTCAGAGAACACTTTGGGTTGGTTTGGGAAATCTCTGGGGTTTTGGAGTGTCCTTTTTTGTGTGTCTGAGTTGGGCCCAGGCGGGCTTTGGGGACAGAGCTGTGTCCCCTCCTCCCTGCCTTGCATCCTCCCGCTCCCGTTCCAGCCACGCTCGGCACACGGGATGTGGAAGGGATCCGTTTTTTTTTTTTGGTCGTTTGTGGAGATTTGGTTCAAATTTGCTGAGAAAAAGAAGAGCCACGTGCACCCCTCCCTGTCCCAGACCATCCCCAGGCCCTGAGGATTACCCGTGGGAAAGCAGGATCCTGTTTCCCACTGCACATGCAGCTCCTCGTGGGCTTTTCTTTAATTATTTCCTTATCTCTCACCTTATCATTTGTCCTCAGCTGGCTCCACGACTGACCAGAAGCAGATATTTGATCTTTTGCTGTAAAATTATCCAGGTTTGGGCTCCAGAGCAATTTGTTCCAGCCCGAACAACAACCTCCAAAAAGGTGACAGATCTGAGCTCTCCCCAGTGCCCCGAAACTCCAACACCCACATTTTTTTCTGTATGACTGGGGCAGGAGGGATATATCTGGGGACAGGGAAAAAAAGAAAACCTCAAAAAAAAACCCCAAACCCAGAAATCCCCCATAGAGAATCCAATCCAGTCCTACTGGTCTGGCAGCTTTTGGGGAGAGAAAAACCCAGGAGGACAAAGGGGTGACCACGGAGTGTCCTTGTGTGGGAAGAGGCTTCTCTGCCTGGGAAGGCTCTCCAGGCAAATTTGGGCTGTTTTGGGGCTGTTTTAGGGGGGTTGGTGGGCCCATAATTCCCAGCCTGCTGCTGCCACCGTGGCTCAGGGCTCTCCTGGGGACATCTGGAATCCTGGCAAAGGTTGGGATGTGACCCTGGGGGATGCTGCGTGCCTTCAGCTGCCCTCGGTGGCAGTGCTGGCAACTGCGGGTGGTCCCGGGAGACTCCCGGCAGGGCAAAACCCCGGGATGAGGTTAGAGCATAGCACGAGGCGGTCCTCCTCTGCTGAGGGACAACGGAAGTGTGATTCCACCAGGTCCATTTCCCACCAATAAGCAGCTGCCCTTACCATCCATCAATTCCTTGCTCCCAATCCCATCAGTTCCTTCCCCCCAATCATCAATGCCTTCTCCCAATCCGCAGCTCCTTTTCCAAAATCCAGCAGTCTTTTCCCATACAGCAGTCTTTTCCCACATCCCATCAATTCCTTGTCCCAATTCCCATCAGTCCTTCCCCAATCCATCAGTTCCTTCCTCATCCATAATTCTTTCCCAATCCATCAGTTCCTTTCCGCAATCCATCAGTCCTTGCCCCACCATCAGTTCCTTTCTCCCAATCCATCAGTTCCTTTTCCCATTCAGCAGCCTTTCCCCATCCAGCAGTTCCTTTCCCCAAAATCCAGCAGCTCCTTCCCCAAGTCCAGAGCTCCTTCCCCCAAATCCAGCAGTCCTTTCCCACCAGCAGCCACGGCAGCCCCTGGAGGGAAAGTAATTCCACCATCTCGTGCCTGTCCCAGGCCTGACTCGGAACCCACCCCCCCCCCTCCCACCCGGAAACTCAGGGAAAGGTCAGTGAGGTATGGCCAAAGCCCTGTGTGACATCAAAGCAAACAGTGGTGGGATGAGGGGTGGGGTAGAGAATTCAGGAGAGAATTCGTGCGGAGCACGAGGGTCCCTCTCACCCTGCTGTCCACCAGGGAGGGGGACAGGCTGGGGACCCTCGGGGGTTGTCACACCAGGAGTGTTTTGCAGAGGCTTTGATGTGGACACAGAGGAGGGAGAGTGCTGATGGCTGGAAGGAAGCAGAAGGTCCCTGTTTGTCCTGCCCGATCCCGGGGTTACATCCCCTTGGACCCAGCAGGGATCCACAGCACCGGAGGGATGGGAGGGA
>CM031873.1:10665378-10676677 GCA_018697195.1 Certhia americana | reverse complement strand
TTCCCTTTCACTTTCCCTTTCCCTTTTCCTGTTTTCCTTTTCCCTTTCCCTTTTCCTTTCCCTTTCCCTTTTCCATGGCACAGGGATGCTGCCATGGAGTTTAGCTCCAGGTGAATCCCAACGTGCAGGGATTCAGAGGATTCTTCCCTGACGTGTTCAGCATCCCAGGCTGGAGGGGCTGAGGAAGATGCTGCAGCCCAGCTGGTAAAGGTGTCTCCTTTGAAGCTTTTTAATAAATCCCTGCTTTATTCCTTTGACTCTGGCCAGCCTCTGCTCCAGGGAGCCTCTCCAGGCATCCCAGGAAAAGAGGGAATCTGGAGGATTCTCCCTGGGTGTGCAAAGAGCTGGACACCAGGCCTTGGGCTGGGATTGCATTTTCCAGAACTGCAGCTTTCCCATGGCTGGCAGGAGTCTGGGAAGCCAGCAGAGGCTGGGATGTGAGGAGAACATTCCTGTCCAAGCAGGGAGAGCTGGAATAACACAGCCTGGCAGAGCAAGCTGCTCTATAACATAAATGTTCTCTTTTTTTAAATACCTGTGTGCCAAGGGAGTGAACAAAGCGTCCATTAATTAAACATTTTTTGCATCTCTTTTTGCTTCAATTGAATTCTCCTTTCATATTTTGGTAGGAGCCAGAGATTCCATGTTACATTATGAATATGGATCCGTGGCCAGCAGCTATGTGGAAAAATCAATACATTCCCAGTTCACTCCCAGGTGTTTTATTGCTAAAGGGGTGGGGCAGAGCAAGTGCAGAGCCAGGGATGGATCTTGGTAAAAGGGAGCAGGGAAAAATGGCTGGAAGTGGCTTTAAATTGAAGAAAAAAAATGGGTTCCTTGGGTTTCTATATTGCAGGAATTAAGTTTCCATTAAATAAAGATGAAGTGGAAGGAGAGAGGATGAAGAATCATGTGCAGAGTGGAAATTGCCAATTAACATTTTCTGGAATTGTTCCAAACCTTCAGCAAATGCTGTAAATAAAGTCAGACACTTTCTGTGACAGAAGAGGGGGAAATATCCCAGGTCATGGCCAGCTCCTTGCCTGCCCTGATGGAAAAGAAGAGAAATTTCTATCATGAAGAAGCAACACAAAGTGAGAGATCAAAGTGTGGAACGGAGCAGGGAAAACCCCAGAAACAACCAGGAGAAAATCTTCCGAGCTCTGCTCAAAAATCCCCTCTGTGCTGTCAAATCAGAGCTAATTCTTATCTGCAGTGCCTCAGATTTCATTTTGGGCCATTTCCCTGTAACCCTGAGCCAAAGGAGCATTGGATTTAAACCCTCCTGAAAGGGCCTGGAACTTTCCCGGGCACCTCGGAAAACATTCCAGCTCCTCAGTTAATTAGCAGATGACAAATTAAATATTTGCTGAGTGAAATTGGAGCTGCCCAGAATTCTATCCTTGGAGATAATTTGGGTTCTGGTGCAAGAGCAGGGCTGGGTATTTAGAGTTTGTATTGCCTGGGGCTGGAAAAAATAGGAATATTTTATTTTTCCCGACCCAAAGATTTCATCCAACTGCCAATGGCATCGAGAGGATCCCATCAGCCAAAGCTGAGGCTGAAATTCCAATTTGGGAATTCCATTCCCTGAGCATCTTTTAATTGGCAGCTCCCTCCCTAAGCCTGGGTAACATCTGCACTTCAGAACCTCTCAGAGCTTGCTGGTTACAGGTTTTCTCCTAGAAAAATTATATTTTTTGATCAAACTTATGCCAATTATTTATCGGAGATTCATTCTCTTTTCTCCCTGGCAGGGCAGGAACATGATCCTTGCTGAGGAAAACTGGATTTATACCCTGCAGCAATAAATGCCCTCAAGGAGAGGAAGTCAAAGCTATAGATTTCAAAGAAATTTTGAAAAAGGTTCTTAGATTAATTTTAAACTTTTGAAGCTTTTTTGGATATTTTTACATTTTTAAATGTTAAGATTATTTTCAAATTATTTTAAGATTATTTTGGATTTTTTAGATTTTAAATTTTTAAAAAAATTTTTTTTTAAGGTTTTCAAAATATTTTTAGATATTTTTAGATAATTTTTGTATTTAAATTTCCCAGGGCTGGGTTTTATTTTAGACAAAGCTGAAAAATCCAATCATGGTGTAACTCTTTGAATTTTAAAAACTTCCTTATATTAAAAGAATCATCCAGTGTTACCTGTACAAAATTTTTCTTCACATCTGGCCTGACCGCTGCTTTTTATTTTGCTCGGATAAGATTTGAGTGCAACAAACCAAGAATTTTTTATGGTTTTCAGGGGCTCTGAGCTTTTTATTCCTGCTGTGGGCAGAGCTTTTTTTTGCAAAGCTTTTCCTCTGTGCTGCAGGAAATGGGATCAGAAAATTCCCAGCTGCCAGAATTGATGGAGCTCTGGGGATTGATGTCACCTGGCCCTTCAGGATTTGTCCTTTTATTTTATTTACAGGGCAGGTGAAGATCTCTGAACTCACTGAGGCTTGAATAAATCAAATGGCAAAGAGCTGAAATAAAGAGGGGGGAAAAAAAATGAAATAAAGAGGGAAATTAAAGCAGAGAATTGTCCTGCAGGGGTGCAGTGCCTGACTGATGGGGTGGGCAATCCCAAACCTTCCTTCTTTCCTTCCAAAACCCTTTGGAGGAGTCTCTTGAAATGAATAAAGCTGGCTTTAAAGGAATATATTTGGCTTTTAATATCAACCTTTAAGATCTGGCCTTTCAAATCAGCTTTTATTGGCTCGGATCCCGTGGTGCTGCTGGGATGATGAGAATTGAGTGAGCAGATTTTGTACTTTAATAATTCCCAGGTATTTAACAAGCTTTCAACTTTGTCCTGATTTGTTTTGTTTTGTTGGTCAGTTTGGGGATTTTTATTTTGGTTTTTTCCAAGGAGCCTGCAAAGCCTAAAACACCAGAGCAATGTCCCTCAACAGAGGTCACAGCTGACATCAGGGATTGTCATCTCCTCGCAGATTTACTGCCCCACAACGGCCTGGCCAGCCCCAAAATAACCCAAACTGTGGGAAAAACTCAAAAACTCTGCCACCAGCACAGGCACCATGGAGCTGGAAGCAGAGAGCAGCTCCTAGTGCTGGATAGGGCGAAAGTTTAGTTTCACTTTTTCTTTTTCCCAAGGAAGGGAAGGAATTTAAAAAAAAAAAAAAATAAAATCCTGTAGTGTTTTCAACTCTTGTGTGATCCCACAAGGCCATGGTTTGAACACAGGTGTGTGCTGAGGAAAGCAGAAGCCTCCTTTGGAATGGAGAATTTAAACCCACTCTCTCTGAATTATTATAACTTTGAATTTAAGGGGCTCTCAGGCGAAGAAATGGGAATAGGAATAACAGTTCTTTATTAGGGGAAATAAAATAAACAATAAACCAAAACATATGCTGTGTTACAACGGAGAAAAAGAAATAAACAAACAAACAAACAAACCCCAGTGCCAGAGTCAGGCTCCCAGCTGTCCCCTGTGTGTCAGGGGTTGGTGGCAGTGCCATCCCATGGTGGCTGCAGTCCCAGTCCCAGATGTGGCTCTGGGGCAGGGATGCTCCTGGAGAAAAGTGGAGTTTGTCACTGAAGCTCCAGTGGGGAGAGATGGGTCTGGTGTTCCTCTGGGAATCCAGTGGGAAGGCTGCCTTGGTGTTCCCAATCCCAGATTTTTATCCAGGTAGGAATCCTTGGTGTTCCAGCTCCCAGATTTTTATCCAGGTAGGAATCCTTGGTGTTCCAACTCCCAGATTTTTATCCAGGTAGGAATCCTTGGCTCCTCCCCCTGGCTGGAGCATTTCCCAGTGGGATGATGGAATTCTCTCAGTGACACTCCCTGGCCCATGGACACAAGATCTGTGCCTGGAGGGAGGCTGGGTTGTGAGGAGATCAGAAAACTGCCCCAGCTGGTTTGTGACAGCTGGCCATGGACACAGAATTACACCACCCCACCCCAGTTTCCACAGCTGGTGATCAAATCCCGAGTTTTGGTGACATTTTGCACTGTAACCCATGAAAAGAAGGTAATAAAATTCTTTCTGGAGCTGACTCCTCCACACGAGATTCCTCAGGCTGGGATTTTTGGACACAAAGTTCAACAACACCAGGAAAATTTGAGGAACTCTTCAATTCATAGAATCATTTTCTGGACTGCAAGGGACCAAAGGGTTAAAAGCCAAGTCCAGGACATTGAGGCATCCCTTTTGTAGATAGAGAATACAAAATATCCTGATGTCTTCAGGAAAATTTAAACCTGAATTGAAATCTGGGGGGGGGGTTTCCCCCCAATCCCCAGTTTTGGAGCAGTTTTCCCAGGATAAGAGCCCCAGCAAAGAGGTTTGTGTATTCCTGCCACCCTTCCCATCCTCAAGGAACTGGGGTTGAGCCTGCCTGTGACAAACGAGCAATTAGCACTCATTAGCTGAGCCCTCAACTTCCCAAACACATTTTCCCTGTCAGGAAAAGGAATCCTGCTGATTTCCTAGTCCCAGGTTTGGTTTGTTACAAACCAAACCAGGTTGGGATTTGTCCCAATCCCAAACTTTCCACGCCAGGCTCAGCCCAACGCTGCAGAACCTCTCCCATCTCCCAGACATTCCCAGAGCATCATTTACCCTGAGACAATTGTGGAGTCCCCAGCACAACTCATCCAAATAAAAATGAGGTTCCAAGTTCCCAACTGCCTTTAAAAACTCTTTGCTACTTCCATGCATCTATTTACATTTTCCTAATTATTTTTGTGCTGCCTGCTATTATTTTATTTCCTCTTTTTCCTTCTCAAACCAGCATCGTCTGCCTTCTTTTCTCCTCGACACCCCTTAATAATAATTCCCCTGGTACAAACTGACATCTCGTTCTCCACACCCTCTGGGGAGGACAGGAGCAGGCTGGGAATTGAAATGGTTGACTACCAAAAAGAAAAAAAAAAAAAATTAGGAATAGGACCTGAAAAAGTCAAATTATCTTGAGGTTTTGTGCAACCTTAATGCACTTGGAGCATTAAAGTGACTGTGGGGAATTAAGTGTTGTCATTTCAAAGAGGTTTAATGAAAGCTGGCCATGTTCCCCCATTAAATGGATAAAAGCTTTCCTTTATCTGCTGCAGAATTTCCTTCACCTGTAACTCTATCCCCTGTTAATCACCGTGTTCTCTGCATGCCGTGCTCTTTAAATACCCAAAGAGCTGAACAGGGCGTTCTCTTCCACAGCCCCAGAGAGCAAATCCCAAATCTGACACCTTTGTGTGCCCTGGCAGAGAACCGGGAAAGGGTTAAAGAGAAACAAACATGTTTTGAGCAGCCAAAACCCATCGTGCACCATGCGAAGTGTGTGGGGGCTTTGGGGGGTACCTGGCACTGAAGTGGCCTGAAAGGAAGGAAAAGAGAGAAAAATAAAACCCTAAAAAAATAAAAACCTTTCAGAAAGCTCGAAGGAGCTGCAAAATGCTGGCATGGAAATGAATGCACATTCTAGGATATTTGGGGTGGGCTCTAAAAAGTGGTTGTAGAAATTAATGCACATTTTAATTTAATTCAGGAATATTTGGGGTGGGTTCTAAAACGTAGTTGTAGAAATTCATGCACATCCTAATTTAATTCGGGAATATTTGGGGCGGGTTCTAACAAGTGTCTGCAGAAATTAATGCACATCCTAATTTAATTTGGAAATCTCATCTCATCTCATTCCCAGGCAGGGACACCTTCAAAGCTCAGGTTGCTCCAGATGCACGTTTGGAATTTGACACCCAGATAGACAAAAATAATCCACATTTATGGGTGTTCATCCAATCCAGATTTATAAAAGCTGGAGAAAAATCCAATATCCCACTCCAAGCATTAATGGGGAAGCACAGGTGAAGCTTGGACCTTCTAGAATTAAGCTGGATTTGCCCAGAGCTGAGTTTTACCCAGATTCTCCCCACATTTAAATCTTTGTGCTCCCAGAACTCCACTGGCATGAATCAGCCATGACTCCATACACTCTGAGGGAATTTAGTTTATGTCCAGTGACTGAAATAAAGCCACAGAAGAGCTGGAGTGAAATCAGCCCTTTCATGCTATAAATCTGTTGTTATTTTTAATGGAGAACGCTTGATTTCAATTTATCAAAGAGAATTTCTTGTTTCCAGCCTTCACCTCCGCTTGCTAAGGATCCAGTTCTATTTATGAGAGATTCTGCTGGTCAGGATGGAATAGCCTGGCCAAAATATCCAGGGTTTCATTATTCCAGACAAGCTGAAACAATTCCTTAAAGGGTTTTGAGCATCACTGGGCGCTCCATGGAGCAGCCAAGGAGGGATTCTCCAGCTGTCACCCCTGAAGGGACAACACACCCAGCAGCAAAACTGACCACTCCAAACCCAGTGGAAATCTTTTCTTCATTTTCCATGGTCACAACTTGCACAGGGTCTGTGAAAACTGCAGATCTCTGAGGGTGATGTTCTGGAGATGAACTTGACCAAATTTGATCCAATATCTTTGCACCTAATTTTACTTTCTGCAGTTTCTATCAGAGCCCGTTGAGCTGAGAACAGGCTCCACTCCTCAGCACAGGAACTCAAAAAATTCCTGAGCTCCCACTATAAAATAAGCTCCAAAATCTGATTTTCAACAACCTTGTTTTATCTAGAAAAAAAATTCCCTGTTATCCCCAGCACTGCTCTGAATCCTTAACTTCTTTTTATTCAATTTTTCTACCTCAGCTGTGCCAGCGGTGCCAGAAACTTCACTGCACAATTACTTCAAAATATATTTTCCCTTGGCATTAGCCATTCATTTATCATAGTTGTACTCAGAAAATAAACATCTTAGGACCACCCTGAAGGGGGGAAATTTGCATTGATCTGCAAGACATTCCTGCAGCAATGCATTAAATTCTCTGTACTCAAATATGCCGAGGTTTGAAGTGCCTTAAATTGACTTCAGGAGTTCCACACTGCTGGGAAAGGAACTGGGAAAAAAAAAAAACAACCCAAAACCTGTTTGGGCTCAGATTTTTGATTCTTCAAGGTTCTTATGCACCAAAAAAGCCCCACTGAAAATATTCCTAATTACTAATTTGCTCCAGAGTTAGAGGACATTTCTCCCAGTGCATGTGATAATTCTGGAGATAACAGAGACGAAAAGGAAATCTCTGAGCTGCAGAAGCAGCAGTTGAATCTCTCTCCATGCTGAGCTGAGGTCTCCACACAGGAGAGGATGAAAATCACTGCAGTAATTTTTCTTCAACTGGGACAAATCCAAATTGATGGCCAGTCCTCTTAATCCTGCAAATTATATGAAGTGTTACTGACTCCTCAGCATTTTTATTTTATATCATTTGTCAAAATGGACCCAGTTCTTACTGGCCAGGCCAGAAAATCACAGTGAGACCCAGCAGTGTTCCAGGAACATCGGGTTCTTATTGTCCTGGCCTGGGCTGCATAAATCCATTCAGTGCCAAAACTTCTAAATCAGGTGCTTAGAAGTGGGGTGAACATGAGGGTGTTTGCACAGATCCATTTTTTGGGGAATGACAGCAGGGAGCACTTCAAATAAGGCAGGAGCAACAGATCCTTGTCCCATCCCTGGATGTGTCCAAGGCCAAGCTGGAGCCCTGGGTCTCTGGAAAGTCCCCTGCCCATGGGTGGAGGGATGAGATGAGTTTTAAGTTTTAATGGAATGAAAGGAAAATGCCAGTCTGCTCCCAGGACACAGAGGGGATAAAATTTGGGATAAACTTCTGCAGGATTCCCTTTTCCCAAGCTGTGTTTGCTGTGGGGGGAACAGACCCCTGCCCAAGAATTCCCCGTTGGGCTTGGCAGTGTCCCAAGGGAAGCCCAGAGCCCTGAAGAGGGGCACAATTCCAATCAATTATAATTAATATTAATTATTATCCATGTAATTACTAATTATTATCAATAATTCCAATTTTTCCCTTATTCCAATAGCATTAAACATACCCAGAATTCAACATTTCTTCTAATCACTGCACAAGGTTTCAGCACTTCAGTTTCATTATTTTGCATCTAGAAACCCCAAAACTGTCCCCAAAACTGAGCTGTGGCAAAAAAGCAGTGAAAACAATTTAAAACAAGAGTGCTGGGGCAGGGTGGAAGTTTTATATGGCCAAAAGGGAAAGGGGAGAAAGACAAAGAGGTCAAGCTCAAAAACAACTTGAAGGAGAGTTGGGAACGAGCCCTGAATGGATACAAGGCTCCATCATCACAGTCCTGTATTGAAAATAGCAGATATTTTTATATATATTTATATTTATATTTATATTTATATTTATATTTATATTTATATTTATATTTATATTTATAATTTATATTTATAATTTATATTTATATTTATAATTTATATTTATATTTATACAGCCCTAATTTATCCCTGGCTGCCTGCTTATGTATCGCGCCTTTCCACTTACAGCAAAGAAAATAAAATCATTTGTATTTGAGGCTCTCAGGTTCCCAAATCCTCCTCCTCCCAACCCAGCTGACAGCTGCCTTCAAAACTAAAATCCTGCTGTCAGCTCAGGAGCACGGATAAACCCAGGGAAACTCCCTTATTTTCCAGTTCTAAGAGGTAAAATCCCATTTTTTTTTGGCACTGCCATACCCCCAGTAATGCAGAAAACTCTTTACAGCCTCTAAAATACTCCATCAGCATGAATAACTTCATTTATGGACATTATTTTTCTCTTTTTGGGGGGAATTGAGTGAGAATTTCTGCTGGAACAACACAGGATTTTTCCCATGCTGTTACTCAGGAATTATTTCCTCACCTGCTTCTAAATTAGGGAGAAACACCAACTCTAAACCTTAAATACAGGCAGCAAACACTCCCTAGAAATGAAAAAAAAAATTGAAAGCATTTCATTTTTAATGAAATTATGAAGAAAAATGAGAAGAACAAACAGAAGAGAGTTAGAGAATTCAATTATTTTGCATTTAAACCTACAAAAAATAGCAACAGCTCAAATAGCTCCAGCCTGTGAATGACTCTGACCTTATAAAATATAAACCTGCATTTTCCAGGGTAAAATTCCAGGGTTTTTTCTGAGTTTTTGGTGTTTTCTGTAAAATTCTGAGACTTTCCTTGTGGCAGAGAGGTGAATTTGGACTCTACCTCAGGCAGCAGAACATGGAGCGGGTAGAGAAAAATGAGAATATTCCACCATTCAACGAGAGACACAGGAGGAAGAACATCCCCCCTGATCCATGGAAATGCTCTGGAAAAGCCCAAAAACTCATGAAACTCGCTTATAAAAAACCCGAAATTTTTGAAGAGGATGCATTTGGGCTCTTTTTGTTTCATTTCCGAGCCCCTTGGATCATATTTAGGATTATTTCTGTTCAAAACCCACAAGGACCAGAGATGTGTGGGTTGATGGTTTTGTTTCCTTGTTATTTTGACTTTCCCATAAATCAGTGGATAGTGGGATATTGATATAAAAAATAAAACCCAGAAGTCTAAAAAATCCTGAGAGCTGCTGATGCTGTTTTTCAGAGCAGGAAAAATAACTTTAATAAAGCTTTGAGGGTTGTTCCCCTCCGTCCTGGTGTGTTCCAACAGGTAAAAAATGCCCAGGAAATTTGGAGATATTCCAGAATATTGGAAAGAGAAGATGTGAAAAAAAAAAAAAAACCCTCTGGAAAAAATCTCCCCAAAAGTTCAATCAGAAAAATTTTCTCAAGAAGCACGATACTAAATATTAATATTCCACTGTGATAGGAAAATTCAAGCCAAATGTTTACTGGCTTCAAGTTAAATATTTTACTCTTGCTGAGGAGAAGAAATTGAAACAATCCAGCCAAACATCGCAGTGGGGACAAAACTGCTTTTTCTCCCGGGGTTTTGCTGTCCAAACATTGGGAGCTGCTCTAATAAACATCTGCATAATGAGTATAAACATGTGTGCACTGCAGAGATGAAAAGTTGGGGCTTTGTTTATGCACAGAAGGGGCTGAGCACGGGCAGCAGCTGCTCAGCTTTTCACCACCTCAACTCGGATTTTTTGGGGGGGCAGGGAAAATCTGGGTGTGCTCAACCCCGAGGGCACTCGTGGGCTGTGGGGTGGTGGACATCCCAAAATTTCCTTTATAACTCCAGTTTTGTTTGCCTGCGGTGATTCCGTCCCTCTGCTCACGAGGTGAAGATAATGAGGTTTGTTGTTGCAAACGGAGCTGGCTGCTGCTGTGGTGATGGCACAGGGGCAGGAAGGGCCCTTGTCTGGGTTCCACAGAGATGTTTATGGCAGCCACGAGCACAGATTGGCCAGGGTCAAAGCTCCATTGGCTCATGGGGAGGGTCCTGGTTGAAATATTGGGGTGTGGGGGACTGGGAGAGCATCAGGGAGCAATGGTCAGGGGGTGTGGGGCTGTGCAAAGGAGGGGTTGGGGTGTGGAAATTGGGATTTAGGGACACAGGGATGGGGAGGGGGTTAATGGGGTGACTGAGGGAGCAGAGCAGGGGGACATTGGTATAACAGAACTTCTCTTCTGTGAGAGAAGCCTCTTGTGTCTCCTTAACACAGGGAAAGCCCCTCAGGGTGCACTGCCCTCCACAACTCCCCCTTCCTGTATTTCTTAAGAAAATGATCCTTGTTTTCTCAAGGATCTTGAAATTGAATATTTGAGGCAACTGAATGAACACAAAGTGACAAGAACAATCAAAAAACACCCCTATGACAATTTTTCAAAATGCAAGTTATTTCTTGAGTTCTCAATGTCCAAACAGATTTTCTGGTGCATCTTCTAGCTGGCAGGAGGGAGGCAGGGTTTTCATGGCAGGGTTTATCAGGAAACTGAATCAGGAGAGGGTTTTCTCAGCAGAGTTTGGTTCTCTGCTGGCTGTTAGCACTGTGATCAGCTGTGATTGTGTCTGTATGAGGTAGTGTGGGGGTGCTGTGCCTGTTGGAACTTCAAATAGAGGTTGTTAATTCTCAAGAAAAAGGTTTTATTTTAGGGGATTTTCCTTTCTTTCTCTCCCTCATTTAATCCCCCCTCTTGTATTAAGAAGGAACTCTGGAAAAAGGGATAGTAAAGGTATGGAGAAGTGTGGCTGTGGGAGGGAGACCATGGAAGGGAAAGGGAGGTAGGGATTTGGGGGAACATAAAGAAGGGGTAATAGGATTTGGGGAAATCCCAAAAGGATTTTGACTTATCTACTGGAGGGGAAAAGGGGAAGGTGGAAGGGAGGCAAGGAGGCAAACGGGATTGCAGGGGGGCACCCAAAGGGGTGTGATTTATCCATTTGAGGGGTCCTGTAATCACAGGGGTGAGTTTCTGGGTGCAGGATGGTTGGTTGGTGTTCTGTGCTGTCCTTGCTTCTAGGCTGCTGCTGAGGCTTGA
>CM031873.1:10618360-10628831 GCA_018697195.1 Certhia americana | reverse complement strand
AGCCCAGAGTCTGAAAAATAGAAAAGCTCAAACTTCAGGCATCACCTGGAGCTCCCTCTTTAGCACTCAGGGCTCTGCTCTACATGGGGATGATCTCAGGGGGTTTTCCAACCTAAATGATTCCATGAGAGGAGCTTGAGGCCAATTAATTCCAAAGATTGCAAGAAATCAGCAACTACTCAAGGCTATCCTGGCAACCTCTTGGCTACAGACAGAAATTATTAAAAAGAAAATAAGGTTTTGTCAGAGTTGATCTGTTTCCACAAAAACATGAGATCTCGACAAGTCCTCTCTGTAAAAATGGAATGCTATTGTGTTGAATTCCCAGATTTTAGGCCAGCAGTTAGAGAAGAACTTAAGGTAAAGAGATCCATTAGGCCCTTTTTAAAATTCAATTTTATAGATTCTCTGAGGTTGGAGAAGGTTTCCAAGACCCTCGGGTCCATTTGAAGTGGATCAGATAAATAAATGTTATTTTCCAGACAAATAAAAGCCACCCTTGTTCCAATCTCTCAAATTCTGAGGGCTCTGTTAGGGATGCGTCCTGTGGATACACACACAGATGGAAGCCTGGTATCCAACATTTCCCAAAAAATGGGGGAAAACAGGTCTAAAAACCTCCACACAAACAAAAATCTCCCAATAATCCTCATGTTCTATGTGTTTCCATTTGCAGGAATTAGCAGGATTTCTCCTCAGGGAATCCTGTGCAGAGCTGCTGCTGCCTCTGTAAGGAATAATCTTCTCCCTAGGCCAGCTCAGGTTCACAAAAAAATATCTTGGAGCTGCTCCTGGGATGCTGGATTTGATATTCAGATGAAGACTTCCTGAGAAAGGGAGGACTTTCATTTTTATCTCAATTTCAATTCTTATTTCTTACAGAAATAAAGGCTCAGCTGGCAGCAGAGATGCCTCTGGTCTGCAAAAACAGGATTTTTGCACTTTGGGTGGAATCCTGGCTGAGGAACTTCCAAAAGGATGAGAAAAAAGGAGGGGGAAATGGGTTTGGATTTATGGGGAAAAGAGAGGGAAATTGATTTGGATTTATGGGGAAAAGAGGGGAAAATGGGTTTGGATTCATTGAGAAAATAGGAGAAAATGGGTTTGGATTTATGGGGAAAAGAGGAGAAAATGAGTTTGGATTTATGGGGAAAAGAGGGGAAAATGGGTTTGGATTTATGTGGAAAAGAAGGGGAATATAGATTTGGATTTATGGGGGAAAGAGGGGAAAATGGGTTTGGATTCATTGAGAAAAGAGGGGGAAATGGGTTTGGATCCATGAAGAAAAGAAAGGAAAACGGGTTTGGATCCATGGGGAAAGCTCCCACCAGCCCAGGATGCTCAGAGGTTGTCATGGGTTTAAAAATGAAGGAAAGGAACAAAGTGGAACCACATCCCCATGGATGAGTGACTGTGATAAAGGTGGGGTTTTTCCAGGGCACTTCTTCCAAGCTTCAGTTGTTTATTCATTATCCCAAAGAATCCCACAATCCCAGAATTTCCTGAATTGCACAAGGACCTTTGGAAAGACTCAGAATGCTCCATGTCCAACAGGGATGGCTCAAGTTTTTATTGGGAATTTTGAGAGTAACAGCAAAGTCATGGCAATGAAGCACAACAGAATCTCTGAATTTCCAGAGTCAAACCCCCAAGGCTGGAGACAACAAGGCAAAAAGAATAAATTCCCAGAAAAAACCCTCAGAATTTCCCAGTTGGAGTAAACTCCAGACTTTTGAAATTTGGGTGAAAAAGTGTATTTTTCCCAGGAGAAGTCACTGGAATTATGGGATTTTGCTCACCTGCTTTGGGGAGGGAGAGAGGAGTTGGGACACCTCATTCCACAAGTGGGGACAAACAGGACCCTGATGTCCATCCCAGGCAGATCCCACAGCAGAAGTTTCCTTCTTCTGCTTAAGGAAATTATTCCTGACTCTGATCTCTGAAGAGCCCAAATTGGGGTCATTCCATCATTTCAGAGAGGCCCCCAAATCAGCTCCATCCCTTTCTGCTGGAGGCTCCAAAAGGCTTTGAAATATTCTGGAATATTTCAGTGTCCTTAAATTTACAGGATCTTTGCTCTGCTGATTTCAGAGCTGCACTAAATTTTCCCTGTCAAAGTTCTGCCCCAGAGAAGATAAAACTCCCTGAGATGGGCTCCACACCAATCATTTTATCTACCATAAATCAGCCAGGTCAGCTTTAGATTATCTACAGCAATTCAGTTTTCTTCCTTATGGAAAAAAAAAAAAAAAGTCGGGGAAGGGAAAAGGAATTCCAGTGTGCAAATATCCCAGAGAACAGATTACTTATTGTTCCAAAATATCCTCTTTAATGGCATTACCAGAAAATCAGCTTTTTACTAGAAAGATGGGCTGATTTTCCTGCCCAGGCTGGCAGCTGGGAGGTGTCCTGGACAGGGAACTCGGGAATAAATCCATGGATATTCAACATGAAACTCCTCCATGATTAAGGAGGGAGGAGATCTCATTCTGCTCTTGAGATGCTCTTTAATCTCTTCTTATTTTATGAGCTTCCACTGCAGCCTTCTCTGGCTGGTGGTGGTGGATTGGGTCGGAAAATTTCATCCAGGAAAATTTCCTGCCTGGAAATTCCCTTCCATGTTCACCAGGATGGGTCACGGGCTCTCCTTGCTTCTGTCAAATCATTCCTGGCCGGTTTTGTTCTGCTATCATCTCTATTCTGATGTGGAGCTGGAAATGAGAGATGTTAAACATTAACAAAATCAGAATTTTGCTCTTTTCACAGCTGCACTTTTCCATGAAACCAAAGCAAATCTTTCTGGCACTCTTGGGTTCACAAATAACAATCAGGTTTGCAATTTTCAGCTGAAACCAAGATTAAAAACAAGCTCTGAGCTCCTGAGCCTCTTCTGGAGGGAACTTTTTCTGTTCACAGCCTGCTGCAGATTTAGTCAATCACCAGGTCTGGGCAATCTGGTTTTACAATAGAATCCCAAATTCTGCTGATGTTTTCAGGGTGCTGCTCTAACAGAAGTAATAAGCAAAGTGATGATCATAAAGGAATTTTATTTTTAGGGAATTGGGACCACAACTTCCTGAAAACTACCAGACCAGATAATGTCTTTTTCCCTTCTTCCTCTTTTATGGCAGGCACTTGTTCTAAAAAAGTTCCCCCACTTTCTTTAAAACGGACTTTTAAAATCCATCATTTCATGCAGCTCTGGCAAATCAGCTCCTGTGCTATTTCCTTTCCTTCCTTCCTTTCCCTCTCCTCTCCTTTCTTCAACCCAGCCCTGCATTTTAAATCAGCTACGAGAAATAAAGCGAAAGGAGCTGGAAGGAGTTGAAATCTCTTCATCGTGACAGGACCCTGTTTTTTTTGTGTCCGAGCCTAAATGAGGCTTTAGAAAATGATATGGTCCCCCCTAAATGGATCTGCTCTGGTCAGAGCCCATTAGGCAGGGCAGGAAGATTCCTCAGGGACAGCTGAGAGCAGACTCCGAATCCCAGAGGATGGAGATCACTGTTTGCTTTCCTGCATGGAGAATTAATAAATGTCTCCATCTTCCACCGGCAGCCCTCGAACACTGAACATAAAGGAAGCAGAATGAGTGGGGGGAAAAAAAGAAATGGGATGTGTGTTTTTCCCTTTTCCCTTTGGTGCACATTCGTGTGCTCAGGCAGTATTTGCACATTATTCTTTGCTTGCTCCCAGGAGGAGTTTTTGCCCGGACTTGAAGGTAATTCATCTGTCCTGAGCAGGTACCTAAAGATAATGAAGAGGCCATAATTTAGTAATCTTGGCCATCTTGTCCTTGGAAGATTAATTTTTGGCCTTTGAGTGTCAAGGTTGGTTAAACCGAGTCAGCAGCAACAGAAAGGCCCAGGCAGAGGGGCAGACAGAGCCCTGGGTTGGGGCAAAATCCCAAAATAAATGGTTCCTGGAGCCTCTGTCCTATCTGCACAATGGACTAATGATTATTAAAACAGGAGCCCTCACTCCCTGCTTCTTCCAGTTCAGAGTTTCATTTTCTTTCCCCGCTTGTTCACAGAAAATTTTGTCCCTGAGCCTGTCCTGGAATTCCCCATTTCCCCTCTGCTCTGGAGATGCTTTGCTGAGGTCTGGAGGCTTTGTTGGCTTTCTCCAGCACAGAGGGATGTCCTGGATGGGGTTTGGGAGTGTTGCTTCCTACAAGCAGTGATTGATCTCGAGGAGTGAAGGATTTCTGTGCTCACAATGTCATGGAATTATGGAATGTTTGGGATGGGAAGGGCCTTAAAGTCATCCAGCTCCCACCCACACCTTCCACCATCCAGCCTGGCCTTGGGCACTTCCAGGGAAGGGGCACAGCTTGAAGCTGGGTTTAATTCCTCTGCAAACCCCGAAGAGAGCCCCGGGCCAGCTGCTCCTGTGGTGCCAAACCAGCTCCTGACCCAGCAGATCAATTATGCAAAACAGAAAATCTGTTTATTTTCTAGGAACTGCCTGGGAAATCAGCCCCACCAGGAGCAAAAGGCTCTTTATTCCTGTGAGCAGGGGCTGAACCAAGGACAGGAGAGTGGAAGGGCTGAATTCATGGGGGAGAAAACCAAACTGGAGTCTGACATTCCTTCCCTCCCAGCTCTCTCTCTTCCCAAATCACGCTGGATTCAGTGCTGGCTTTCAAGGACCATGTGAAAAACCAGAACTGGAGCCCCTGCCCATCATTCCTTGATGAGGAAGTGGCTCTGCCCCCACTCAGATGTGCCTGTCAGAGGTTTGTGGTCTCTCTTCTCCTTTCCTTGGTATCTGATATGGCTCCAAGGCTCCTGAAACATTTCCCAGCTGGATTTCCCTTCTCTTCCTTGGGATTTTCCTTTTCCATCAGGGAGTGAAGAGAAGGCTCCAGTTTAATCTCGTTTTATTTGCACCAGTTCCTCCACACTTGTGTCCTCCATCACAATTTGTATGTGTGGGGTGGAAACCTGGGAGAAGGGATTGGTTCTGTTCAGATCCCAGCTGAAAATATCCTGGTGCAAATCTGGGAATAGGGACTGGTTATATTGCAGCTCCAAACTGGAAATATCCTGAAGTAAACCTGGGAATAGAGACTGGTTATGTTCCAGCTCCAAACTGGAAATTTCCTGGTGAAAATCTTGGAATAGGGACTGGTTATGTTCAGGTTCCCAAATGGAAATATCCTGGAGTAAAGTTGGAATTAAGGGCTGGTTATACTCCAACTCCAAACTAGAAATTTCCTGGAGTAAACCTGGAGTAAACCTGGGAGGAGGGACTGGAAATGCTCAGATCCCAAATGGAAATGTCCTGGTGAAAACCTGGGAATAGGGAGTGGTTATGTTCCAGCTCCAAACTGGAAATATCCTGGAGTAAGCATGGAGTAAACCTGGGAACAGGGACTGGTTATGTTCAGGCTCCCAACTGGAAACATCCTGGAAATATCCTGGAGTAATGTGGGAAATCGGGGCTGGCTATATTCCAACCCCAAACTGGAAATATCCTGGAGTAAACCTGGAGTAAATCTGGGAATAGGGACTGGTCATGTTCCAGCTCCAAACTGGAAATTTCCTGGAGTAAACCTGGTGCAAATCTGGAAGTAGGGACCGGTTATGTTCAGCTCCCAACTGGAAATATCCTGATTTTAGGAATGCTTCCCTCACCCCTTGTATATTTTCAATGCAAAGTTCATCATTCTGGAGAATAGAAAGTGAAAAAGTGAGAAAGCATGAAAAAAGTTAAATTATTCCCTTTTCTCCACTTGTCACTCTATCATGAATGGAAAAAAATATTCAACATGATGCTGTCTGGAAAAAAAATAAAACAGGGATGGGAATTATTTTTACCACATTTTTGCCATTTTTTTGCATTTTTCTGCAGAGAAAAGAATGAGCAGAGGGGAGAGGAGGAGGGAAGAGTCAGCAAAGAGGGAAACAAGGTGATGAAAACCTGAAGTGCTTAAAATGAAGCAGGGAAATCTTATTTTAATATTTTTAAACATAGGAATAAAGTCCCATCTCTGCATTGAAACTGTTGCCCAGGCTGGCGTTTCAAAATGAAACACAGGTTTTTATTTCAAGGCTTTATTTCATATCCACACACACAAAATCAAACTGGGGTTTGAAATGAAAACACCGCAGGGAAAATGATATTTTCAATCAAAAATTTTTATTTTTTTGCCTCCACCTCCTCCAATAAATAAATAATTTGGTTTTCCAGGAAACTGTAAAAATGAGAACAGAGGGTGAAAGTAATGGAACAAAAAGGAGTTTTGCCATTTGGAGCACCAAATTTGCTGAAATATCTGGGAATTCCCAGGGATTATTTCTGCCATTTTCATTTATCTGCCGAGGAAGGGGCTGCTCCCAAACATCTGGGGGTCATTTAGCAGCTGTAAATAAAATATTTGTTATTATTTAGGGGTTTAGAAGTCCCTCAGCTCATAGAGGTTCTGCTCAGCTCCTATCTGTGAGCTTCTCCTCCAAGGGATAATTTTGAGGATTTTGTTCCAGCAGCAGAGCAGTCAAAGGATGATGTTCCCCTGTTTAAAAATGGAAAATTTCCCCCAAATCCAGGAGTTCTTGGGATGGGAATGAAATTATATTTTAGCTACGGCAAGTCAGGAGAATGGGCATGAATTAGCTCTGGAAATCTCAGGGGAAGAGGGGTGAAATGGTATTTTAGCTGTGGCAGCTTAGGAGAAAAGGGATGAAATAATATTTTAGCTCTGGAAAACTCAGGAGAATTTGAATGAAATCAGATTTTAGCTCTGGAAATCTCAGAAGAAGATGGTTGAAATGATATATTAGCTGTGGCAGCTTAGGAGAAGAGGGGTGAAATGATATTTTAGTTCTGGAAAGCTCAGGAAAATGGGGATGAAATGGTTTTTTAGGTATGGCAAGTCAGAGAAAGTGGATGAAATTATATTTTAGCTCGGGAAATCTCAGGAGAAGAGGGATGAAATGCTGGATGAAATGAAGTTTTAGCTCTGGAAAACTCGGGAGAATGGGAATGAAATGATATTTCAGCTCTGGAAATCTCAGAAGAGTGGGGATGGAATTACATTTTAGCTCTGGTGAGCTTAGGAGAATGGGGATGAAATGCTGGAGGAAAAGGTGTTTTAGTGGGTGAAATATTGGGTGAAATGGATTTTTAGCTACGGCAAGTCAGAAAAATGGGAATGAAAGGATATTTTAGCTCCAGATATCTCAGAAGAAGATGGCTGAGATGATGTTTCAGCTCTGGAAATCTCAGGAGAATGTGGGTGAAATGATCTTTTAGCTCTGGAAATCTTGGGAGAATGGGGATGAAATGATGTTACAGCTCTGGAAAGCTCAGGAAAAGATGGCTGAAATGATGTCTTAGCTCAGGAAAAGATTGCTTAAATGATGTTTTCGTTCTGGCAGGCTCAGCATCATCCCACCTCCCACCACAGCTCTATCCTGATTTTCCCTGATCCCAGAGCTTTATCAGCCTTGCAATCTGCAAAGAGCTTTCAGCCCTTTGGCCATGGAAACTGCTCCATACTTTCAGTTTTCTTTTTGAAACCAGCCCGTGTGTCCCTTACCCCAGTTTGGGGACTGGAACGAGCTGATCCTTCAGGTCCCTTCCAACCCAAACCATCCCTGCCCCTGCTTTGTGTAATCCCTCAGGGCAGGCTCCTGAGGCTGCAGAGCAATTTGGGGTTTTTCAGGATTTTTCCATGGGCTCTCCACAATCAGGGGCTGCTGGCTTCAGGCAGAAGAGATGAGGTGTGAGTGCACAGGGAGCAAAATTGTACTTTCTGTTCCATTTTTTTGGGGGGACCCAAACCACACTCTGCATAGCTGGGGTGGGGATGAAACGAGCTCGTGGTTCTCCAGCTGCACAGGCTGTTCTTTGGAGCGTTCTCCTACGTAAAGAGCATGCAAATATATTAGCAGGAAAAAAGCTGGAATTGCCCATTAAGGCTGGTGATTAATGCAGTGCTGAAAGCTCGTTTAAAGGGCTGCACATTGCAGCTCACTCGAGAAACAGGGAGAAGAACAGGAACACAAACTGAGAGGAGTCTTGAGGGTGAGAAGGGATCCAGAGTGGCTGTAGAGGGCACTAAAGATCTTTGGGATTTCTCGGCGAGAAGAGAAAGCTCCAAGTTGCTTTTTACACTTCACTATTTAAAAAAAAAAATTAAAAAAAAAAAAAAATTAACCCTCTTCAAGTGGGACCACATCAGACTCCAATATTGCAGCTGCTCCCCTTTTAACCACTAATAACAGGGTGAGCTGAGCTCTGTTTGCATTTGGGGTTTCTTTCTGCCATTGCTGAGAACTGGGGTGTTGTGTGGAACCCTCTCCCAGCACCGATTTTGGCAAGACAGGATCTATTCAGCACAAAGAAATCTCCTTTACCAAATGAGAAATCAGCCTGAGCTGCTGAGAAATGGCAATTTCTCCTCAGGTTGCTGTGGCTGAAGCAGAGGGACCACAAAGAGAACTGGTCATGTTAACAGGAACCCCAAAAAAACCTTCCCTGTGTTTCACTGTTTGGTTTTGCATGGCTCTGAAACGTCTGGGTTTGGCTGGGATGGAGCTGCTCCTTTCTTGTGGGGTTTTCTGCCATCAGGAATTGGAAATGTCACAAGAAATCCTGTTCTGATGAGATTCCCAGCCTGATACGTGGCCTGTGAGAGAAACTGCTGATTAAAAATTGGATTTCAAAGCTTTGTATGAGTCAGGTCAAACCCTCCAAGAAACAAGGATCTGAAATGCCTCGTTAGGAGCTGAGATTGTTCTCAGATTGCAGACTGAACCCAATATTATGGGCAAACTCTGCATCTTCAACCAGCATGGGGTATCTTTTCCTGCAAGGATATTCAGGATTTGTTCCGTGCAGGCTCCTCTCCAGGAATCTGCACAGTCATTCTGTTTTCCCTGGGTGTCCTGTCAGCTTTGCAGCAGCCCCACATTAGAAAACCAGCGTGACTAAGAGCTCTGTCTGCTGCCTAATTACATGGCCAGAGCTGCAGTGGGGTTGCTTTCCCTGGAGTTTCTATTCTGGAAAACATGGCCCTAATAATAACTTTATAATTTCCCTTCTATGGTTTCACTGGGAACTGAAGTGTGGACCCAAAAAATACCACAGGGTGCAAAAAAGTCCTGAGAGAGCCACGGATACACCTCAGGAACATGAAGATTTGTGAATTAAAGTAATTTGATTTCTCTCAGCTGATCCTGAGGCTTTGTCCAGATCCCTTCTCATTCCCTGCACTTCTGAGAGCATTTAATTATCCAAGCCCTTGCTTTCCCCAAATTAATTGAAGCTAGAGAGGCTGCAGATTCCAAGATATCCTGGTGAATTGTTGGAGCTGAACTCCTGCAAGTCTGGCCAGTTCTTCCCCCCCCCCCCCCCCCGAATTCCTGTTGTCAGTGCTTTGGGAGCTGCACAATTCCCTTCAAGAAGAGGCAGCTCTTGGCTCCCCTCCTTTGGAAAGGGATGCAAATGGAAGTCACGAGTTATAGGCATGGTTGGGTGACAGGGGCGGTGAGTTGGCTAGGGTGGATTTGATGTAAAATTGGGAATATATAAAGGCATTTCAGCCAAAAGGGAGGCAATGGGAGATTGCGGCAGTGATACACGTCGGTGATTTAGAACGAGGCTGAGAGGCCGACTAGTAAATGGAATATGAAATTCACACCTTTTTGGTGCCTGAAGTTTGCAGCTTTCATTTTTCAGACTTGGGCGGTTCTGCTGGGAAGTTTGAGGATTCCATTCAGTGTTGTAGCTATCTGCATCACGCAGGAAAAAAAACAATTCTTCTAAGTGGGCACCCGGACAACTTCAGACCAAAGAACAAAGCCACGGGGAAGGGAGAGGAAAAGCCCCAAAGGGGGTATTTAGTTTCTTTTGTTTGTTGAGCTTCCTAAGCGGGCGTGGAATTGCACACTGAACTGCAATGTGCTGCTGGAGCAGAATGCTCCCAGTGTGCGACCTGGTGCGCAAGGTGCCTTCGGTGCCAGTTTGGGCTAACCTTGGGTGGTCAGCCGTGCTCTCTGCTGATCGGTCAGCCCAGGTGTCGGCCAGGGAGGTGTTTAAACATCCATGCTTTGTACTTTTGCTCTGGTGCTCTCGCTAAAGATCAGCCTCCTGAATGCAACATTTTGTGGGGGATCTGTGGGGTTGACTGTCAGACAGCCCCATCTCCCAAAGCCTTTCCCAGCCAGACTTGCATTGTCTGTCGGTCCGGCTGGGGGCTAGAGGTCAGCTCTTTTTTTGTTGTTTTGCGTCCACTCCACATCACAGCATCTCCTATCCCTCTGGCGTGCGTGGCAACACCAAGGAGACTTTGCACCGGCCCTTATTCCACGGAAAAGCCGAGGCCCGCTCTGCCCAGCAGCTTCCGGAAAGCGGACCCTCTGCAGGATCGGTCCAGCAAGACCAGGTACTTGCCACGCAGGAGGGGCAGCCACCATGGCATGGCACTAGCCACCAAGCCTGAGCACAGGGGACCGCTGGCAGC
>CM031873.1:10575354-10590600 GCA_018697195.1 Certhia americana | reverse complement strand
ACGCTGGGGTTACCTGAACCAGGACCTGACACGTCACTTCCAGATGAAATTGCTGCCCTGTTCCCTTCCCTTCCCTTACTGCCCGTCCTTACATTTTACCGTCCTTCCCTTCCCTTTCCTTCCCTGCATTCCCTCCCTTCCCTTCCCGTCCTTCATTCCTCCCCAAAACCTCCCAACCTTTTCGCCTCCCAAACTACCAAAACCTTCCCAAACTTTACTCCCTTCCCATGTTATCACTGAAATACCTCTATGACTTCCCAACTTCCCTTCCATTTTTTAAAAGCCAATAGGACCATTTCCCTCCAACCCGAGCTGTTTTAGCAGAAACAAAAGGAGTTACCTGGGGGGTGCGGATGTGGGCCCCTCCCTGGCTCATGTCATTCCAGCTAGGTTACCACTGGATTTCTGAACAAACTTTTGTCCTCTCACAGATATTCTCATTCTTTTTTGAAGCATATGCCTGAGGCCCACAAGGAGAGCTTCCATGGTCTTCCTGCTCTGGGAGAAACCAACTTGTGATCCAGGCTCATTCCCACCCCCTGAGCTCAGGTGAGGCTGTCCTGGAACACCCCACACCCCACTCAGGTACGCTGATATTGACTGAAAGGCAGAGCAGAGACTCAATCCATGTTTATTTTGAAATAATCCCTGGAAACAGACCATGACAGCAGCTCCAGGAACTCCTTCCCTTTCCTTTTGGCAGTTGCAGCTCTTCTTGAAATAAACAGGTAACTTACAGGCCTCGGGGGGATCTTAAAAACCGCTTGTCCCTCAATCATTTTTCCACTTCCCAGCTCCTGCCCGGCACAAAGAGCCTGCAATGTTATTTATGTTCCTGCAGACTTGGCAGGGCTCGTAATGGGCCGTGTTTTTGGGGGCTGGGGGGAAGGGGGCAGAAATTTCCACTCATTTTGTATAATTATGATACAGAAAATATTTGGGGATGGTGTTTTTTGGACTGCACCTCTCAGGGCTGGCTCCTACGTGAGCCTGACACGTTTGCCCCCTGCCTGGGAGATATTTACACCCTGCTTGGTGGCTTTGGGGTGACAGCATAGGGCACTGCCAAGAAGTTGCTTTTTTGGGGCTGTTCTTCATCAGCTGGTTTGGTTGGAATTCCCTCTGCCGTAAATAAAACAAACCCTGAAAGAAAGAAACTCCCCTGAACCCCCTCAGCTCATCCACGGGAAAGTTTTGGTTGGGTTTCTTTTTAAAAAAAAAATTGTCCTGGTATCTTTTTTTGGTTGTGTGGGGTGGTCAGTGGGGAAAATCTGCAGGGCTGCCTGGAGTGGCCACATTTCAATCAGATTTACATCTTGCTGAGCGTGCAGCTCTGAGCTGCTGGCTGGTTTTGGTGACTGCTGCTGCCTTTGCCTACACCTTGCACCATAAATGTCCTCCCTCAAAAATGAGGGATCCTGGGAGGTCCAGGATTCATCACCTGCCACTCAGAGGAGCTTCAAAGGGAAAAGGCAAGTCCTGGGAATGACCAAACCCCACTTTTCCAGGTGCTGGGATATCCTGAGCATCCTTCTGGAAGTCCTGATCAGCTTCTTCCCCAGGTCCTTGCTAACCCTTATTTATCTCAGGCCAGGGAAATGTGTTCCATTTTGTTTGTCCTGAGGCAGCTCCATCCAGGACAAACTGAATTTCCCTCCAAAACCAACCCCCCCTTTTTTCCTTTTAATCCCCAAGCCTCTCCCAATTCCTGTTTCCCCTCCCCAGCCTAAATAATTGCTTTTCTTCTGCCTCCCAGCCACGGGGAGAAAAGCCCCCTAGAACTCGAGGCCAGGCAGACAGCTTTCAATTAGCAATGCCCACAGACCCCGGCCATCTGATTAAATCCATAAAAATAATATCTTCCCACCTCAGCAGCTCGCCATGCCCTCTAAATTAAAATAAACACTTCCAGGCTTGACTTTTTTTGTTCATTGTAATCATCCCAAATCGGTGGCTCCAGCCTCCCTCGCTGGCTTCTGTAAAAATAATTCCATTTTCCTGCTGAACCAAAGCGTCTTTATCCAGCCCCAGCGCCCCAGTGCTGCTCTGTTTTACCCAGAGGAGTTGCAAACAGGCTCGGGATGCTTTGATCCCAGGAATTCCAGCAGGATCTGGTCCCAGGATTCAGGGGAGTGGCAGTGGGGTTATAGGGAATATCCTATATTATCCTATATTATCCTGTATTATCCTATATAGGGAATATCCTGAGCTGGCTGGGCCTCAGGGATCATCAAATTCAACACAGGACATCCCAACATTCCCAATTTATACAACCCAAATTCTTCCTGATTATGAAGAAAAGTCTGGTTTGAACAGTCACAGGGCTTATTTGGGAAAAAAAAAAACCTTGGGAAAACAGAAAATTCCTTGTCCCACTCTGGTGATCCCATAACATCCTGACATTCCCACAAATTCTTCCTGATTGTGGTAAAAGCTCTGATTTGAACAGTCACAGGGTTTATATGGGAAAAAACAAAACAAAACAAAACAAAAAACCTTTGGGAAAACAGAAAATAAACCAGAAAATTCCTTGTCCTGCTCCAGTGCTCCCAGGACACAGCATCAGTCCCTTATTTTAACACTGGAAATGGATCCGCTCCTGCCGGAATTCAGCCACAGAGCTGAGCTGGAGGAAAAGGAGATTTTTGGGATCCATTCCCCCATGTTGTTTACCTTAGGAATTGGTGTAACCCTAAATGCATGGTGTAGGTGGAATAAATGGAATATTTGGGCTCTGGAGAGGCTGGCACTGCTCTGGTGCTGCTCCTGGTGGGACTGGATCGAGCACCAAAGGCAGCCCTGGGGAAGGGAACCATGAGGGAAAAATGTCCTGGAGCAGAAACCGTCACTAAAAAATAGCATTTTGGGTTCTATTTGAAATATTGTCCCAGAAATTAAAACAAAAGAGCCACCCAAAGGGAAGAGAAAAAGCACAGGGAACTGCCATCCTTTGCTATTTTATCTCAACTGTTACTGTTTCAAAATGTAATTCTCAGTGTCAAAGGCTGGAGGAGAAAACCAGGATAAGAAGAATCTTTTCTCTTAACTATTTTGATATTTTTTTTTTTCCTCTCAAAGCTTACTCCAGGAGAAAGCAATTTAACAAATGTTCCAACCTGAAAACACAGAGGAATATTTTGAATTTCTTAAATACGGATTCAAATCGCCTTTTTTTTTTTTTTTTTCCTGCTTAACCTCCATCTCTACAAACCAGATCCTTAATCAAGAGCCAGGATTTTCCTTTGGAACAGGGAAAATCAGGATCCCAGGGATATTTTGCCTGCCTATGTTGCAGTTGCACTGTTGTTTTCACCCCAGAGCAGGAGCAGGTTGTTCCTCCCCTCTCTTTCCTGCTTTGCTGTCCCTTTATCCTGGGAATTTTGTCCAGAGCAGCCTTCCCATGATTTTTTTTCTGGGAGTGGGAGGAAAATCCAGCAGGCAGAACCTGCAAAAATGTTTCTTTGCAGGCTTTGGTTGTGATCAGTGATTCCCTACCCAGGCCAGCCTCTTATCACCTGCCCTTGACATGCCCAACCTCTGCAGGGTGAGGGCTGGATTTCGGGAATGTTGGAAGGGTTTTTCAAATCCTTCCTGGGCTTGGGGCGTATCTGTCAGGCTGCTGCTCGTTCAAGGACTTAACGGGGTTTTTATTGTTCCTGACGCTGCTGAGAGAGTTGGGAGAGGTTGGGAAGAATCCTGTGTTAATGCTGGCCTCAGCCAGGAATAATCCCAGCGCTTTTATGGGGCTGTGCTCCTGATCAGGGCCTTGGGAAAGGGAATTTTTCTCCCCTTTTTTCTCCACTGGAAGCAAAAGGAAAGATCCTGAGGCTGTGGGCTGGGCTCTGACAAGCCCAGGAGCTCCTGCTGTGCCCATTCCCGGATTTCCTCAGTGATAAATCCCTGCCTGTGCATTCCCTGATTTCCTCAGTGATAATCCCTGCCTGTGCCATTCCCTGATTCTCTCATTGATAACAGCCTGCCTGTTGCCATTTCCCTGATTTCTCGTGGATAAATCCCTGCCGGTGCCATTCCGCTGATTCCCTCGTGATAAATCCCTGCCTGTGCCATTCCCTGATTCCCTCACTGGTAAATCCCTGCTGTGCCCATTCCTTGATTCCTCAGTGGATAAATCCCTGCCTGTGCCATTCCGCTAATTCCCTCACTGATAAATCCCTGCCTGTGCCATTCCCTAATTCCTCATGGATAAATCCCTGCCTGTGCCCATTCCCTGATTTCTCATGGATAATCCCTGCCTGTGGCCATTCCAATTCCATCACTGGTCAATCCCTGCCATGTGCCATTCCCTGATTTCCTCATGGGATACAAATCCCTGCCTGTGCCATTCCCTGTTCCTTGGTTGGTACAATTCTGCCGGTTCCTCTTGCAGATTAACAATCAGCTCCCCATTCCTCGGGAATCTGTCACCAGTTCCCACGCCCCCGAGGGCAGCAGAAGATCTCCGAGCCTGATCGATCTGCTCATTCATCTCCCTCTACTCACACCCTGCCGCCCGTCCTGTCCGGATCACGGCGGGACCAGCGCGGTGAGATCCCGGTTTTATCTCGGTTCCGGGATCTCTCTTATTATTTAAACCTCTGCTGCCCAGCTTCAGTAACGATGCTGCTGCCCTCACATCACGGCCCCTGCCAACAACAACAAGCTCCATTTAGTCTGCTACAGCTTCCTACAGAGAATTGTTTTCTCAACTTACTCCTGATCCTCAACCCTTGCAAAATAGGCAAAGCCTAAAAATTAATCCCCACAGGCTTTTTGACATTCATCCACTTTGAACAAAGCTTTACACATGTTTGTTCTTCAGGTCCCACTGATTTTGCCTGTGCAAACTTTTCTCCCATTGCGTCTCTCTCCAAGCCTTTTCCTTCCAGCCTTTTATATCTGAATGTAAGGCTTGGAAGGGGACGAGAGACAAATAAAAAAAAAAAAAAAGAAAAAGACACAAAAAAATCCATGTATTTTCTTTTATTTGATTCCCAGTTCCTTATTTATCATTCTACATCACACACAGGACAGATGCTGTGTTCTAATCCGACAATAATGGCTCTGGAAAAACAGGAGATAGATAAATAATAATAATAATAATAAGAATAATAATAATAGATAATAATAATAATAATAATACATAATAATAATAATAATAATAATAGTAATGTGATTGCCGAATCTAAAGATCAGCCAGACCAGCCTATCCACTCCTATTTCCCTGCTCCTTCCAGGCAGGCACAGGGAAGGGCCTGCTGGCTCTGTGGGTGTGGGAGATCATGGAGATGTCGGTAATAAACCGATATGTCAAGAGCTAATTCTTTGATTCCTGATTCCTGGCACTTTTTTTTTCCTCGACATCACACCTGGAGACAGAGGCGGAGGTGTCTCCATTCAGGAGCTCAGCAATCCCATCCTGCTGGATCCCAGCCTGGACAGGGAACTCGGGCCTCTCAAAAACCCCACGTGGGCTTTTGTGGCTTGGTTTTGGTTCATTCTTCTTCCTAAGCCTGGCCTCGCTGGGAGAACTGGCAGCCTTGGAGGACTCTGGGTGGCTTTGTGCTCTCCTTTGTGCCTCCCTCTCTCCCACCACCATCAGAAGGGTTGGAGCTGCTGGGAAGGCCTTTCCCACTCACTTTTCACTTCTCATTCCTCCTCCATACCAGCAAGTTTCTGCCCCACAGCTTTGGTGACATGAACCATCCAGAGGCATCACTGTCCTTATGGATCGTGCATTAGCCAATTGGAAAACGTGTCGGAATTGGTTTTTATAAAATTATCTTTTATCTCAGGTTCCATAGAAGATTGCTAACACCACCTCTAGTGCAGACGAAAGTGAAAGCCCACGTTCCTTCCACAGCCTAGGGAATCAAACTAATCAAACTGATCAAACTAAATCAAAACTAATCACAGCTCATCCCCAGTTTAGAAAATATTGGAAGATCCTATTCAAGTGATAAAAATCCTATGTGTAAAAGAGGTCTTGGAGCTGCTTGGGAATGCTTTCCCACTCACTTGTCATTTCTCCTTCCATTCCTCCTCCATTCCCTGCAGGAAATTCAAACAGACAAGATCAAGGGACATTTACCTCACACTCTCCGCCTCCTCCTTGCTGTGCTGGGTGGACATTTCTGCTCCAATTTGGAGGCAGACTCGTGCTGTGGGTTAGTTCCTAACTCCTGATGGACCTGTGTCCATACCCTGCTCAAGCACTGGACGTATCGATTTTGTGAAAATGAAATATTCAGCAGTGGACTGTCCATCCTGGCAGGTCTTGGCAAGGGAGCTGGTATCTGTGGAGGAATGGAAGGAGAACTGACAAGTGCGTGGGAAAGCATTCCACCCAGGCCAGCCGTCCAAGACCTCCATTACCAGAGGATTTACCATTTGAGTAGGATCTTGCTAATATTTTCTAACTGGGATGCACTGTGATTTTGTTTGATTTTCGGGGGGGGGTGGGGGGATTCAGTTTGATTCAGTTTGATTCCTAGGCTGTGAATATTTTCTAACTGGGGATGAGCTGTGATTTAGTTTTGATTTAGTTTTGATTTAGTTTTGATTTCATTTTGCTTTCTAGGCTGTGGAAGGAACGTGTGCTTTTCACTTTTCTGTTGCACTTGAGGTGGTGTTAGCAACTCTATGAACCTGAGATAAAAGATAATTTATAAAAACCCATTCCCGATCACGTTTTCCAATTGCTTGTGCAAGAATCCATAAGGACAGCGATGCCTCTGGATGGTTCATGTCACCAAAATTTGTGGGGCAGAACTTGCTGGTTAAAACTTTTCCTGGTTAAAGCTGAACTGGAGCAGCTCAGAGAACTGGTGTCTGCTCTTTACACAATTCTTGTTGAAAAGGTGACTTCAGTATGAAAGTCCTTTAAAAAAATCCAGGCTGCATATCCGAAGTGAGCCCACCAGAAAAGAAAAATAATAAAGAAAGTAGCTTTGAAAGACTGGGCAAAGGTCTGGAGGAGCCAGAGTTTTCCTTCCCTGCAGTAAAGCGTGGCTAAAACAACACAAACTCCTATGGCTTACTAATTTTTCAACCCAATATTTTCATATAATTCGTGTGCTTTATAAGCCTTGCAAAAGCCACAAGAGGCCACACATTTCTGATGTAATCGTCTTTGAATTCAACAAAGCCCATTACCATGTCAATGAGGGGGCTGGGTTCAAAGAGCACAGGGTGGTTTGCAGAGCACCCAGAGGGGATTTGCACTGCTGCTACTGAAATAATAAACTCCTCTCTCCCCCCTCCCTCCCAAATTTCGGCTCCAGCTGGAGACATTTCAAGAGTTTCGTTCTAATCGCAGATAATTCTTTTTTTATTGTGTCATTTTGGGCTCTGTTGTTGGCCATAACAAACGTTGCTATGTGACTGGAGCAGCTTTAGGTGAGGTCAGTTTGAGCACAACCTCTGCATTTTGGCCCTTCAGGATGTTCCACGTTTGGGGTGGAGGTTGCCTTTTGTTTCCAGGGGCTGCTTCATGGAAATGGCTTTTTTTTCCTCCACGAAATCCCAGTTTTTATTTTTTTTTTAATCCCAGTTTTTCTGCTCTCCACAAGCTGTGGTGATTTTTTTTTTTTTTTTTTCTTCCAAGCTTTAATTAGAAGAGGTTAATCACCGATGCTTAAACTGTCAAACACTTCTGCATGGGAATATTTTCCTGCAGGAGAAGTGCCACTGGCTTACACTGAGCTATTCATGGTGCAGAATATTTTATAGACATTCAGGTTTTGCACGTTTAGGACCTCACGTGTGCCCTTCCAGGAGCAAAAGGGAAGGCAGGAGGTGGCAATACCATGCTCAAAGTACAGAAAAGCAAGAAAAAAATTGCTAAAACCTCCCCAAAAGTTTTGCTGCAAATGCTTACCTTGGGTACGACCCCTTGCAAAAAATGCTTTGGGATGGAATAGTCAAAGATTGTTTATTGCAAAACATTGCAAGTTGAAAATGACAGCTCAGGGTGAAAGAGTTGAAGGGTTGGGTGTCCAGAGTACCAAAAAAAGCCTAAAAATGAGAGCCTTGGCACAGTGAGATGAAGAAAATGAAAGAACATGAAGAAAATCATCTGTTGCAGTCCTTTCCTGTTGCTTACCGAACATCCATCGCTCTCCTCTGGATCTAATTCATGATTGTGGGGATGAGAATTTGATTTTTGGGGTGTTGGCCTCACCCTGCTCCCTGTGCAGGGAGAACTCCAAACCCAGTGAAGCTCCAGATCACTTGGGGTTTCCAAAATGATGCCAAAACGCCGTGACCAGAGGGATCAAGTGACAGCAGGGAAGGAGCTGTGTCACCCAGCTGAGGGCAGGGCTGAATTGCCAAAACATCAAGGATTTAATGAGCAAACACCAACGCCTGCTCCCAGAGCCCCGTGGTAGCCCAGGTGTGTGTGTGTGGGATGGCCGAGAGGATTGGGGAGGTTTCAGAGGAGATCCCAAACCTTTCCAAAGCATCTGGAGAGCGACAGAAAAACCCCAGTGAGGAAATCCCACCTCATCCCAGAGATGGTTGAGCAGAAGGACCAACAACCACAGAGACACCAAACTTTTGAGGGATTTAGGACAGGGAAGAGCATTTTCCTCTCAGTTTAAGAAGACGCCCCTGGTAGGGTTGCAAACCTTGCAGCTCACCAGAGCAGAGCCATTAAGGGTTTATTACAATCGAGTTTTATAACCCACGTTCTAATAAGTCCTGCAAGAATGTGGCTGCATGCAGTAATCATTTCATAAATATTAATACAGCATTTAGAAAGGGGGCCTTAATTTAAAGTGTTACCTTTTTACTGGCAAGTGCAGGGTTTAATTACTGCAGTAAAAGCAGAGATTAGTTAAGCCTTGCTGCTGTTCTAATACCTGGGAACCAGCACCAGCCCGGCTTTAATAAGCAGCTTCTGAGGAGGTGAAAGAAATTCCTCTGGCTGCAGAGGCTGAGGGGGGGAAGGTTTGCTGCTGGAAAGTGGCTGTATTCTTTAACAAGGCTAGACTGTGGAATGACTTCTTCTTGCTGTCTGCATTTTTGTGTGCGTGTGTGTTCGTTCACACACGGCTCCAGGCAGGGCCAGCAGGAATTGACAGACTCCCTCAAATAAAGCACCAGGATAAGCAACCAGCACCAAAAGGCTGGATTTCTTGTCTGGGGGAAAAAAAAAAATCAAATATTTACTTGTTTTTTCATATATTTGTTGGTTTTGTTCCATTCTGTGCTCCTGGAAGCTCCTTGTTCTTGCCCTGCTGGATTTTGTTCCCAGCTAGAGCACTGGGGAGGACTGAATTTCCAATGCTGCTCACACGGAGGGGACAACAACCTTGGTGTATCATTTTCTCAATGAATGAGATAAAAATAACCAGCCTGGAGTCATTGCTCCTGAAATTTTTCAGCACATGGGTCTGGGGAAGAGACAACAGAGGCCTCAGGGCTCTCTTTGAGCACTTTAGACTTGGTTTAATCACTGCCCATTCTGGAGGAGGGAAAGGTATGGCCTAAAACCCACTGCCTAAAATCCCATTGCCGATAATCCCCCTGCCTAAAATCTACTGCCTAAAATCCTCTGCCTAAAATCGACTACCTAAAATTACATTGCCTAAAATTCACGGCCCAAAATCCACTACCTAAAATCGCATTGCCTAAAATTCACAGCCTAAAATTCACAGCCTAAAATCTCCTGCCTAAAATCCACTACCTAAAATCTAATGCCTAAAATTTACTCCCTAAAATCCCACTGCCTAAAATCCACTGTCTAAACTTCACTGCCTAAAATCCACAGCCTAAAACCCACTGCCTAAAATTCACTATCTAAAATCCACTGCCTAAAATTCCACTTCCCGAAATTCCTCTGCCTGAAATCCACTGCCTAAAATCCCACTGCCTAAAATTCACAGCCTAAAATCCCATTGCCTAAAATTCACAGCTTAAAATTCACAGCCTAAAATCCCCTGCCTAAAATCCACTACCTAAAATCCAATGCCTAAAATTCACTTCCCAAAATCCACTGCCTAAAATCCACTGCCTAAAATCCCCAGCCTAAAATCTGCAGCCTAAAATCCAGGTGGCTGCAGCAGCGAGTTCCCTCTAAGAGCAGCCCCTGCCAACCCTGGGACAGGGTGTTTTCCTGAGGAGAGGACAATTCCAGCAGATGGGATGGGGCAGGGGAAGCAGAGGCCAAATCCCGGCTGTGCAGGAGCAGATTTCAGGCACAGGAAGCGCTCTGAGCTCCCTCAGGAGAGCCCCGGCTGTGCCAAAAGCTGAACTCATGTTCCTTTGGTCCCAGGCTGGAAGATAAGCCGTGGTTTGGGGAAAAGTCCAGTGGGTGAGGACAGCTCTGGGAAGAGAGGCAGTTGTGGTTCCTCCCGCTCTCTGCAGCCCCCTCAGCCTCGTGATTTATTACAATTCTTGTTTTGCAGGCCCAGCGTCTTCCGGCCAGCACAGATTGAAAAATTTGGGGCCACTGAGGGTCACGGCCTCCCTGAAACTCTGGTGGCCACAAGGGCCAGGCTGTGTCCCCCACACGTGTGGGGCTTCTGGCCACAGCTGGGGTAGCAACAGCCACTCCTCGGAGGGAATTGTCAACCCTGGATTCTGGAAATAAGGACAAATCTCCCCCTTTGAATCTCATGAATGTAGGGGGAAAAAGAGCAAAATGAAAGATACCAGAGAGAGAGAGATTGGAATCACACAATATCCTGACTGGGAAAGGGATCCACAGACACCCCAACAATCCCTCCTGGGCATCCCTGGGAGCAGTGTCCAAACCCTCTGGCAGCCTTGGGAATGTCACTGTTCCCTGGGGAGCCTGGGCAGCGCCCAGCACCCTCTGGGGGAAGAACCTTCCCCTAAAATCCATCCCAAACCCACTGAAACAGCTCCAGCCATTCCCTGGGTCCTGTCCCTGCCACAAAAAGCAGAGCTGCCCCTCGGGAGCAGAGCAGCACTGGAGGCAAGTGGGAAAGTGGAATCCCAGCAAGACTGGTGCTGGATCCACAGGGAATGCTGAGCATTCGGAATGTGAAACGGGAATCCGAGGGCTGTAACCTCTTCCAGGTTTTTTGCACCTTGCTTGGCCAAGCTGAGCAGAATTCCCAGCCATTCCCAGCCATTCCCAGCTGTGACACTTGGATCATCATTAGGGGAGGTTGCCATGGCTGCTTTCACAATTCAAAACAAATCCAGCTTATGCTGCAGCCCGTGTTATAAAAATAAACGCAGCTACTTTGCATAACAGCATAATTAGGGCCTAATTGCCAGCTGGTGTGTTAAACCAGAAATGAAAACAAACAGGGCAATAAATGGAATTATTAGAAAGATATTATGGCTTGGGGAGATATTACACCATGAGGGCTTACTAGGAGGATCACAGAGCAAACGCAGAGCAAAACAGGGCCCTTCTCACTCCTCTGCCTCAAATCCCTGGGGATCAATCAAACAATCCATCATCATCCTCTTTCCTCTTGGGATCATCGGGGCATCCTCACAGACAGAAATCAGCTTTTAGTGTGAAGACATGCAGCAAATGGAACCACATGGAAAGGCCCAGAGACAGAAAAGGAATATTCCTGTGTCTTTACTCATTTCTGAAGAGGGATTGGGGTTGGGAACGGCACCGGTCCCAGAGTTTATTCCTGGAAATTTTACCTTATGCTAAAACAGGAGCCATCATTAAGGCTGGTTTAAATTTTCAGCATTTCTGCCTTAGTTTCCTGCTGGTGCTGTTTGATTTTGGGTGAACATCTGGAATTACAGGGACAGTCAGAGTGGACCTTCCCAAGACGGTGCTGGCAAAGCAGGGAATGATGCTGAGCATCACCTCCAGGAGCTCCTGAGTTATTTCCCTCCATGGACAGACACAGGACACACTGGAGACACCCTGGGACAACCTCTGCTCTCATTCTTTCCCTTTTTCCCCCTTCTCAAGGAGCTCTCCTGAGTGTTTCTATCAGAAGAAAAGCCTGTCCCGTCAGGCAGCCCTTAAAAATGAAATTACTCGGGGCAATAACAAATTCAGGGCAGGATCTGTTGAAAACAAGGCAGAAAACACCTGTTGAAAGGGAGCAGGGAGGATAAAAGTTCACGGGGCACAGGTGTGCCCACAGCTCTCTGGGGATGTATTTTTACTTGCAAATGCTGTGATAAGAGCAGGGCAGAGCAAAGGAGAGGAGAAACAAGAGGGAAAATCCAACCCAGCAACAAGCCAGTAGGTGAGGAATGCTGAATCCTCAACAAATTCCCATCCTTCCCATGGCTCCACATTGGAATTGACAAGATTTATCCCTGTTGCCCGTGTAATTTGACTGAGAAATGTGAATTGGATGCTCCAAAGGTCCTTGGGAGCCTGGAGGGAGTGGGCGAACCTGAGGGAACAGCATTTGTTGTATTGGAGAGGATTTCCAGCTCTGCTGCAGCTGGATTTGGGAGATAATTGGGGATTGCACTGCCAGGGAATTGTCTTGCCAGGACCCTGTGAGCTCAGGAGGCGCCTCTGGAACACCTGGCTTGCATTAACACCGATCCTGGGACTTCCCCTGGTGACACCACACGCCAGGGCAGCTCCAGGATGTGGCTTTGCCATTTCCTGGAGTCTCTTCACTAATTAGGGCAGCAATTGGATGGGGAGATTCCAGCCAGAGGGATTGAGAGGAAATCACAGGTATTTGTGGCATCAAGCCGCCGTGAATCCCTCATTTCAGGGCCGGGGGGGGTTTGCTCGTCCTCTTCCCTCGCAGGATGTTCTGCAGTTTTGCAGCAGCTTCCGTTGGAAGATGCCAAATCCCTTCCAAACGTGGCTCAAATGTGTCAGTGGTACCATCAAGAGCTGGACCTTGGCTGGATGTGACCCCCAGGGTTTGCCCACGGGGTGTCCTTAACCAACAGATCTTCCCAGAGCTCCAGAAACAGATTTTTGACCAAGTGCTCCTCGCTGTGTTCCCTTTGCTTCCAGCTGCTTCCCTCTGCCTGCACAGTCTGATCCTGGCTTTGGGTCCTCCAGGCAGCCCAGTTTTCCTGTGGATCAATCCCGCTCATGCTGAGGATTTGGAGAGCTGTTTTCCTGAGCATTCCCACATTTGTACTGGGCACTTCCTTCAGGGACATGTTGCCATTCACGTTTGTTTTCTGTTCTCTTTGGCTGCCTGTCCTGCAGCAGTTCTGGCAGGAGAGGGGAGCTAATGACTTCAGAAGGTCCTATTTCATGTAAAGTTTATCTCCTCCTGACTGACAGCTCCGTGGATCCTTTCCAAAAACTTCAGGTTGGTTTTCCTGATGTCCTCTTATGTCAGACATAAGATTTATTCTGCTGCCAATACCCAGAAGGTTTGAATCACAGAATGTGCCTGTCATGCTCTGCCTCTCCACCAGCTCTGAAGGGCATGTGGGGTATTAAATGGATATTTTCTTCCTTGGGGAAAAGAAAAGGCACTTTATTTTAACAAGTTTGCTCCATCCAGGAGAGGGGAGCAAGAGAAACAGAGGTGAAAGGACGTGAAAGAAAGATGTGAGCAAAACTGAAGGCAAAGAGAACGAATGAAGGATTAATAAAAGTGAATGAAAAGAGGCAAAATGAAAAGAGAGACAAAAAGAGATCCTGAAATGTCCCGTGCAGGAAGTGCAGACATCAAATCCTGCTGGTGAGAAGTGGTTTGGAGAAAGAAGGGGAACCCCTCAGCCCAGGGGGAGACCAGGGAGAGTGGAGGGGACCTCAAAATGGAAATGGAACCTTTGTGCCTGTGGTGATCCTGCTGCTGATTCCGGCTGCTGGAGCCTTCTTGGATCAGATTTTGGGAATCAACTCTTCCCTGTGAGGGTAGGGGAGACCCTGGCACAGATTCCCAGGGAATTTGTGGAATGCCCATCCCTGGAAGTGTCCCTGACCAAGCTTGGATCAATCTGGGACAGTGGAAGGGGTGGAATGAAATGATTATTCAGGTCCCTTCCCACCCAACCCATTCCACGATTCCATGGAATTCCAGGGAATTTTTGAAGGCACCCCTTGCTCCTTTCCCTGTGGACACAGGAGAAACCCCAAAAACTCCAGCCCCCCTTGGAAGGGTCACACAATAAAACAAGATAAAGGTGGGAGCCAAGGCAAACACCACGGGCCCACTCTCAACATTTATTCCTAGATATTTTTTTAGAAAAAGAAAATACAGACTAAGCATATAAATGGACAAGACTTACTTAGCTCAGTCATTTTTTTCCCTCCCATGCACCACTTTGGAAAATAAATGTTTTAAAAAATATGGAGGTTTTTTTTTTTTTCTCTTTGCAATCCAAGGCCTGTACATACACTCACAGCAAATCTTTAAGAGCTACATTTTTTCCTTTTTTTTCCGTGCTGTAATTATGGTCTCATTAAGATTCCAATAAAAAATAGTCAAAACCCCCGTTTTTTTCTTCTTTTTTTTTTTTTTCTTAAATTTTTTTTTTTCAGAGAAAACAGAAGTGCCCACAGTGTCTCTCTCTACATGTTATGCTTTTAAAATATTTGCATTTGAAATTCCTCACTGCAAATAATTCCAAGCCAAATGTAAATATAACACTTAGATTACTCCCAGAAGAACATTCTTTTGACCATTAATCCCTCCAATTCGGAATCAAATTTTTCCCTCTCTCTCCTATTTATTTTTTTTTTTTTCCAATTTTTTTTTCCCCCAGGACTGTAATTCCACTGTATTGACTGGATCCTGCGATGTGTGCTAGGAAAAATATCCATAATTTAGAACCTGCTGGAGATCCCTTGGTCTCCTCTGCTTGATTTTTGTCAGGCTCTTGCTGCTCTTCCAGAACCCGTGGGGGACAGAGATCCCAGAACACTGGGAGGGGATTCCTGGCAGGATGGGGAGTGGATTATGGAGCTTCCAGAAGTGTGACATGCTCAGCTCCAGCATGGAAGCAGAGCTCAACACGGAGCTGGAAGAGGAACGTTATGGCTCCTAATTCCCTCTGACATTTCCCCAGGACACAGAAAAGTCAGGAGGAACCATCCCAACCCTCTAAGGACAAGCTCCAATGGAACACAGGCCTAAGGATTCCACCCAAGAGCTTCTGCTGGAGCAAATCTAAAAACAGATCCCTGTAGGAGGGCAGCATGGGTTGGAGCTTCCCAGAGAATTTTCAGCAGGAAGGGAAATTCCACTCTAGAAGAGGGAGGGTTTAGGTTGGATATTGGATACTGGGAAGGGATTGTTCCCTGGGAGGGTGGGGAGGGGCTGGGATGGAATTCCCAGAGAAGCTGGGGCTACCCCTGGA
>CM031873.1:10552114-10575344 GCA_018697195.1 Certhia americana | reverse complement strand
CAATCCAATCCAATCCAATTCAATCCAATCCAATCCAATCCAATCCATTCAATCCAGTCCAATCCATCCAATCCAATCCAATCCAATCCAATCCAATCCAATCCAATCCAATCCAATCCATTCAATCCAGTCCAATCCAGTCCAGTCCAATCCATTCAATCCAATCCAATCCAATCCAGTCCAACCCAATCCAATCCAATCCAGTCCAACCCAATCCATCCAATCCAATCCATCAAATTCAATCCAATTCATCCAATCCAATCCAGTCCAATCCAGTCCAATCCAGTCCAGTCTTATCCAATCCAGCCCAATCCAATCCAATCCAATCCAATCCAATCCAATCCAATCCAATCCAATCCAATCCAATCCAATCCAATCCAATCCATGATTCCATGACTCTGTGATCCCAGTTTGTGCCAGCATTACTCCTCCCCACCTTTCCAAATGAGTGTGCCATGGGACCCCCCAGAACCAGAGGTGTCTCAGCAAACCAGGACCCTCTGTCCCACCCCGCCGTGGTGACACTGAGGGCAGAGCAGCTCTGGGATCTCACTCTGGGCCTGTCATTGGTGGCGAGCAATGCAAGGCCTGCTCCAGAATCTTCTCCACTCTGTGTTTATTGGGATTTGTGTCTGGCCACGGCCGTGTCCAGCAGAGGATTTTGGAATATTTGAGCAGAGCACTCCCCAAGCAGCAGCTGGATGGCAGAGCTGGCGGCGCAGGCTGCCATGGACAATGCACTTCTATGCGCTCCCAGCTCCCCTGGTCCAGCCCCCTCCCCTCAGGAAGATGGTTTATGGACTGTGTACAAATGTTTTCATTCAATGGCAGGAATGTTGTTTTCCTAAAATCGGGAATTAGGACTGGGGCTCATTTCAGGAATTAAGGTGTTAAGCCTCAGGAATCCAGCGGCAAAGACAGGCAGCATCCAAGGGACAGAAATGCCAACCGGCAGGAATCTGGGTGCGGAGTCTCTGCAATGTTAATTGGTGCTTTTTTTCTTTCTCTTTTTCCAAGATAGGTTTGTCCTGGTGAGTGGAAGGCGTTTTGTGCTCTCTCTGTTGAAGCAGCACTTGGAAAAAGGCCCTGGGGAACTTCTTTCCAGCCCATGTGTTCATTGGAAGCGCTTGGCTTGGATCCTCCTGCTTTGCCCATGGATTTTTCCTTGGTGGGAATGCAGCGTGGTGCTGTTGGCACCCGGCTGCCTCCCACCTCTGCACCTGGGGTGGAATGCAGGGAGCACAGACGGATCATCCCAGGAATGCAGTGGGTGTTTCCTTGGGTCTCGTTTCTAGGTTTTAATCGCCTTAAAAAATAATAGCGAGCGTGATTCAATATAAAAAACCAAACCAAACCAAAACAAAAAGAACCCTAAAAACCCACCCACCAAAAAAAAGATACAAAGCTGTGAAGTGAAGGGGAAATTAGATTGTAAGACAATGGAGCAGATTGCAGCACCCTGAGCCAAAGGCCTGGGGCAGCTTTCCCCACCTCTCCTGGCCTGCCCTTGGCTGATGGGAATCTCCCAATTTCCCTCCTGCCAAAACTGCAGCTCCCACCCTGCTCCTGATCGGGACCCCTCGCTGCCAGGGGGATCCCTTCAGGCCCTCTTGACACAGCTCAGTCCCGACCCACTCCCAGCTTCCTCTGCCAGGGATTTCCAAATGTCCAAATTTCCAAAAATGGGATTTTAATGGCTCCATCTGTGCTGCGTTTTGCATGGAACACATACAAATAGATAAACATCTCACACAAATAGATAAGCATCTCACACAAATAGATAAACATCTCATACAAATAGATAAACACCTTTAAAAGGCATTTTTCTGCTTTGTCTGCTCCTCTCTCAGGTCTCCACTCTGCCACAAACTCTTCATTGAGACAAAACTCCACTTTCTCAAGATCTGGAGCACAATTTCAATACATTTGCAAATGCATCGAAGCTAAATCAGAGCAGCATTTCTCTGAACTCCTGCTCAGGATTTTTGGGCTGATTTTAGATTTTCTTTTCTTGTTTTCTTGTCTCTGCAAAGGAAACATCAGCCTCTGTCCTTGACACAGGGAAGATACAATCACAGGAGACTCCCTGAACTGGAGAGAAATCAAAGCCATTGGACTGGCTTTTATTTGGAGACAGTAATTCCTGCCTGGCATTTCAGATACAATTGCAACATTTGCCACGAAAGCTTCTTGGGAAAGATAAACTTAATTTTCCTCACCACTACAAAATGTATTAATTTATTGTCAGCAGCAGAGATTACCCCTGTACACGGAGTCCAAGACACTCTTTCCAGATTTAACTTCCCATTCCCAAGGAAGGTTTTTCCCACCCGGCCATCCCTGGGCTTCCTGCTCCACTGATCCTTCTCCTGTTGCTTTGGGTATTTTTTTCTGGGTCCCTGCAGCTGCCCTGAGATGGAATTTAAGGGTGTCATGGATAAATTTGCTCTGTGGATTCCTTCAATACAACTGCAAAGGAGGAGAGGATTGGGGAGAATGGAATGAAGAAAAGCAGTACAGAAGGCAGCCACCAAGGATAAATTTTGGAGCAGCAGAATTCCCATAGTGTGAAGAAAAATCTGGAAGCAGAAGTGGCAGAAATCACTCAGAATGAAGCACAAGGCCAGCTGGGGGATCACCTTATCCAGTGTCATGTCTGAGGACCTGGTGTCCCCAAACATTGACACCGAGCACAGCACGGAGCTTGCAGCACATTCCAGATGCCAGGGAAAATTCCTGGAAAGCTGCTGGGGGTGGTGGAAGTGCTCCAAACCGGGCAGGTGGATAAGCCCTGTGCTGGAGCCAGGGCACCAGGCTGGGCCCTGGGGACTGCCTCAGGATGTGCTGCCATGTGGGGGTGTCACCAGTGGAACAAGGACAAAACCCCACGTCCCTGTCACCACCGTGCTGGGACAACTCTGTCCTTGGAAACCCTCTTGCATTTATTTCTGTCCTGCCACGCAGGGAATATCATTGCCAAAATTCTCCTTTCCAGAGGCCTTTGGAAGCCGTGAGGCATGGCAGGAGGGCAGAGGGAGCCCTGTACCCCCTGACAGCTCAGCCTGGTGCAGGCACACCTTTGGCAGGTGGAGGATTGGGAAGCGTGGAGCCGATTTTTGATGGATACAGAGCTGCAAAGCTGAGCAGTCAGTCAGAACTTCCACAGCCTTGAAACTTCTCTCCCCTTTCTCCTGCACCTTCAGCAGCAAGGCCGTGACATTGTCAGGCTTCCCCCGGGCAGAAAACTGGCAGAGAGATTCCTGGGTTTCTCCTCCCCCCAAACCAAGGCTGGTGGACAGGAGGAGGCTCCTTGCTGGGGGAGCAGGGACTGTAAATCCAGTCTGTTTCCAGAGTTTACTCAACAGTGCAAACAAAAATAAACGGGTGTCAGCTCGCCTGCTTAAAGAGGCCATGAAAGGTGACACTGTGTCACTAATCCCTTGTTGCCATTCATTAAATACATCCTCTGGGCTGTTAATCTTCACACCTTCCTTTGGGGGCCACCAGGCAACAAGCTGGGAGGTCTTGACCATGGCAGAGGATGGCAGGAGATGCCGAAGGTCAGCCTGAATAAGCAAAACCAAGACCATTGGAATGGTAATAAGATCGTGTGTGAAGAATGCACGTTAAATATGATCAAATTGGCTGGAGAAGGAGCAGCCCAGCTAAGAGGATATTCCAGAATGCCCAGAGAAATCTGATAAATCCAGATTCTCACTGATTCCCAAATGTGACAGAACACAGCCTTGGCCAAGCTGGGCATGGCAACAAAGGTGGGGGAAATACTGGAGCTAATTGTGTCCACAATGAGAGTGTCTCTACAATATAAAACATCCAAAGAAAAGGAATAAATGTGGATTGTTTTCCCACAGAAAGCAGTGCAGCTGGAGGAGGGATCCCAGCCAGCTCTGCATGCAAAGGACAGTGCCTGCCCCTGGACAAGAGTGACCACAGAGCCTCACTGTCCTTCAAGGGCAGCACAGGGCACTCCTCACCTGGCCTGAGGTTCCATCTGGATCAGAACGTCTCTCGCATCCTGAATTTTTCCTCAGGAGATTTGTTGGCTGATCTTGCACTGAGCCAGAAGTGCAGCAGAGCCATCCCATCCCGCAGGAAAACAAGGAAAGGCTGCCCTGGGATGGGGTGGGTGGGTGAAACCCCACAGGCTGGGCAGTGCTGACCTTCAGGGCTCAGCCAGGGTTAGGAGAGGTGGTGCAGGTGTGAGCTGGACACTCAGACACTGCCCAAACCGCTCCTGATTTACCAGTTCAGCAGGTTGGCACCTCTGGGCCGGCCTGTTTGCAGTCCCTGGTGCTGTGTGTGTGCTCCCTGTGCTGCTTTTTTCCCTCCCCAGGGCTGCTCATCCAAGCAAACACGTTGGAGATGTGCCCTGTGCTCTGGGCAAAGACAACAAACAAACACCAAGCGGGATTTGGGAGCCGGGCTGTGCTGACCTGCCCGTGCTCAGGAATGTGACAGCTCACGATAAACCCAAGCAGCAGCTGATCAACCCCATCCTCCCTGCTGAGCTGCTCCAAACAGAGCTGCTCCTGGCTCCTGAGTGGCAAGGAGGGGAATATTTGGGACTACAAAACTTCCACCCCCCCAGCAGATAAATTCAGCAGCGTTTGCGCTGAGGTTCGAAGTGCTGACACGAAGCTGCAAGGCAGGGATTCAGCTCAAATTCTTTCCAGTGTTGTATCAGCACATAATTCTCCACAGGTGCTGCTGCTGGTGGTGTTTCGTGGTAAATAATCCAAGCAAGTGGATGTTTTGTTACAACAATCTCTCGCTGGCACAGGGATCTGCTGGTTTGTCCCCGGCTTTCTGTGCCGAAGCTACAGTGCCCTTGTCTGGAAATGAGGCTTCAGCACCAAACAGACAAAATTAAAACAACACCTGGCAAGGGAGAAATCATCCAGCCTGTCTCATCAGCCAAGAGTCTTGGTGTTATCCCATTTTTCCTTGGATACACCGAGGTGTCAGGGTGACTTTGTGGGGTGAGAGACAGATGAACAGCTACTGATTCCCTGCCCCTGGGTGTCCTGGGGAATTATTCTCCTCTGGAGGAGCTGCCACAGTATCCTCGAACTAAAAGGAAATCCCTCATTTGGCTCCAAATGATGACAGCCCCCAAAAGAACCGGCCCAGAAGAAAACCACCCCGTTTGTGTCACACAAAACTGGCGGGAATTAAGATATTTAGAAGAATTAGGTGGCAGAGATCAAGCTGCACACGGGAGAGGTGGAGAGAGGCCGCTGCAGCTCAGTGACCCTGTGGTGAGAGATGGGCAATTTTCCTGCAGGATCCAGCATCATTCCAGCGTGGCAATGACCCCTTCCTTGGAGCACGGGGGCAGAGCTGGGATCCAGACCCCAGACACGGGAGCAGCTCTGCCACAGGGCCACGGAACTCCTGGGATTTGCACAGCAGGACGTGTTTGTACATGTGCTTTGCCACCAAAATGTTTCTGTGTTCATTTTAACAATAAAAAACCCCCCAAAAGCCCCAAACCCACAATTCTGTTGCACAGGGCCTTATTTACTGTTTATCTTTGCTGAGAACATATGGTTCCACTTTCTTGGGCTGTTGGTCTCCAGGGTTAATGACATCTGACCAGATGGCCCAAAGCAAAGAGTGATGGGACCAACGTGCAGGACAATTAATCTGGGGAGGGGGAAAAAAAAAGCAAAATGAAACGAGAAATCCCCAAATGCCCCCCCCCCCTCCACCCATAAAATGTCAGCTCCTTGGGCTGCCATCTAGACAGATGTTGTTACCATCTGGGAAGATGTTAAGTGGAGCCTTTCTGTTCCCTTTTTCCATTGAAATGCCCCAAATGTAAATAGTAGACACAAAAACATTTATAAATGATGCTGTCTTTTTTCCCCCCGCGGAGGCCGTGGTTGTCTCCACAGCACTTCCAGCTCGGCTTTTAAAGGTTTTTCCAGTGACACACTCCCAACGTGTCCAGTGACAAATGATGTAACGTGTTACTGGCCCAGGGGGGCTGTGCAGGGGAGCCCTGGCTTTCATTACTTTTTGCACGCGAACATTTTCTCTTTCACAAACCCTGCGGCACCACGGGGTGCGAGGGCAGCGCCGAAATGCCAAACCCAAACGGCCCCAAAGGGCTGCCACTCCCTCTGAACTCCTTTTGTGGTACCCCTGGGGGATATTCCAGGATGGAAACCCTGAGGGAATCTGGGCACAGCCTCCAGCACCCAGCTCATTAAAGCTGCCCTGGATTTCCAGAAACCAGGAGCAAGACTGGGCTCAAACACCAGCTCTGGCTCTGGAAAAGGCAGCCTCCACCCTGGCAATGCTTTGTTTGGGGCTTGTTTTGCTGAGAGGAACAAGTTCCAGTGGTGGCACTGAGTGGAAAGGTTCCCCCAGAGTCCCCAGCCGTGGCGTTCTGCCTGTGACACCGAGGGCAGATAGAGTTTTGCTGAAAGAAGAGTGCTTTTTGGAGCATTGCTTATTTGGTTTGGGGCACTAATATAAACTGTGCTGGCAAATCCTTTCTCCTGTAGGCAAAGGTTAAGTAGTCCATTGATTTAATTGGCTTAAAGTTAAGTAGGTGTCTACAAGATTAGAGCCCAAGAGCAGCCCTTCATTTCAAGCTGGCTTCCTTTTTCCTCTGACATCACAAAAATCTTCAGGGAGCTTTTTTTTTTCCCCCCAGCTTTGAAACTTCAACGTTATCTTTCGTCAGCATCTCAGAAGTTGGCAGCAAGATGCAAAGCCGGGGTTTTACGATATTTCCATCTCCCCCTGGCTTCACTGCTCGTGCAGCTTCACAAGCAGCAGAAGACACATTTGTCCTGCACCATGACCACATCTGAGGGAGCTCAAGGAGCAGCTCGGCTTCTCAGACTCAGCTTGGTATTTTAAATGCTGCATTCAAAGTTTTCAACCCATTTTTGTACTGTTTGCCCAGGTTTTCTAGGTTGGCTACAGAGAGAGTTCCAGGGAAACTGAGACATAAAATGGGCAGAGCATCCCAGGCTCCTTGAGATCCTCCTCCCTGGAGCCACTGTCCCATGATTTCCACCTGGAAACACTGAAGGTTTGAGGAACCCTTTACTGTAAAGAGCCTCTCAGCCCAGTGACTCCCCCACATATTCATCACCCACCCACCCAAATCAGTATTTTGGGAGTGGGAGCACTGCTGTGGGTGTCTGGAGCTTCAGTGCTGGAGAGCACAAAAGGTTGAAGCAGAATCAGAGTCCAAAAGATGACTTTAAAGGGTTTTCTGTGTCATTTTTACCTATTTGAATCTGTGCTTCATCTCTTGTCAAAACTCCCCTGAATCAAAACCCTCCCAGCATCATCTCCAAACGCAGTAATTGGAAGACATCTGCTTCAAGTTGGAAGAAAATTATTTTACAACAACCCCTCTCCCTTCTATTTTTGGTAATTTCTTAATCCTCCAGAAGCCTGTTGGATTATAAATGTTTATTACAGATGTTTGCAATGCATACCTGGCTCCCTGGGGCACATTTAATATTCATATATTAGATTATATGATTAAATCTTTATTGGAGATGTCTTCTAGAGCAATTTTCCATTGCAGGATGTTTCGAAGAGCAACTGAATATGAATGTAGGGCTTCAAAGATCCTTCCTTTTTATTCATTGTCCTGTTTAGGACAGAAATATTGGAAGAAGAAACAGGTGGGAATCTCCTTCTTCCCTCCACAGGCACCAAAGGGAGTTCCAAGGACATTTCAAGGGGGTGAAAACAACTCCATCCAAGATTCTTATTGAAATCAGGGCACTTGAATTCATCCACCTTTGCTTTAAAGAGTTTCCTTTCCATTCCCACAACCCCCACCAAAAGGAAACTCTGGGTTTGTCTCTCTTAAATACTTTCAGTAAATTTAATAAATGAAGAAATGAAATGGAGAGGTCTGGAAGAAAACCTAGATTCGGTTTTGTCAGATATTGAGATGTTAAAGAGGCAGATAGGTGCAGCTTGGTTTTGGGATCTCAGACGGGTTGGGTTTGGTTTGGGTTTGGTATTGGGATCTCAGTTGGGTTGGGTTGGAGTTGGGCTGGTTTGGGGTTTGTATTGGGATCTCAAATGTGTTGGGTTGGGTTTGGGTTTGGGATCTCAAATGGTTTGGATTTGGGGTTGGTATTGGGATCTCATATGGGTTTTGTTTGCTTTGGGATCTCAAATTGGTTGGGTTTGGGTTTAGGTTTGGGATCTCAGATGGGTTGGGTTTGGGATCTCAGATGGATTGGGTTTGGGGTTCGCGCTGGTTCCATTTACATTCCTCATTCCCATTTGGCAAACACGGGCACTGGCAGTGCCTCCAGTCACGTACGGTGGGATTCCAGTGCCAAAAAAGAACGGGAGCTTTCACTGAAACCTGCAGATCCCTTAATGCAGAAATCACCCATTAAACAAGATAAGAGCAGAGCAATCCCTGCTGGAATGAGAGCTGGCTGTTTGTGTAAACACTCGGATCTGAGCTGGGAACATCTTCGGGTCCCGCTGCTGGGCTCTGGGATGGAGACTCCACTTTCCCCTTTCAGCTGGCACTTTGAAGGGCTCTGCTAATTGCTTATCTCCTTCTCTCATCTGATCACCTCCCCCAGCCACACTCTGCCTCTCTAGGTGCCTTGTTAAAGGGGTTTTCAACTGTGAAAGGAAGCCCTGACAGAGACAGGTTCAAAAACCCAGAATAAACAGCCCCCGGGGGTTGTCTTTTCCCTGTTTCCTCAGCTGATTATCTGAGAACAATCAGGCTGCTGGGTGCTTTCTTTGGAGCTGGCCGTGCCCTTACGGAGTTCCAGGAGAATGCAAAATTGAGCATGGATCGTGTTGGAGCAGGCAGATGCTGCTGGGGATGGCTGGGGAGCTGTGCTCTGGATTTCCCCTCCTCCCCGGGGCAAAGGGGTCATAAATCCATCATTTCAGAATTTAATTTGTTTGACCACATGGGTGTCCTTGAAGAAGTCACGGAAATATGGAATGTTTGGGTGGTGAGGGATCTTAAAACCCATCCAGTGCCATGGGACAACTTTCACTATCCCAGGTTGCTCCAAGCTTCAACATTTTGACACTCTGGACAGCCTGGTTTCCATCTTGTTCCTTGTGTGAAAAGAGAAAATTCTTGCATCTCACAATAGTTCCTGCATTGGGAATAATCCAGCCTAAGAGTGTCCAGTAATTCCAGGTTTAGCACAAATTCCAGGGCAGCTCCAGGATGGAATTTTGCTTTGTGCTTTACTCATTCCCCATTTCATCTCTAACCAGAAGAGAGCAGCCATCCCCTCGGAGTGGGGGTTTAAAGGAATAAGCTTGGGTTGCCTTTGGAGCAGATAAACAGAGCTGGAGAACTGAGGGAGAAATGAATTTAAATGCTTTTTGTGTTTATTTGACTTAAGCAGGTCCATTTTCCCTGCACCAACCCACGGGTGCTTCCAGGAGAAGCCAGACTTCCCCCGCCACTCCTGTGACAGGCACTCGCTGCATCAGACAAAATAAATTAACAAAAATTTAATTAGTTTGTAGCATTCCTGTCAAAACTGACAACTCAAACACGGGGAAAAGATCATGTTTTTCCCCGGGGAGCATTTTTTATTTCTTTTTTTTTGCTCTCTGTCGGAGGGGGAACACGAAGTTGCAGAGCTATTTTTGGGTTTTACATGGCCTACTGCTTCCTGTGCTGTGGGAGGGTTCAGGAGTGAGGCCATAAAGGAATTCAATTTCCTTTTCTCCCTCTAGGACTGTGGATATGGACCTTCTGCTTATTTACATTCTCCCTGACAAGTTTTTCCCTGACTGAGCCGTTTCCCTGTAATCCCCACTGGATCCTTGACATGGATTTCCATCACAGAAGGTCCTTTCAAAGGATTATGTCTTGGTCCTGGCCTAACTCCGTGGATATAAATACATGGATGGATATCTTAGGAGTTTCTCAGGGAAGCATGAAATAACTTGGAAGAATTTCCTACAGCCATGAAGAATTCCCCTCAGGGAAAAAAAAAAAAAATAAAAAAATCCCCAAATATCACTCAGAACCAGAATTTATTAACAATATATTCCCATCTTCCACTTCCAAAGCCATTTCCAACCTCCTGCCAAACTCAGGTCAGTTGTTAATTGTGGTGACAATTGTTGGATGTCACAAGCAGTGAAATATCAGAGTAATGTCCCAAATCCAGCCCTGGGGGATGTAATTCCAGAGGAGCTCCTCCATCCTGGGCTGGCACAGAGCAGGGCAGGTTGTTGTGGTTGGAGTAGCTGCATGCTGGAATCAGCTCAGTAATGATTTCGGGCCTTGAGAACAGTTACTAATTAGTTTAATTAAACAATTATCCAGGAGATCAAATAAATAGCAAATAATAAATCTTGCAGGTTGGGAGTATCATGCATTTCACGCAGATAAGCATCAGTGAAATATAATAGAGTTGAGTGTTATTGTTAATTTTGACTTGGGGCTTACAAATCACAGCTCCCCTGAGCTCTGCAAGATCCAGGTAAAGCAAGAAATCCAACTAAAACCTCTTTAATTCTGGTTTTCCAAAGAAAACCTTGCCTTTGGGTTTCATCTCTCCCTGTTGTGGTGAGGGAAAGTCTGTCTGGGATGTTGGTGGCTCTGCTGGACCCCTCAGCAGGAAAAAACACGAATTTAATTCATTATTTGCAGGATTTCTGTGGTGCCGGGTGCTGTTGGTAGCTCACATCCTCAGACAAGCCTCTCCTCACTCACCTGTGGCCAGGAGGAATCAGAAGAGGATTCTACACCGGGTGTGGAAAGAGGGAGGGAGACAAAACACCCGGATGCTCCCCTGGAGAGCAAATTCAGGAGCTTCACCCAATGATTTACCCCAAAAGGGAGGCCCCAAATCTCTGTTCCCACCTTGAGTGCTCAATGCCATTTTTAGGGCCACTCTGGCAGCACCACCCCCCTTCCCAGCCCTGCCCAGGTGTGGAGCTTGCAAGGTCACAGAGCAGAACGACTGCATTAAAACTTAATTCATTCCATACATTTTATTAAATCAATAATAATCCCTGGGCCCTGAATGTTTCTTATAGCCCAGGATTGGATTAATTCCTGGATCTGAGCCAGCAGTTCTTCCCAGTCTGCCCAGTTCAGGCCCAAAGCAGAATGTTTCCAAGTCAGGAACCGAGGGGTGATTTGTGGCACGTCAGGAATATCCAGGGAAAATGATGCTGGAGACTCTGGAGGAGGGAAATCCATCTTCTGCTTGGGAAAAGGTGAATAACTCCTGGAAACCCAACACATTTTACCTTCCCCTGCCTTGGTTCCTATTCCTAGAAGGAAGATCAGTAGTTTGCAACTGAAAGAATTCCGTGTAAAATAATAAAAGGAACAGATTTCCAGGAGCAGAAATGGTACCAAAACTGAGCCACTGCCTCGCTCCCCATCCTCCACTGAGGGAACATTTATTCAGCAATTAGGTTGTAATGGCAAAACTTTCAAGGCAGTGCTGGGCAAAAAGTCAAAATCTACATTTGAAGGAGATATTTTAAGTCCCCTACAATGCACAGGAGCCTGAATGATTTTTCTTTCCCTGTAACACAAGGATTTGTCTTCTTACAGAGGAGATAAATGCAGACATCCCATAAAATTCATTTAATTCAGCTTCTCTGACTTTCCCACCTGAATCCCAGAGATGGATGGTACAGTGTCACTGCGGGGTGTTAAATCTAAAATTTAAAAGGTTTTGAGATTAGGAATTACATTCCTTAAGTTAAGAATTACATTTCTTAAATGAAAGACGTGAAGGGGAAAAAATGGGTACTTCAAGCAAAACAAAAAAATAAAAAAGGCAACAATCTGGAGCACAGTGATTGGTTTGCAAGTTTGAACCAATGTTTGAAGGATTCTTCTCTTATGGGATCAGCGATTTTCCACAGAATCACGGAATTATTTGGGATAGGGGGAACCTCAAGGCTCCTCCCATCCTTTGCCATGGGCAAGGACACCCTTCCACTGTGCCAGGCTGCTCCAAGGTGGCCTTGGACACTGGCTGGGATGAAAATGTGCGATTCAGGAGGATGTTCAAGGGTTCAATGCTGCTCATTCCGTGGAATATTTGAGCTGGCAGAGCATCCAAAGCCCTGCATGTGCTGCTGAGCTGTGCTCAGGTCATCTCCTTCAGGGCCTGGCCTGTGCCAGGAGCATCCCTGTGCTCAGGAAGGGTTTCATTCTCATCAGCTTTGCCCTAAACTTGATTTCTTGCAAATTTAATGCAGGAACAAGCTCAGCTGCTCTGGGGCTGCTCCCTGCACTGAGGGCAGGACAAGACTTGGCCCAGAACGGAGGAATTATTCCTGGGAGACGAGCTGTGCAAAGAAATAGGAGTGTGAAGAGCTGAGAAACCTCTCTGTAACTCCTCAGCTTCCCTTGAACCAGGATTATTGACCCAACCAGCTCTGCACAGTGCTGAAATCTGGGAGTTTGGAGGGCTGGAAAGAACTGGGGGTTGAATAAAAAATAAAATAAGCTTTGGGGAGAGTGTGAAAAACCCCAGGATGCAGAGAGGAGATGGCAAACCGAGCTCCAGAGCAGGGCCATGGCTGCAGGTCCCCATCCCCTCCCCAGTCCTTGTTTGTCCCTGCTGTGCAGCAAATGCAGCACTGGAGGGGGAAGGAGGGGGGTGCACTGCCATGAAAGCTTCCCCCATCCTTTTTTCTCCTCTCTCTAATGCTGCCCCTGATATATTAAGCTGCATTCCAGCCAGCTTCAAGGACATGTTTCTGAATCCCATTCAAGATGCTGACAGCCCCTGAAGGTGTGAGAGGAAACATGCCCTCAGATGGACTGCATTTATTCGTCTGCTTAGACCTTTAATCTGACATGTTTAGCAAAGCCTCTGCAGCGGCTGCTGAGAACGTTCCAGGAGAAGAAAGGAGGAGAAGCAGGATTCAGGTGTTGCCTCTGGAGCTTGTTGTGGTGTTGGTGGGGCAGGCTCCAAAGCTGACAAGGAAAAAGTGGTGCCAGCCAAGGAATGGGGCTCTCTGGTGCTGCTGGGTTGGGCAGGCTGCCCTGACTTTCGAACTGGTTTTACTGGTCTTTTACTGGTCTTTACTGGACTGTTTTGCCTCATGGAACTCCAAGAATGCCCACGAGCTCCTTCACATCCTTTATTGCAAACCCTTGAATCCACTCCACTCTTGAGGGCCGCAAAGCCTAATTTCCCTTCTTGACAAAAAACAGAACTTCAATGGAATTACTTTGTGCAGATCATGAGCTTAGACTTGAGCCAGATAAGACCTGGGGCAGATAAGGGCTCCTGTCCTTGCTGTGCACAGAAATTGCTGAAATCCTGCCCACTTTGAGGAGAGATCTGCTGATTTCCACCAGCAGGAGAAGGGCAGCTTTCCAGTCCCGGTTTTAATCCATCAGAGATCTCCTGCAAACAGCTGCCTTTTATTTCTTTTCTTTTCTATTTTTTTTTTTTTTCCTCTAGTTGGGACTAACTCAATGTCTTTCTCCTTTTAATTTTTTTTTTTCCTGCGGAGAGAATCTCTATTTGCTATGTCCTGGTGAAGTTGCAGTTATTCCTATTTCATTTACATCAACATCACTCAAGACTTAGTCACCAGCCTGAAATGATGTTGACTTAACATGGGCTTAAATAGAATAAAAAATGACTCATCACTGTGTGAGGGATTTCTGAGGCTGAGCAAAGGGGAGAAAGTGGAGCAGCTTAATCCTTAACTTCTTCAAATCCTTCTTTTCTCTCTCCTGCTAAAATGCGAGGACGGAATTCCCTGTGGTGCTGAAACTCTGATGATGGGAAAAAGGAGTCACTTTGCAAAAAACGAAATAAAAAGAAACTTTAATCACCGTGATAAGATTCCCCTTAAAAACATTCAGTTCTGCCCTGAGAGCCCTGCTGCAGCACATTCATCATCACAGGGACCTTGAGCTGTGGTAAATTGTAAAATTGTATTTGTAATTGTGGTTACAGATTCCATGTGGCGCAATGCTGACGGCACAGCAGCGGGGACACAAAGCAGTCCAGAGGGGGCTCAGGTCTGCTGCATTTTGGAGCAGATTTCTTAAAAGGGAAAAGATCCCCAATTCCTGAAAAATCTTGGGATGAAATAACTTTAAAGCCTGGCCCAAGGAGCTGAAGGCACGGCAATGGGGACTCAAGGATTTGGGGCAATTTGGGGGGGCAGTTCAGAGGGAGCTCAAGCCTTCACTCAGGTCTGTTCTGTTTCACAGCAGGTTTTTAAAAGGGGAAAAAAAAATCCCTAACTGCTGCAAAATCTTGTGCCTAAATAACTTTAAAGCCTGGCCCAAGGAGCTGAAGCCTCCACAATGGGGCACAAGGATTTGGGGCAGTTCAGAGGAAGCTCAGGCCTTCACTCAGGTCTGTTACATTTTGAAGCAGATTTTTAAAAGGGAAAAAAATCCCTCAATTCCTGAAAATTCCTGGGACTTAATAACTTTAAAACCTGGCCCAAAGACATGATGGCCCAGCAATGGTGCACAAGGATTTGGGACAGTTTGGAGAGGTCTCAGACCTTCACTCAGGTCTGCTCTGTTTCAGAGCAGGTTTAAAAAGGAAAAAAAAATCCCTAACTGCTGCAAAATCTTGTGCCTAAGTAATTTTAAAGCCTGGCCCAAGGAGCTGAAGGCTTGGCAATGGGGACTCAAGGATTTGGGGCAGTTTGGAGAGGACAGTTCAGAGAGGGCTCAGACCTTCACTCAGATCTGCTGCATTTTGGATGAGATTTTAAAAGGCAGAAAAAACCCACCCCCAATTCCTGAAAAATCCATGCCTAAATAACTTTAAAGCCTGGCCCAAGAAGCTGAAGGCACAGCAATGGGGACAGGGGGCCTGGGAACAGTTCAGAGGGGTCTCAGGCCTTCACTCACGTCTGCTCTGTTTCAGAGCAGATTTTAAAAAGGAAAAAAAATCCCCAACTCCAGAAAAATCCATGCCTAAATAATTTTAAAGCCTGACCCAAGGAGCTGAAGGCCCAGTAATGGGGACACAGGGCCTGGGGACAGTTTGGAGGGGACTCAAGCCTTCACTCAAGTCTGCTGCATTTTGGATGAGATTTTAAAAGGGAAAAAAACCCAACCCCTAACTGCTGAAAAAATCCATGCCTAAATAACGTTAAAGCCTGGCTCAAGGAGCCCATGGTGGCCCTGCCATGGGGACACAGCTTCCCTGGGGACAGAAAAGGCTGTGGGGTGCCCAAACTTGTGGCCAGAAGACGGAGCTCCCCATGGAGCCCGATGGCAAATCCTTGCCAGGGGCTGGGATTTGGCAGCCAGAACCAAATCCCCATTATCCAAGAGCAGCCCCTTCAGCTCCTAACGACAGCCAGGCCTCAGATCTGCACTTTGCTCCTTTCTGGGGAGTAGAAAGAGCCGATCAGAGGACACCCCCCAAGCCTTTGAGGAGCATCCAGCTCGGGTTTGAGAGCCCGATGACTTCACTGCGAGCGGCGCTCGCCGCTCTCGACGTCTGGAATAAAGAGACAGACAGAAAAAAAGCACCTTTGGAGCCTTTAGGGCTAATTAAGGAGTGAATCAAAAGGAAAAAAAAAAAAAAAAAAAAGAGAAAGAGAGAGAGAGAAAGATACGTTTGGCTGACTGTGAATGAATCTTATAAAATGGAAATGGGAAACATGTGCAAACACTTTAAATATTTTTGCCCCTGCAAGATACTTGAAGACTTCCCTTGTAAAACAAATAGGGAACAAAATAAAACCAGGTTTCCTTCAGTCAGCACATAATCATTTTCATGTTAATTTTTATCTTGTTAACCCAAAAATCTATTAGAAGAAAATTATCTGCCTGAAATCTGGCTTGTGACTCACGCTAAGTGGTTCTGATATTTTGAGAAAATAAATCTTTACACTGTTTACACAAATCTATCTAAAATTACAGTGTGTAAAAGAAATAATGGTTTCAAGTGACCATAGGTGACAAATGATCAGGCTTCTGATGTTATTCCCCTTGGCCTTGGCTGCAGGGGAATTTTTTATACTTTTCTTTTAATCCCTTCTCATTGTAACAATGGCAAAGCATGCCCAGAGCTAAATGCAAAATTAATTGAACATTAATTCAACAGTGAAACAATCGTGCTGTGGATTCTGCCCAGGTGCTGAATGGTCAGATCCAGCCATAATTAAAATGGGCGGAAGAGTAATTTAATTACAGACCTATTCCTTAATTGTGAGAAGCCTCTCTGCTTTTCATGCCAAGTTGTGTTACCAAAGGGTGTGGGTTTCAGAGAGGATCATTTGCACACAGAGAGCAAGATGGTTTTGAGTGGAATGATGGAATGATGGAATCACAGAATCACGGAATCATGGAATTCTAGAATCACAGAATCATAGAATCAAAGAATCATGGAATGATGGAATCACAGAATCAAAGAATCAAAGAATTACAGAATCATGGAATCATAGAATCGAAGAATCACAGAATCATGGAATGATGGAATCATAGAATCACAGAATCATGAAATCATAGAATCAAAGAATCATAGAATGATGGAATCCTAGAATCACAGAATCACGGAATCATGGAATTATAGAATCGCAGAATCATAGAATCAAAGAATCATGGAATGATGCAATCACAGAATCAAAGAATCAAAGAATTACAGAATCACAGAATCATGGAATCACAGAATCAGAGAATCACAGACTCATGGAATGATGGAATCATAGAATCACAGAATCATGGAATCACAGAATTATAGAATATGGAAAGGACCCACCTGGATGATCCAAGTCCAACTCCTGGCCCTCCACTCCAATGTTTCATAGTTGTCACTTTAATTTTTAATTTTCTAAATAGGCCCATTGATTGCCGTTAAAAGGAGAATTAAAATTCTTTCAGGATTTAAACATTCCTGTTTCTCCTCACGGATACCACCAGTCTCCACACATTCCTTGTGTCATTCCCAAAATACAGTACAATAATAATAATAATTCAACATCTGTGGCTAATCCTGCAAGCCAAAGGCTATAATTAATTCTAACTCCTTTCTTCTGCTTGAATTTCAGCAGCATAAAATAACAGGTAGAAGGAGATGTTCAATAGTGAGAAATCTGGATAAATACACAGAAGTTCACTAATAAGAACAAGTGGTGTGTTTTGGCTGGGAAACGTCTTTTTGGGGTAAAGAGAAGGAAGCACATGAAATGAAACCTGGGCATTTTATTCCAGGATTTGAACTTTCCATAGTCTGCCCTGAGTTGCTTTATTAGCTAAAGCTCTGGGAGGACAATTATTGAGTGGTTTATATTGAAGTTATTACTTAAATCCCCTTAAATTCATGGTGGGCAGCTTAGAAACTCTGCCTTGGTACTGGGATTCCTGAGGAGGGCACAGACTGCAGGCAAAAGCTGCTTTTTAGCATTTTTTTGTTATTTTGCAAATTGATTCCACTTCAGCTCTACCAGTTATCAAAACCTTTACAGCTGGCTTTTGCTTTTTGAAGGGAATAGAATCCTTCCTACCCCGCTTTGCAAAGTTCATTCCCCTGTCAGGTTTTCCATCCTCTGGCTTTGAGTCTGGCTAACTTCATAAATAAAAAATAAATAGATAAATGCCTCTGCTTGAGGCTGGAATCCTGGGGAGGGCAGTCAATCCCAAACCTGATGGGATTGACACACGGATTCTCTCTTTATCCAGACTGGGAAGGCAGCATTGGCACAGGCTGGCAGGAAGAAACGTTGGGAATAAATATCTGAATGGGACCTTGGAATTCCCAGTAGGATGAGAAAAGCAGGAAGGGATTTTGCCTGTGGGACAGCTGGGCTGAAACTGCAGGGGGGGAGAGGAGCTGCCCATGAGTGGATCCCAGGCTTGGAACCTGAATTCCTTTGGGAATTTTATCCCCTGTTTCAAATCTGTGGTGTGGCTGGGCACCCTGGAGCTGTTTAACAGGAATAATCCCAGGAATTCTCCCAGGTGAGATAGGGCAGAAGGGAAAGGGAAAAGCCAGCAGGTGCCTTTGCTGGTCAGGGATTTCCACTGCAGAGCTCTGGATTAAAGCAGCTCCATAAATCCAATATTTTCTTCTCATGGGCATTTCCCATCCCCTGTCCCAAAGCTCGTTTGATCCATGGGAGTGACACAGCAGAGGGGACAGCTCAGAATCCTTTGAGGAATGAACAAGGAGCTGGATTCCAACGGGTTAGGGGAGGAAAAGCCATTTATTGGAAATCAGCCCCAAAGACTGCAGAGTTCCGAGGTGACAGGATTTGTTTTGTGGCACTAACCAACATCCCAGCCCAGCAAGGGCCAGGCAGGCTGAGGTGGATGCCCTGACTGTTCTGGAATGGATTCCACAGCATTTTTTGGGGGCTGTTCCCACCAGGAGAACTCCCCAGGAATGCTGGGGGTGAGCTGCCCACCCAGGCCACAGCAATAACCGGGTTGGGTTTGAGATGCAGATCTCCCACCACAACAAGCAACACTCCCAGCTGGGCAGCTGGCACCAAAACCACCTCCAGGAAATCCAATCCTCTTCAGGAGGGGGAAAAGATTCCTGTTGGGAAAGCAGGGAGAAGCTCCTGCCCTAAAGAGCTGCCCTTCCACAGGTACCTGCTGGGTTTGTTCCTTCCAGGTGCTTGAGGGTTTAAAATACACAATAATTTCACAGAGAGGAAAGTCCCACCACAACATCAGCCACAGAATTATACCCTGTGCTTCCTGCAACAAGGAGAATTTGCTTCTCTATTACCCAAAAACGACACAGCTGAGCTCCGTGGCTTGATGTTAACATCACTTGGAAACATGAGGAGGAATGATAGAAGGATTTCAGCAGTGAATTGCAGTCATTCTGTTCACAAAGTGGCTTGGTGGCTGTTCAAACATTTCAAAAGTCCTTTAATTTTTCCTTAATTGAAAATATAATGGGATTTCTTTAATTCCAAGAGCATCTAATTATGCTCAATGTAATAATCCAGATTTTTGTCTGTGGGTGTGAATTTGAGTTTATTAAATCATCGTGAAGCAAATATTAAGCCACATGAAAAGGTCTTAAAATGGGGCAAACTAGAAAAGTTATTAATTAATTAAATGACCAGAATGTACATTATTCACCCAGCACCATCAAACAGAGCCCAGAACCTGGTGGTGATAGAACAATCTAGAATTTTGCTAGTTTAGGCAGAGAAATGGGGCTTGAATTTTTGGTGAGAGGGAATTCTGTGAAAGTGTGTCTTTGTCTTAATTTAGGACAAGCTCTTTAATTTAGGATAAACGTCCACCACAAGTGAGGCTGTTCAGACATTCCACCTGCTGGGGAAAGTTGTTTCCCAATTGTTTTTCCCCCTAAAAGAATGGCAGGGCTGGAATTATCTCAGCCCCAGTGCCACCAGCCAAATAAAGCAGGGACTGGCTGCCAGCTGCTCCTCAGGGATTAATAACGTGGCAGGATTTCCAGGGAAGTCAGCTTTCCAAAAAACATGAATTAAAGGTGTTCTGCTGTCCTGGACAGACGTCATGAGGAAATGGATCTGATGGGTTTCTGGCAGCAGGACACCTCTGAAGCCAGATAGGCTGGGATGGGTTTGGCTGGAGCTGGGAGGGGAAGGGAAAGGTGCATGGGAAGCACATGGAGTGAACATGAAACCTCTCTTCAAATGGCTCTGCTGAAGTGAATAATGTTTTACTGCTTTGCAGCAGTCAGAGGTATGGAAATCGAAGGCACTGGGACACCGGGGAGCTCCTCCAGAGCTGGAATGGCCTGTGGGAGAAAGAGAGGTAAATTATAAAAGAAAGGCCTCAGAAAATCAGGCCTTGATAAATTAATAGCTGGCTTGACACTTCTAGGTGCAGCTTGCAAGTTCTCGTGTGAAAACATTCTTGGGGATGAGAGTTTGTTAGTACAACAAACTATTGCTGGGTGAAAAACAACTGCACCTGCAGTAAAAAAGAAATATGTCCTCATGGGAATAATGAATATGTCTTGGTTTTCAACCTATGTGTTCGCTGGTGAATCAGGCACGCCCTCTTGGAATGGAGAAATGCAAACCCCCTTCCCTCCCACTCATAGAATTCTGAAATTCAGAGGGCTCTCAGGCACAGATCTGGGGATAGCAATAACAGTTCTTTATCAGGAGAACTAAAATAACAAATGCCGGAATACAAAACCCAAGGCAGTGTAGAGTCAGGCTGCCAGCCTGTCCCCTTGGCTCAGGGCTTGGTGGCAAGGCCATGCCATGGTGGCTGCAGCCCTCCTGCAGGGGCAGATTGGCTCTGGGGGAGCAGGATCCGGCCAGAAAGGGCAGTTTTCCTGGGAACCTGCAGTGGGCAAGAGCTGGGCTTCTTTTTCCTGTGGCATGCGTGGCAAAGGCTCCTTGGTGTTGCCAAGGCCCAGATGAGCAGGAGGGATGCTTGGCTCCTGCCCTGGCGGCAGCATCCTGCCATGGCTGAGGGAGTTTAGCAGCCATGCAGGACACTCAGAATGGCCATCCACAGCAGATGTGTGCCTGAGGGAGGATGGGGTCCTGCTAGAAAAAGAATACTGCCCCAGCTTGGGGTTGAAAACAGCTTTGGGCCATGGACAGAGGGTCCACTCCCACTCCAGTTTGAGGCAGAGGGGACAGAATCAGAACCCCAGTTTTGGTTACATGTTGCACTGCAATCATGAGAACCAAAATCTGTAAATGACCAAGAGCAGAGAGATTTGGATGGACAGTAAAATACCATTTTTAGCGGACGCAATGATGAAGGTTGCATGCCTTGGTGACAGGAATGGATAAGGGAAAAGGGAGATGAAACTACAAGCTTTTTGTGCCTTGGAAACTTTTGGTCGTATTGGTGTCACCACCGCCTCTACAGTGACAATGGCCCCCTTCGCTATCAAGCATCTTTCCCTCTGTTGGTTTTCCTGGAGATACGTTTGTGAATAGCCTAGGATGTTGGTTCCTCAGGTTGCCTTCCATTTTTTAGTGGCCCTGGGGCACTTGACTATATAATCTCTAAGGTGCCTTCCAACCCAACCCATTCAAGTAGCCTGATTTGGACATTATGTTGCCCAGGCTTATGAAAAGACATTTCTATCCCAGAGTTGCAACCCAACATGCGAATGGGAGCATGGTGATGTTATTCCCAATGATTTTTTAAGATCCAAGCATTATTGTCTGCTGTAGACGTGGGCTGGACTGATTCCTGTCAACACAGCTCAGTGCTGAATGTGAAACTGCAAGGCTTTGGAAATTTGCTTGTTTGTGTTGTTTTGAAGGTTTGTTTTTCTGCATTTGCCTAATCTTTGTCCACAGTAACTATTCTGCCTGCACCTACGGGTTGTTGTCTAAGAAAATAAATCACAACCTCGTGTTCTGGAGGGGCCTGGATCAAGCAATCGCAGGCCAGGCACAGCCAGGATGTCTCTGTGTGGCTTCCAACAACCCCAAACCGCAGCAGTTACCTCAAGGTTGTGAGTCAGGGATATCTTCACGCTTCACTGTAGGGGCTGGCAGCTGATCTGCTGCGGGATTATTGTAAGGTCTGATGAGCGAAAGAAATAAAGTGTGTCTTGAAAGGTTGTTAAGACCAGGAACGAGAGCAGATCATCCAGACGGGGGTTGGTCCTGGGTAACTCATTTACAACATTTGTATTTAAAGGACTAGGTAAGGAACATAAAGAGTCATGGCATCAGGGAATGGGTTGGGGTGGGAAGGGATCTTAAAAAATCATTTGGTTCCACGGCAGGGACATAGCTTCCACCAGCCCAGTCTGCTCCAAGCCCCTCCAACCGTGCCTCTGGACCTTCCAGGAATGCAGGGCAACCACAGCTCTTTCTGGGATCTGTTCCAGGCCCTCCCACCCTCACAGGGAGAATGTGAGGCTGGAGACCGAAGAACTGTGGTGTGCAGACCAAGAAAAGCAAATACTTCCAATGTTTTGTTCGGGAGGGTGAGCCAATCCTTTTGAAAAGCAACATTGGATCCTGCTCACTTGGATCCTTTTGAAAATCTAATTGAATTTGAATACACAAATCAGCAAACATGGAGGTGTGCTGATGAAGAAGAAATAAAAAGTAATATTCTCCTTAAAATTCAGAAATAACATGACCTCATTGAATGAACCACTGAGCATCCTAGGAAGACACCTCTCAGTACTTGGATTGGGTAGAATTAATCTGGAGTAACTAAGACCAATCCAGCAGCAAAAACATCCCTTGACAGGCTAATGTGCAATTTAAATAAACATTTCTAATGAGATCTGTTATACCTACTATTTCTGTCATGCTCTGGCATGCAGTCCCCAAGTCTAATGTTTCAAATGCCCGTCATAAATTTTTTCAACCCAATCTGCTCCTAAAAACTGCAGCTTTATATCCCTTCTGTTGACAGTAAATTATGAGAATTCTGTGAGGGAACCTAAGACTTCTCTCAGATAACCCCAGAACACAAACCCACTGTCCGCATTGCCTTGGTTGGGTGCAGGCTGTGCCCAGCACTGTGATATGTCTATCCCAGCTGTGGGCAACTGGAGGTGGGGTGACCCTCTTCCTGGCCCACGCTGTTAAAAACCAGCTGGGGCGAGTTTTTCTTTCTCTCTTTGCCGGACCCATCCGCCGCTTCAGCAACACATCTGCTGCTGCTGAGGGCACTGAGTGTCCTCTGCCTGCAAACTCCCCTCATCAGCCATGGCATATGCTGGGCCAGGTCTCAGGAGCCCCAAGCATCCTCCTGCATCCATCTGGCCTTGCAAACACCAAGGAGCCTTGCCACGGCAATTGCCACAGGAAAAGCAGGCCCAGCTCTGGGCCCACTGCAGCTCCCTAGGAAAACTGTGGCCCCTTTCGGCATGTGGGATCCCGCTCCCCCAGCAGCCACACTGCACTGCAGGAGGGCTGCAGGGCCCCCATGGGCATGGCGCGCCACCAGTAGTTGGTATGGGGAATTCCAACCCTGGAGCCACAGGGGACAGCTGGCAGCCTGACTCTGACACTGCTTGGGTATTTGTATTCCGGCATTTTTATTTTAGTTCTCCTAATAACGAACTTTTATTGCTTCTCCTCTCACCCCAGATCTGTGCCCGAGAGCCCCTGAATTTCAGAATTCTAATGATTTGGGAGGGAGGGGGTTTGCATTCTCCATTCCCATGGCGGCTCTGATTCCTCAGGCCCACACTGGGGTTCAAACAAGGCATCATCCCCAGGTTGCGTGTTGACTGTAAGTTTATAAAGAACTCTTTCAGATGGACGTGTAAGGTGCCCATTTTGCATAAATACATACAGCAATCTC
>CM031873.1:10526777-10546299 GCA_018697195.1 Certhia americana | reverse complement strand
CAGCTCCATCAGCCCGTCCTCACTTGTTAGATGCCCAGCTCCTCTCCCAGGCCATCCTCTGGATGTGCCCAACGAGTGCCAAACCATCCTGCCAATGAGGCCAGAACTGGACACAACCCACTCAGTGTGGCCCTCATCACGCAGTGCCGAGTACAGGGGAAGAATGACTCCAGGTGAGGATGGGCTCAGCACATAGCAGAGAGTCCCCAAGGATCAGGGAGGACTGGGGCATACAAGAAACACAAGAGCATTTGGCATGACCTAAAGCTGCTCAGTAGTATGTGCCTCCATGGCTTTGGTGGGATTCAGCTACACTGAGCTGCTTGCCCCAGTCGAGGCTCTGTCGAGTTTAAGCTGTTTCTTCAGATCCACTTCCGAGCCAACAGCACAGGATGGAAAGCTCCTCTCATGGGGGGTCACAGCGGTCCTTCCCTTTTTCAGGGAACATGGAACACGATACGTTTTGGGGTTAGAAGTGATGTTGGCTCTCCAGATTGTGTTCTGGGGGAGCTGGAGCAGAGAGCAGCAAGAGCCAAAGGAGAAAGCAGGGATTTCAGTATAAAAATCCTCCTCTGGGGCACACCTGGGCAGTGCCAGAGCAGGCTGGGACTACAACCAAGGTGAGACCAAAATGGGCACAGAATGGACACTGCTACCAGCGCCAACTTGGAGAATTCTGTCTCCCAGAAGCGCCATTGCAGTTCAGTGGCAATTCCCAGACTCCAGATTAGGAAAGCTCCGTCCTCCTTGGCTTCCTTTCTCCTTCACCGTTGGCTATTGTTATTGGGCATGAAAGTTGTCCCTTGGGCCGAGCTGGAGAAGAGAATTGTTCTTGTGCCCTGCTGTGTGCCCAGAGAGCTCAGCAACACTGCATATGACACCTTGTCAAACTGCCAAAAGAACAGCCCGAGTCTGAAAAATAGAAAAGTTAAAACTTCAGGCATCAAAGGGACCTTGAAGATCATTTAATTTCACCCCTGCCATGGGCAGGGACACCTTCCACTGTCCCAGGGTGCTCCATGCCCTGTCCAACCTGGCCTTGGGCACTGCCAGGGATCCAGGGGCAGCCACAGCTCCTCTGGGCACCTGTGCCAGGGCCTGCCCACCCTCCCAGGGAGTGTCCAGCTTGGAGCAGACACCTCATCCTTCAACAGCAGGAGATGGAGAAGCCAAATCCCAGCTTTTCTGGGTAAGACTCCTGTGCAGGAGGATGTTACTGGTGCCATGGAAGCTGCAACTCCTGCCTGAGTGCTGCCTGGCTTCCAAAGCCTCCAGGATGAGGGGATTTGGTGGTTTTCTTGGCTGCCTGTACGGGAGGGTTTGAGCCCAGCCTGGTTTCTACAGGTCAGGCTTAAGGCTCACTGGTGGAGAGGTGCAGGAGGCAGCCTGCAGTGCCAGAGTGTGTGGATAAACACAGCCTGCTCTCCGTGCAGGAACAGCAGCCCTGCAACGTCATTTTCCAGTGATGTCGGTCTGGCACCTTCCTGCTGCGTGTGCTAAACTCGCTTTGAGGGAGTCGAGTGAAAAAAAAAAAAAAAAAAAAATTAAAAAAAAAAAAAATTAAAAAGTGGGAAAACCAACAATGCTAAAAAAAGGCCTGCTATATTTAGGATAAAGCTGAGGATGCATTGGTCAGTGTCCAAGGGAAGTGGCCCAATGACCTGATTACTGCTCAGCAAAGTCGACGGGAAAAGCTGAAACTGGAAAACTCGATGGGTTTTATGACCTTTAAGGAGTGCAGTCAGAAAAGGGAGTTTAGTGCCTCTATCTTACCATTTGTTTATAATATTAGTCATTCTTAGAAGAGGGCCTGACTCACGCTGCCAGAGTTTCTCCTCCTGTATAAACTAAAACGCTGTGACATTCAGTGAATTCATTATTTTAGGCCCCTCCCAAATGAATGCTCTCCCTGAAGCACCTTCTCCTCCCAGTGACACCAAGTCTGCACAGAACAACATCTGGCACTTCTTCCTTCCACTCCACTCCAGGTGCCTACTGGAGGTGGCCAGAATTAGCAGCACAGTCACCCTCAGCCCCGTGCTCAGTGCTGAGGGGATGAACATCCAAATTCGGGTCTTTCAGCTTCATTTAGGGCTGGAATTGTCTAGCCTGGCACTTAGAGGCACTCTAACATGTTTATCTTCGTGTGTTTATGAGTTCATGAGCTGAGAAAGCGAGGATTGGGCAATAAAGATCATTCCACTGAAATCATCACCCCCACCCCAATCAACCCGGAGATTTCACACTTGATTTGAAAAGATGGGCTGCGAATCACGGCTGCATTCTTCTGCTGATTCCTCCTGGGTGCCACCTCTGTTTTACACGGATGATGCCGAGATGGAAGGTCTATTTATAAATTACAACCCGATGCCATCTGCACGGAGCCATCAGATCTGGCCTGGATGCCAGCTCCTAGCTGTAATCCCCAAATGTGCCCTTGGAGCCCTCCACCAGAAGTGTTCTGGGTGGAGACCTTCCCGATTTGGCTCCGAACCACCCCGCAGGTGTTCAGTTCAAGGAGTGTCACCAAGGTGTGAGGCAAAGCAAGCCATTCCAGCCCAGACTGGTTAATACTTATTTTCTTTCCTGTTAATTGTGCCCGCAGCGAGCAGGATTCCCTCATTAGCCCCGGGAACGCCGCTGAGTCCCCGCGGCTGCTTTCTCCCTTCCCACCCCGCACGGATTTTATTCCCGAAGTTGGCAGGCTGGAAAACTGGCCTGGCTCCAACCTTCCCAGTGCCTGGAACACAAGCCTTGCACAACCCTCCCAAGGCACCACTTTCCCCGTTGCCACCTCAGCTGGCAGCGCCATCCCAGGCTGTTCCCTCTTGCCCAACATCCCGATGTTCCCCTGGGAAAGCTGGTGGCTCTGTCTGGAATAGAAAGTGATGTTTGAAAACAAAGACACGTGGCCGTGGTGGAAGGGAGGGCTGAATGTGTTCACCGAGGGACAGGGATGATTAATGGAGGGGAAATCTACAGTCTGATCCCCGTGGGGTGGTGAAAGCAGCGCTCCACTTCATTCCCACTTCATTTCCATGGAGTTCATCCCGGCTTTGGCTGTCCTGGAGGGATTTACAGCACCCTCAAGTGATGCCACAGCCTGGGCAGCCCCAAGGGCAGGTTTGTCACCAATTGTCCCCTGCCTGCTGGGCACAGGCTCTGCCCAAATTCAGCTGGGAGGGGGATGAAACTCGACCCAAACTCTGGGACACAGAAGGAATCCATCAGCGAACACCCAGAGCAGCTTTTCTGCCTCTTGAGGGACCACAGCAGGCAGACAAGTCCCAAATCCAGTGGGATGCTGGAATTCCATCCGGGAAACATGGAGTTCCAATATTAAGTGGCTTCAACTCACGGAATCATGGAATGGTTTGGGTGGGAAGGGACCTCAAAGCTCACCCAATTCCACAGGGACACTTCCCACTGTCCCAGGCTGCTCCAAGCCCAGTTCACTGGGCTGCCAGGGATCCAGAGGCAGCCCCAGCTGCTCTGGGAATTCCATCCAGCCCCTCTCCATGCAGGGATTCTTCCCAGGATCCACCCAGCCCTGCCCTCTGGCAGTGGGAAGCCATTCCCTGTGCCTCCATCCCCAGTCCCTCTCCAACTCTCCTGGAGCCCCTTCAGGCTCTGGAAGGGACTCTGAGCTCTCCCCAGAGCCTTCTTTTCTCCAGGCTGAAAAACCTAATAAACAAAATTGGAATATTAAATATATTTGTTAACAACAAGTGTTATAAATATTGAATTTAAATCCGCATTTAAGACCTTTCCCTAAATGATTGACCAGAGGTTTATGACACAAGTCAGTAACTAAACATGATTTGTTTAAAGAACAGTTCCATTTTAAAAAGCAAACGCTGTCAAACCATTCATGGGGGAGGGAAAAAGTGCCTTTGGCGTTGTATTAACGATATATTTTTAATTTCCCAGTTGCTGCAGTCTCACTGTTTGCATTTTAAGGCTGTCAGAAAGAATTGTTTAATAAGTGCCATGGAACAAAGAGGCTGGAAATCACCTCCCTAGGAAAGCTAGGAAAGCTTTCAGCAAGAACCTGGAGGAAGAAAAGCCGGGTCAATACTGCTCGGAAGTGCCTGTTTGTGCTGTAATTAAAGGAATTTTGATATATTAAACCTTCTGTGGGGCTGAACAATGTCTCCTGAGTGAACAGCAGAGGGGTTTTAGGGAACAGGGATAAATCGGGGTCACAACTGTCAGTGCAGGAATCTCTGGAAGGATGTGCTCACTTTTTAGGATCAGCATTTTTCCAAGGCAAGTCCAGCAAAGTTTGGCCTAATCCAGATCTAGCAAGGCCAGGCAGGAGGAGGGATGGCTATGGGGAAATGCCTCATCCATCCTCCCACTGGAGGAAAAACTCATCCATCTCCTCTTGCTCCCTTTCAACTTGGTCATGAACTTGATGGAAATGAAGGATGGGGGCTGAAATATTGGTAAAAATCCCTGGGTTTGGTGAGGAAACCCCAAGAATTTCACTGGTCTTGGGGTGGTTTTGTTGTTTTTTGGGGGTTTTTTTTGGCAGCACGGAGCCTCATCTTTATAATTAATAAAATCAAATGATGGAAAACACCATCTGGCATTAATTCCTGTCCTAAGGAACTGCACAGCACCATTCTGAGCTCTTTCTCCTGACACAGCATCCCTCCCCAGCAGGCTCTGGGACAGCTTTTAGCAGGAGCAGTGCAGTTCCAGCTCAGTTTTACAGAACTTTTCCTTGGCTTTCTCCTCCTTCTACAACCCTGACATTTCAAATGTCAGCTTTTTATTGAGCAAGAGACTTGGAGGAGTTAAAGTGGCCTTGAAAAATAATCCCCAGAGCCCAGCCCAGGTCTCCGGGGAGCTCCTGCTCTGCTGGGGGAGCTTCCAGGACCTGCAGGAACCTCCCGTGGCCCCTCCAGGCGATCGCTCACCTTCAGCTTTACCCCGTAATTAGTGATTATCCCCTCTGAGTGTTGTTTCCCTGTCTGTCCGGGACAGGGCTGGGTGTGCATGGGAAGCTCTCCACGCCCTCTGGGAGCGCTGAACTTTGCAGGGAGTTGGGGAATTTTGGCACCTTGCACCCGAGCTGGGGCACTGCTGAACCAGTTTGAGAAGCTGTGGCATTTTAATCTGCAGGAAAGCACTTTAATGCCTCCTGCCCCTCAGCTCCCAGAGCTGCTGGGGACATTTCCTTCCCAGCCCAGCTCATGCTGCAGCTTCTGGCTCATCTTTGGAGTGGTGGCACAGTGCACGAGGGAGTGCCAACAGCAATTCCTGGGGCACAACGTGCCCAGAATCCCAGGAGCACCAAGAGTGGAAAAGCTCTCCAAGGCCATCGAGTCCGAGCCGTGCCAAATCCCCACCTTGTCCCCAGCTCAGAGCACTGAGTGCCACCTCCAGGCCTTCCCTGGACACCTCCAGGGATGGTGAAACTGCCCTGAGCAGCCCCTGCCAATGCCTGGACACCCTTTCCATGAGGGAATTCCTCCTCATGTCCTGGGCCACCCCTTGAGGCCTCTCCTCCTGTCCCTGTTCTCTGGGAGCAGAGCCTGACTCCCCCCTCCTGGCAGGGAGTTGTGCAGAGCCAGAAGATCCCTCCTGAGTCTGCTTTGCTCCAGGCTGAGCCCCTTCCCAGCTCCCTGAGCCTCTCTCGCCCACCTCTCCCAGCTCCATCCCTTCTCTAAACGGACTCCAGCCCCTCCATGCCTGACCTCACCACTTAAAAAAGCAAATATTTGGAGGCCCAGGGCACAAACCTGGGGTGCAGAGAGGGTGGGAATCACCCATGTCCCATTGGATTCTCCGAGGGGTGCTGGTAGCTGAAATGGTGGGTGGGATCTGAGCACCAAGGGCACAAAGCTCCTCAGCCCCAATACCTGCAGCTGCCTCGATCAAGATTTTGGGTTGGGTGAAGAAAAGAAAATAGGAAAATGTGACCAGAGTTTCTCTAATCATTATGAGGCTGCTCTAACCAAGGGTTTTCAGCGTTCCCAAAGCCAGAAGAGAGGGGAAAAAGAAGTGTTGGGGCTGTGGGAAGGGAGAGAGCCTGTTCTGAAGAGGGGAAAGATCTCCTTGAGGAGTGCCAGCACAGCTCCAGGCGCTCTGGGGTTCCTGCTGTGGCTCTGGCCAGGGCTCTGCATGGCTGGGATGAGGAGCTTGGATGGCAAACGCAGTCTGGGAAGGGAGGACGATGCTGGGAGGGACTGGCAAACACCTCCAGCTGCTCCAGCAAACAGCCACAAGGGCTGGGATTCAGGCCCTGCCTCTCATTAGCAGCAGCTCCCTGCTTCCAGGCCCTTTACAGGATGGAGGGGTTTAAGAACACATTTTACCATCCATTTAATGTAACAATATTAAGCTCGATTTGGCAAGGCCACTTCAGACATAAAACTTTAAAATGAGCTTTTTCAGAGCATAAAATCACAATTGGTCCTGCTAGTAAAAGGATAAAATAAATGTCTATTCACCCTAATTGCTGTCAAACTTGTGATTTCTTTCCTTTTTTTTGTTGTTTGTTTTGTTTTCTTTTATATGTAGTAAAGCCAACGTGGTTTTATTGTATAGGGTGCAAACGCTCACCGTGTAATATTATAAATCCTGCAGAGAATTAAGCATCTGCACATTTTTCCTGGCTGTTTCTTGCTTTAACTGGAAACGTCTGTGAGCCCTGGCACAAAAGGGAAGTCTGTGGGTGAGCCTGATCCCACCTCTTTTCCAGCCCCACTCTTCCCGAGCCCTTTGCTGGTGTGTTGGCAGCGGGGATTTGTGGGGCTGAGAGCAGCTGATGACAAACTGAGCAGCCTGTGAGGGTGTCAGAAAGGATTCTGCTACAGAACATTCAGGGGGTTTATCCACCTCCTTATCCCCAAAGCTGGAAGGAGCCAGCCTCCTGCGAGCTCCAGTTGGAAAATGAGAATTCTTAGATCAGCTCCTCCTACCTCCGAGCCAATGTGGGAATTGTTGGGTCCAGGAGCTGAGATCTCTGACCTTTGCTAAACTCTGCTCTGCTTAACGGGGCTCCCTGTGCTTCCAGAAAAACTCTGCCTGCTGCAATTCCAGCAGAAATTCCTGCTCTGCCTCCACCTTGGCCCTGACAACCCCCACAAGGAATTATTGGATCCCTCTGACCTTTGCTAAACTCTGCTTTGGTTAACGGGTCCTCGGGTCTCCCTGTGCTTCCAGAAAAACTCTGCCTGCTGTAATTCCAGCAGAAATTCCTGCTCTGCCTCCACCTTGGCCCTGAAAATGCCTCCAAGGAGCTCTGAGGGTTTGCAAATGTCCCAGTGAGGAATGTGGCAGGAATTGCCCCATTTCACCTGAAGAGAGGGAACTGGGGGAGGAATTACCCCAGGTGATCCCAGAGACATCCCAGGGAATGAGTGGTGCTGGAAAACCTGGGACAAGCACCCAGCAAGGCTTAATCAAAGCAGTGAGCATGGAAAAAAACCCCCAAACCTCTCAGTTTTTGCTGTATTTCTTTCCCTTGAAGGTTCTCTGACCTTCCAGAGATGGTCCCACGAGAGTTACCCAGGGATGACCATCCCAGAGATGGGAAGAGCAACGTGGAACGTGTGAAATCTGCAGGTGATTTTGGGAAAACAGCCAGGAATTTATCAGAGCAGGGGCTGGAGGGGCTGGGACAGGCAGAGTGGGACAGAACCCTGCTCCTGCCACTCTTCCACCACTGCTTCTGCTTTTCCAGTGCCTCACCCAGGCACAAATATTCCCCTTTCCTTTGTTTGCGTGGACAAACAACAAGAGATGTGTTTTGGCACAAATCTGGGGCTCACCAGCAGCTCCAGGGTCCTCTGGGAGCTACTGGGAGCACTTGGGCACAGCAACAACTCAAAAAATGCTCCAAAAATGATCTTTTTCCATCATCACTGGTGGCTCCGAGGAGCCCTGGTCGTGCCAGGCACCTCCTGTCAGTAATGCTGCCCAAATGGGAGCCAAAAGGGAGGCTCTTGTTTCCAAAACAATTTCGTCATTTCCCTTATTTACTTCATTATCACTTCAATCTGCAAATGAGGTTTCAGTTGAGGCTGAAAAAAATAGAAAGAACATTCTCCACCTTACGGTTTTTCATTGGTTCCTTCCAATTTTGTAAAAAAATAATGATGATGGATTTCTCAAAACTTTTACTTTTTTTTTTTGTTTTGTTTTTTTTAATCTTTACCGGTTCAAACCCAGCAGAGATTTTGTAGAATGACATTTAAAATGAAACGAAGGCGATTCACACCACCTTTGCTCCTGGTGCTCCTCGTGGGATTCTTTGGAAAGCGAGGATTTTTCTAAAATCCTGGATTCCAAACTGGATGGACTTGCAGATTTCCAGGCAGCCCCAGCAGAGATAAGGGCTGGGATTTGCACTGTGTTGTTCTTCCACTAGGTGTCCCAGTAAATATTATTTACATTGATCGGGATTGAAGGATTTCCCTGGAATGCTGATTTTTGTCCACTTTTCTGGGCTCATCCCTGGTGACAGAATTTTTTAAGTCACAGGCTTTGGACTGAAAAGAGAGAAAATGAATTTAGATTATAAACCCCACATAAAACACACTATCACAGAAGTGTGAGGATGCTCTGGGAATTTCCTGCCGATCAGTGGAACAGAAATACTCCCAAATAACCTGGAAATTTTGTCCCAATTAACAACAGCTCCTCCTTTCACAGAAAATTACTGGAATGGAATTCCAGCAGCAGCAGCTCGTGGTAGGACTGGTTGGTTCTTCCAGCTGAGAAGCATAAGGAACATTAATGATGGAATTTTGGAATGGTTTCGGAGGGGAATTATGGAATGGAGGGATTTTAAAACCCATCCAGTGCCACGGAGTAACCTAACCCTGGCCTTGGACCCTTCCAGGGATGGGACAGCCCCAGCTTCTCTGGGAATTCTGTGATGGGTTAAAGGGATCTGCCTCTGCTAAATTGGGGCTGGAGGAAGGATTTTGCTTTTAAATGAAAGGAAAAAGAGAGAGACAGAACTGTGTTGGAATTCCCCACACACAAGGAGGGCTCTGACAGAGTCACTGAACCAAATCCAAGCCCTCTGTTCCTGGAGTTTGGGAACTGCACAGGGGACAGGAGCAGAAATCCCACCTGGATCCTTGTCCCAAATCCCAGCTCTCTGTTCCTGGAGTTTGGGACATTTCTCATGGGACAGGAGCAGGAATTCCTCCTGGATCCCTGTCCCAAATCCCAGCTCTCTGTTCCTGGAGTTTGGGACATTTCCCATGGGACAGGAGCAGGAATTCCTCCTGGATCTCTGTCCCAAATCCCAGCTCTCTGTTCCTGGAGTTTGGGACATTATCCAGGGGATAGGAGCAGGAATTCCTCCTGGATCCCTGTCCCAAATCCCAGCCCTCTGTTCCTGGAGTTTGGGCACTGCCCATGGGACAGGAGCAGGAATTCCCGTGCCCATCCTGTCCCCTCCTGGGACAGGGAGCAGCCGGACCTGCAGGATGTGCAGGAGCATCCCCAGGGCTGTGCTGAATTTAACCCATCGCTTCCCGTTCCCCAGCTGCCCGGGAGAGCGAAATCCCTCCCGTGCAGGGGCTGTGGAAGCGGGATGGATGTGCCGGCTCCTACCCCCGGCCGGGGCTGTGAAATCAGAGCTGCTGGAGCTACTCTGATCCCTTTTGTTGTCGCGTGGTGGTCTGGTCCCAGCCTGCCACGACCACAAAAAGCGCCTCACTTGTCCCTTCTTGCCGAGCTTTTCGCTGTCCTCCAGCAGGGGAAGGTTTGAACGAGGCACTGTCACTGCCCGGGGGCAAAAATGCAAAGCAGACAAAGCAAAACCCCCCCAACCCAACCCTCAAAATCCCCCCCCCGACAGCTCCAGGTGCAGAACAGATCACACCGAGGGGAAACACGTGAAACCGTGTTCTTTTTTTGAGCTGGAATTAAAGGAATCGGGTTAATGGTTGTTTAAATAGACACCCGTGAAAACAGATTGGCTCCGGAGAGGAAACAGGTGAGTGCAAACAGGATGGGTGATAAGGGGACTGGTGGGTTAATTAAATTGCTTTTTAAAATATGGAAGAGGGGTGTGAAGTGAGAGGGGATGGGTGTTCTGGAGTTTAGGGTGGCTGGTTTGAATTTTAGCTCCTCATGAGCACAAAGCTGTCACTTGAAAGGAAGATGCTCAGAGAGAAGGGCAGAGCCTTCCTAAAACTGAGGGAATTCATTTCTCCTGGAATTATCTCCCTGAAACTCCTTCATCCAATCTCAATTTTGTACCCAAGTCCCTCTCAGGCCAAGGTAGAGAAGAAACATTTGCCAGAGTGTCCCTAAAACTGATAAGAAGGGGAAGGCAGGAGGAATCAGCCCCTCTGGGGGCTGTGCCCTCATCCCAGGTCAGACACCTGCACAGGCAAAGTCAGCAGCAAGTCCTGACCTTCATTCCTCCAAACAAATGCAAATAAATCACAAACAACCCTGAAGATGGCTTCAATCGCCCCTCTTTACACATTTCCCTGCCTTAGGGAAAATCTCTCCTGGAAAACTCCAGACCAGCTCCTGTTTTCCTGGCTGGCAGCAGGACAGTGCTGGGGAACACTTGAAAAGCATTGGAATTGTTTTGGTTTGTTGGTTTTTAGTTTAGGGTTTTTTTTAATATCCTGGGAGAAATTAAATCAACAGACAAATGTGGAAGCTCTGAGTGGAAAATCATGTCCAGACTTGTGCGTAGAGAAAAAAACAATCCAGTGATAACAAGGTAAATCCTGCAATTTCAGGTTTATGTTACACACATGGGGCAACAGGGGGAAAAGTCCTGCTCAGCTTTTAAACCTGTCCTCTGTCTGCAGGCAGCAATCCCAGACTCTCCATTAGCTGTGCAGTAAAAGTCAGGAAAAGATGGGAGCAGACAAAATATGGGATGAGAGTGCAGTGGCTGGAGGATGAGAGGATGATTTCTGTGGTGTTGCTTTGGCCTAACATGATAGAATAACCTAAAAAAAAAACAACCCAGGGCACCCAGACAGACTCCTGGAGCTTGCCAGGAGCTTCTGAAGTGCAGTTAAAAATGGACAATGTGTTTTCCCTCTTCCCCTGGGCTCAGTTTTCCTTAGCTTTGAATCCTGGGTATCCTCTTCCATCTCTCAACACAGCTCTGCAGCCAAATAATCTTCAGGAAAAACATTGGGAAGCTCATCAAGGAGCACTGAGGTCCCTGTGTATCTGCCACTGCCTGGCTCAGCATTTGATGGATCAACAGTGCCAAGGAGCAGAGGATCAGCACTGGGAATTCCCAGCCTGGATAAATCACGGCTACATCCCCATCCTCAGGCTGGGAAAAGAGAATTGTGAGGAACAAACTGATGGAGATGGGGAGAGAATGGGAAAATTAATGTTTCTTTAATGAATGTTTCTTTAATTCTTTTATAAACCCCTCCTGATCGTATTCCAGACTCTTTGGTAAGAGCATGTGGATTTACCTGTGGTCATAGAACAGCTTCAATCCTTGGGAATTTTTCCTGATTCCTCACTCTGGCAGTGTTTAAAAGATGAGGATTAGGATTTACCTTAGGATCCTGTGGAAAGGGAATTTCCATGGGGGAACGGCCACCCTGTGGATCTGCAAAGAATCCAGTGCAAGATCCCAAAGGACAATTGGACAATTCCCTAATTGGAATAGAATCCTCTACCATATTTTAAAAATACAACCTTTAAAAAATAGAAACTATGGGTAAAAGTTTTTTGCATAAAAGATCAACCAAGCCCATTTAATAACTGGCTTCTTCTGAAGTTTTCTTTGGGATAGAGATGTCTTGAAAGCAGCAAAGTGCTGAAGGGCTTGTACAGAAATCCGTCTCTGAAATTCTGAAAACACTGAAAGTCATGAGACAACAGAGAAATAATCTGAATAAAAGAAATACACATGCAATTAGAATATAAAAAGAAGAGACAAACCCCAAGCCCAGCCCACCTGGCACTGCAAACCACACCAGGGATCACAACCTCATTTCCAACCCTACAAGAAACCTTGGGCTGCTTTAACCCACACAAGATTAGATTAATTAGGTGATAATTAACACGTAACAAATGACAGGGATTATTATTGCTGGAGCCAAAGGCACCTCCAGGACAGATTTCCAGCCTTGCCTCAGCCCAATATTTTGCTGTGGGTTGGTTTTAAATTAATTAATTAATTTATTTATTTGGATTTTTTTTTTTTTTGCTTCCCCATTTTTGGAGAGCCCAGGCTGCAGGAAGGCACCCTGGGATGCAGCAAGGAATGCTTTGGAGCAGCCCTCTTCCTGAAAGGAGGTGATGATGGAAGTGGGAGAGCTGTGGCTCTGATAACAACACCCACCTTCCCCGGGCTGTTTGGGGTGGCAGCTGGCCAGCAGCTCGAATTGGGGTGCTTTTCACCCTGGGCTTCCTCGGCTCCCCCACCAGCCATCCAGCAGATTCCCAATTTTTCAGGGTGTTTAAGAGCACCCTAGGACAGTGGAATCACGGAATCACGGGATGGTTTGGGTTTGGAAAGGACTTTAAAAATCATCCTCCCTCACCTCCCGCTGGGTGTGAGGAGAAAAACCTAAAATCCAACTGGATCCTTGAAAGCCACCCCAAAGTCTGTTATTCCGGAATTTAAATCCTCACCAAAACACCAAAATCTGTTATTCCTGATTTACGTCCTCACCAAAAACTCAAAATCTGTTATTCCTGGTTTTAAATCCTCACCAAAACTCAAAATCTGTTATTTCAGATTTACATTATCACTCAAAATCTGTTATTCCTGAATTTAAATCCTCACCAAAACCCCAAAATCTGTTACTCCTGATTTACATCCTCACCAAAAACTCAAAATCTTGATTTTAAATTCCTGATTTTAAGTCCTCACCAAAATTCAAAATCTGTTATTCCTGAATTTCCGTCCTCACCAAAACTCAAAATCTCTTTATTCCTGATTTACATCCTCACCAAAACCCCAAAACCTGTTATACCTGAATTTAAATCCTCACCAAAACTCGAAATCTGTTATTCCTGAGTTCCATCCTCACAAACCACAGCACTGCCCAGGTGACACTTCAGGTGACAATGGGTCAGTGGATGTCACTGAGGCTCTGATCCCTGGATAAATCCTGCAGAGGCTCCATCAGGACCAATGTGAGCAATTAAAGCTTGATCCTGGCCTAAAAACAGCCCCAGGTCAGGACAGGGTCAGCCCTCCCTGAATTCTAGAGATGGACGGAATAATTTGGGTTTTGGGGAGTTCCTTTCCTTTAAAATCAACGTACAACAGCCACCGAGCCTGACATCCTGTCCTGTCATGGGTCCACCTCACATCCACCAGCCCATTAAACCCCAAAAATGGCCAAGAGAAGCCTTTCAAAGCTCCCAGCAGTTTTAGGTGCTGAAGTTTTCCTGTTTTTTCTCCAAATTTCCACTGGAAAGGAGAACCAGTGGCTTCCTGTCGGAGCCCAGAACATTCCTCTGATTGTCCTGGATGATTTCAGACCCTGGCAGGGGGCTCAGAGACCTTGGCACGGAGTTAAAAACCCCTGTGCCTTTGATTTTAGCCCTTGGGAGAAATTCCCATCTCTGTGTGAGGATTTACAGCCACGAGAGTTTGAGCAGAGTGAGAGTTAATTTGTCACAGGGTGAAAAGTAGAATTTGGGGTTTTTAGAATGGGGGTTCAGGGGACAAGATGGAGGGGTCTGGGTGTGTCCTGTCCTTCTTCTTGTTCTTCTTGTCCTCCATCTCCTGCTGTGATGGTGACACTTTCTGGTTGGTTTAGAGCAGGGACAGACTGGCCAACAAAGGTGATAGGGATGGGAAAATTATTGTAAATAAAATACATGTAGTTTTTAGTATAAAAGTCCCTGAGGGCTGGGATTGTGCCTTGGACTGAGCTGCTGAGAGGATCTCTGTGGGTCAGGGAAAGAATGGAATAGAGAAGGAAAAATAAACAACCTTGGAAAACTGAATCGATGACTCTCGACTTCTTCTTTGGTCACGGGGCTGGGAGAAAAGGACTTTTTAAATCACAGGGACCATCAAAACCATCAAAAACCCTGAGAGCTTCCCGTGGGGTCACCCAAAGGATGAAGCATGAAGTGGAAGGAGTTGTAAAGCTTCACCTCTGTGGTTTGTCTCCATCTTAGAAGGACCCAATCACAAAACTGATCCAGAAGCTAAAATTTCTGCTTTTCCATCTTTTCCACCGCCCAGTCCTCTGCCTGTCCTGGCTGGGCACAGGGCCTTGGTGTCCATCCTGGTGTTTAATTTTTGATTAAATTTACATTTTTTCCCTTTCAGTTTCACCGTGGTTGAGGACATTAAAATCCTTTCAGTAACTCCAGCAAGCTGCAGAGCTCTGAATTTCCTCCCCAAGCACTGCAATAATTCTTCCAGAGACCATTATGATCCTTCCAGATGTTTTCCAGGCCCTTTCCAAGCCCAGCTCGGATCCTACGTGGAAGGGGAGCTCAGCTCTGGGGGTGGACAGTGTCTGTGTGATTTCCTCAGCTCCCTGAGCCTCTCTTCCCTCCCTGCCCTGTCACAATTAACTTAATGACTGTAAATAACCCCCAAGGATGTGCTGCAATAAAGGGAACGTGTCACAGCAAGCAGAGCTTTGAGACTGAGCTTGGCACCCACGTTTCTCCCCCAGACTTCACATTGCCATCCTAAAAATCACAAATTATCATTGTCCTGATGCATTTAAAAGAATTCCCCAGGGTTTCCAACATGACCCTTTTTCCTTCTGCTTTTTCAGCAGCAGCAAACCCCAGGGTGAGGGTTCTGAACAGCAGCAGGCTTGGCATTTATTTCTTTTTTGCTCGTCTCTGGCTTTATGTAGAGAATGGGTTTTCCTCCCCTCTTTTGGGTTTGGACCACAAAAATATCAAATACAGGGAAATGGAAGTTTGGAAAACAAAAGGAACGGGGCTGAGCCCTTTCAGGGATAAACAAACCCAGCTGCTCTGGGATTTCCATAATAAAAATAGAATTTGCTGTCAGTTGTGGGTGCAGATTAGCTGGAAGGGGAGAGGGGAGCATTATTTATTTATCTTTAATTGCCTAGGGAAGCATTATTTATCTATCCCTTCTTGTTTATTAGCTGCAAGTGCCCTGACAAAATTGGATAATTCTGCTGCTGACCACCTTGGGAGTTCATGGGACAGAGGCCACCCTGGAGTCCTTGGGAAGGAGCACAAGCATTGCCACGAGGGCAAGAGAGCTTCAGATTTCACTCTCTTGTGAGCTCTGAGATCCCTCCTATCTCATTTTAGTATTTTCTTGGCTCAGGGGGGGACATTTCCATGAACTTCCAGGCATCCTGGTCAGGTTGAGGCAAAACTGATTTGTCCTAACACCAATAATGCTGATTTTTTAACTCCCTTCCCCTGCCTGGTGTGATCCCAGTCACTCTGGAAATTGCTGAGGGCAAACCACAAGGACTCTTCTGGAAGTCAGGCCTTCACCTGGGATTGTGTTAAATCTTGGGATTTTAACATTCCCTGCTCCAGCAAGGCCATGGGGGGGTTGTAGTAGAAAAGTAAATACATTATAATATAAATTTTATAAAATCGGGCTTTACTAAATTAATAACTAGCTTATGTGCAGCTAAAATAGCTTACAAATCCTAATGTAAAACCAGTTTTAACAATGAGAATTCGTAAGCTATTTTAGCTGCACATAGAAGTAACAAGCTAATTATTAATTTAGTAGAGTAAGGCCTGATTTTATGAAGCCTTTCTTTTATAATTTATTTACCTTTCTACTACAGGGGGTGACAGTGGCTTTGTCACACTGTGCCAGTGACCTGACCTCTCAGGACACGTCCCCTGCTCCTTGAATTTGTTGTTATCAGGCCAGAAATGAGTTGTTATCATGCCACGGTGACCAGTCAGGGATTCCAAAGGGGGAAAAAAAAAAAATTTAAAATTAAGTTTTTGGGTCCTCATTCTCAGCTTTGCCCTTGGCCACTTACAGAGCAGGAGAAAGTTTGGAGGTGAATCCCTCTGCGAGCCACTCAATCCCCGGGGTGATGGACTCTCTTCCCTGAAGAATATTTTTCTCTTGACATCCATCACAAGTCCCAGGGCAAAAAGCAGCAGGTCTGAACAGGAGAGGGAGGGGAAAAGAGGCTGGTTTGCTGCCTTGCAGCATTTCATCCTGATCAGACAGGGAGATAAAGCCTCTGCTCCCGGTGAGAGGATCAGCTTGGAGGTGGAAGTGGCAGCCACGTATTCCCTGGTGCTCTTTGTGGGTGATTTATCACCAGAGATGCTCCTTTCCCCTCTTGAGCTGGAGTGGAAATGCAGAATAAACAGAAATACATCGAGTAGGAGGCAGTGAGAAGAGGGAGTGGCCTGAGTTGAGGAGAGCAGTAAAAATAAACTTCCAAAAGCTGGCATGGTGTGTTTCTAATCACCCTGAGGACAAAAGGCAGAGAAAAGGAGGAAAATGATAATTGCTGCTTTATAGCAGAGTGGGTGAACTTTGGGGTCTGAAAATCAATGATTTTCCAGCTCTTGCTCAGCACCTTTGGCCAGGACAAAACTGGGGGACAACTGCAACAGGGCTGAAGAATTCTTTTCCCTGAGAAGCTGTGGCTGAATCCCTGGAATTGTCCAAGGCCAGGCTGGACAGGGCTGGGAACACCCTGGGACAGTCAAGGTGTCCCTGCCCATGGATGAGGTGAAATTTAGGTCCCTTGCCACCCAAACCAGTCTGGGATTCTGGGATTCTTCAGGAAACTCAGCTGCTGTAAAGGGGAAATATTTTAAAGCTGGCACGTGGCAGAGATGAACCTAAAATTAAAATGTTCAATAAACTGGGATCTGTAACCTTGATTCTAGAAACCCAGAAACCACCACCATCACGGATTAGACGTTATTTGTTATATTCCTCCTCATCATTTTGACATCTCCAGGAAAAAAAATCAGAATTAGAGCAAGCCAAGTGCCTTCTCAGGAAGATTTGTGTTTGCTCTTCACGGCTGAGCCTCACTCAGCACAGCTTTGTTCCCAGGTCGGGTTTTATCCTCCCTCAGCTGACTTTTCACATCCTGATTCAACAAAGCCCTAAAGCCTGAGCAATCAGTGCTGGCGTAACTCTGAGCTGTTCCCTGCTGAACCTGCTTCCCAGAATTTCTGCAGGGAAGGATAAATGGCACCAGGAACACAATGAAATGAGAGACAGCCCTGGGATTTGCTTCTGCCTCTCCTGGTGATCTTCCCTTGGGAAGGAAAGCACCCAAGCTGTGCCAGGCAGGGCCTGGAATATGTCACACTCATTTTTTCTAGGATTGGGGCACTCCACAGCAGGCAGCAGCAGTGAGATGAGACCCCAAAGGTGACATTTCTACCCCAGAAAATCTACTTTTCACTGCCATAAATGATCATGAGTGATGGTCATTCCTTTGGATGAAGGAATTCAGCTTTGCATAACAAATGCCATCACGGTTCTTTTAGGGAAACAAATTCCAGCCTCAGCTTGGGGGTTCCCCATTTTTAATTTTAATTTTATTTGTATTTGTTTTTCCTCCAGCCAACGACCATGAGGAACATTTTGCTGTCAGGAAATGGTAGCAAGCACTAAAAGGAAAACAGGGGATAAAAATATCAGGGGCTCCACCTGTAATCACCGGAATTAGCATCTCTCCTTTTTTATTGCTTCTTCCTCATCCCTAATCCTTTGTTTTTCCCATCAGCTCCTTCCCTGAGCACGGAGCAGACTGCGTGGGTGCCTGGCACAGGCAGCTCCAAGCTCTGGGGCGCTGGAATCCCCCTTGGATCCCGCTGCCAGAGCCAGGGAAGTGGCAGAACAAAGGGATCCCAGCCTCCTCCTCCTCTCCAAGGTGTCCCCCTGCCACCTCACGCTTGAGGGGAAATCTCCTGCGGGCCAGGAGCAGCCCAGCCCATTCCTGTTGGGAGCGTGGGTTTTCCGGATGACTGCGAGTCTGTAACCCGCACCTGAACCTTGCTGGTGGCTCAGCCTGTGGGAATTGTTTTGGCGGAAGGCGAGACCCAACAGGTCCCTGCTGAGTGCAGCAGGAAGGCTCTGACAGCCAGAGGTAATTCAGGAAAAGCCACGGCTCATCCCTGCTCTGGGAGCCTGCCGGGTGCTGGGGGCTCCCACTGCTTCCCCCCACACAGGTGGAGCAGAAAATCCCCCCAAGTTCCACTCAGTCCTCTCCTGACTCCCCTTTTTATCTGGTGATGCCTGAAGTTTGAGCTTTTCTATTTTTCAGGCTCTGGGCTGTTTTGCTGGGCAGTTTGAGGTTCCATATTCAGTGTTGCTGAGCTCTCTGCACACAGCAGGGACACAAAACAATTCCTTCTCCAGCTCGGCACCAAGGACAACTTTCAGCCCCAAGAACAAAGCCAAGGGTGAAGGGAGAAGGAAAGCCAAGGAGGATGGAGCTTCCTAAGCTGGAGCTGGAATTGCACACTGAACTGCAATGTGCTGCTGGAGCAGAACTTCTCCAAGTGTGGCACCTGGTGAGCAGGTGTCCATTCTGTGCCCATTTTGGGCTCACCTTGGGTGTGTCCCAGCCGTGCTCTGGCACTGCCCAGGTGTGCCCAGGGAGGTTTTTAATAAATCCCTGCTTTGTCCTTTTGCTCTGGCTGCTCTCTGCTCCAGCTCAGCCTCTCAAGGCATCACTGGAACGCATTTGCATTGTTCTCATTTTTAAGTAAGAGAGGTCTCAGCATTTTGAGCTCTCAGCATTCTGAACTCTCAGCATTTCAAGGTGACAAAAGGAGGACTGAGAGGTAAATACCTTGGGGCAGCATTTCCACAAGAAAGCAGATAAATGCCTGATTTCCTTCTCACTCATCCATTCTATGCATATCAAAAAGGCCTAAACCCTCCTTAGAAATTCCATGTTGCCTTTGGGACACTTTCCCCCCCCCTCTGTTTTGTCCTAACTTGGGCTGATAGTTAATTGCAGAAAAAGAATCTTTCTCCTGGAAGTTCTGCCTTTGCACTTGTCAGAAATGTCATCTGTTAATTACTCACGGTGAGGAGCTGCAGAATTGGGCTTTGATGCTGCAGCTCATCCTGGCCCTGGGTGAGTTGGCTCCTTGTGCCCCAGCACCAGGGACAAGTGCAGGGGGACAGGAAGGCCACACAAGTTTGGAAAAATAGTGATGTCAGGAAATTCCCAGAAACTTCTGGAAACAGGGAAAGTGAGAAATCCTTGTATAAAGATGCTTCTCCGCTCGTGGTGCCTGGAACCAAAATGAATCATGAGCAAAATGAGCTCGTTTTGATTCTTTTGGTTATTTGGAAGGGGAGGTTTGGATTCCCCATCCCTGGAGGTGTCCAAGGAAGGGTTGGAGGTGGCACTCGGTGGGGACAAGGTGGGGATCACAGGCTGGACTCTGATCTTGGAGAGCTTTCCCAGCCTCAGTGGTCCTGGGATTCTGCTCTCCCGGTTCCCTCTCACGGGCAGAGGACAGCTCTGCTGCCAGCAGAATGCCAGGAATCATGGAATCATGGAACCATGGAATCATGGAATCATGGAACCATGGAATCATGGAATCATGAAATCATGGAACCATG
>CM031873.1:10493916-10516409 GCA_018697195.1 Certhia americana | reverse complement strand
TTTGATCAGGGGTTTGATCAGGGGTTTGATCAGAGGTTTGATCAGGGATTTGATCAGGGATTTGATCAGGGATTTGTGCCAAGGTGCCCAGCACAGGGAGGTAAAATGTGGAACTTGAGGAGCTCTGGCCCCTGTGGGGGAGAGAAGATTCCAGGGCAAGCCCACTGTGACCTTTCAGAGCCTTCAGGGGGCTTAAAAACAGTGGGGAGAAGGAATTTTGGGATGGGCAGGGAGTGACAGGACAAGGGGTTGCCAGAATGGAGGGTGAGGTGGGATTTGGGAGGGAATTCTTCCCTCTGAGGGTCGGGAGGGGCTGGGATGGAATTCCCAGAGAAGCTGGGGCTGCCCCTGGATCCTGGAAGTGTCCAAGTCCAGGCTGGACAGGGTTGGGAGCAGCCTGGGACAATGGAAGGTGTCCCTGCTTGTGGAATTGGATGAGCTTTAAGATCCTTTCCAACCCAAACCAGTCTGGGATTCCAGGATTCCCTGAGTTCAAGCATCCTGAGCATTCATGGGAAGAGAAACACTGATTTCCAGGATGCCAGTTTGGCAATATAAACACCAGGGCCTTGGGTGTTAGATTAATTCTCTTTTCTCCTGGATCTGATCTTTAGTTCACGCCAGCACTTCCTCCAAATCTGAACTCCGAAGTGAGGAAAAACCCGATTTTACAGATGTTGAATGTCCTTTGTGTGTGAAGGGGGAGCTCCTGGGAGATGGAACAGAGGGATAAAACAGGGGACAGGAACAAAACCCAGCTCAGGGGACAGGGATAAAACAGGGACAGGAACAAAACCCAGCTCAGGGGACAGGGATAAAACAGGGACAGGAACAAAACCCAGCTCAGGGGACAGGGATAAAACAGGGACAGGAACAAGACCCATCTCAGAGGACAGGGCCAAAACAGGGGTCAGGAATAAAACCCAGCTCAGGGCAGAGAGATAAAACAGGGGACAGGAACAAAACCCAGCTCAGGGCCAAAACCCAGCTCAGGGCACAGGAAAAAACAGGGGACAGGGCCAAACCCAGCTCAGGGGACAGGGCCAAATCCCAGCTCAGGGCACTCAGTGCTGATTGATCCTGGCAGAGCAGAGCAGTGCTGCAGGGCTGGGAATGCTGAGCCACCTCAAACCACCTCAATGAGACAGGTGGCAGCAGCTCCAGGAATGCACAAAGTGTATTTTTTGTTCATTTTGACATTTTTGCCCCTCCCCACCTCCTTAACCCCCGCTGGATGTCAACCAGCCCAAGGCTGATCTTGTTCCGAGTTCATAAAGCTGCAGTGGCGATGACATCCGTGGTGAAAATTCCAAATATAAACGGGGTTATTTCACTTTGTAACCCCTTCTGAGCGTGGCTACTCCATGTTCTTAAAAAGGGGGGAGGTTGAGATTCACTTGGTAAATTTTCTGGTCAGTTTGGTTTATCTAAATCATTCCTTTGTACAAAAAGCTGGGAAATCACAGCAGCAAATCAGCTTGGGAGGATGTGGTTATCAGGAGCTAATCAGGCCCTGAGGAAAGCAGACACACCTGGCTCTGCTGTGCCATTGAAGAATCCTTAACTCCTTTCCACCCTCCCCGTGCAGGAATCACCACCGGCTTCTGATTCCTGCACTGCACCAGGGAGATAGCCCCAAAATCCTGGGGAAATCCTGAGCTTTCCACGATTTCTGGAGCAGCAGAACAGCTCACAAGCTGCTCCTTTAAACCTGAGCTCAGCAGTGAGGAACAGGCAGAGATTTCAGGTGTGCAGGGTGATCAAACTGCCACAGGCTGGAATGACAGGAGCTGCCCTGGAGCAGGGGATGGGAGGGACAGCCCCTCCCTGGCTGGAATTCCACACTGTGGTCTGTCCACGTTTAAATTTAGGCTGCTGTGAATGCATTACCTGGCCAAAAATCCAGCCCAGAGCAAGGCAGTCACAGCTCCCAGGTGAGCCGTGGCTGAAAGGAACCCGGAATGATTTAGGGCCAGATGGAAAAGAAGAGCAGGGAACTTCCCAGACGATGAAGAAGAATTTGGAAGGGTCCAGAAATAAATTTCTGATTATTTTTCTTATTGAGAAAGTTACATAATGAAGTAATTATCTATAATTTTTTAGAAATATTAGAAGATATTATAGTTGGAGATGAAAGAATTGAGTGCGGGAGCTCAGGAATAAGGAGGGAAAAGGAGGAGGAATAAGGAAGGAAAAGGAGGAGGAATGAGGAGGGATGAGGAGGGATAAGGAGGAGGAATAAGGAGGGATAAGGAGGAGGAATAAGAAGGGATAAGGAGGAAGAATAAGAAGGGATAAGGAGGAAAAAGGAGGAGGAATAAGAAGGGATAAAGAGGTGGAATAAGAAGGGAAAAGGAGAAGGAATAAGGAAGGAAAAAGAGGAAGGATAAGGAGGAGGAATAAGGAAGGATAAGAAAGGTTTTCTAGGAACCTCAGGCTCCTGAAGCACCGAGAATTACACCAGGGTGTGGGGGGTGATCCATGAAGAGCAAAAGGGAGAGGAGAGTGGAGAATTTGGGGTGCTCTGCCCTTGACCCCCACCTCCTTCTCCCAAGGAAAAAACCTTGGCACGCCTCCCTGGCCTCTGGAAATGCAAAGGGGAAATATTTGCATTGGAAGGCAGCAGCTGATAGCTCAGCAAGGTGGAAGTGGAGCTGACACCTCCTGCCCTGAGCCCCTTGGCAGTGGCAGCTCCTTCCTGAGCTCGGCATGTCCCAGCCCGTGGCAGCCACCCTGACCCGGCAGCTTTCCTGCCCTTCCCTCCCGGCACAAAGGGGATTTGGCTCTTCAGAGGATGGGATCCATTCCAGTGGGGAAGGGGAGCACAGCCAGGCTCTTGAGGCCCAGCCCAGACACCTGATGGTGCTCACTGAAGCATCGCTGGCATTTTCCTGCAAGACCCATCCTGAGAGATTTGGCTCTTCCAGCTCCCAACCTCCCCCAGCTCCCAACCTCCAACTGCCACAGTGTACTTTGGGAAGCTGCCAGGTTCTATTAATTAAACTATTATCTTCCCTCACTCTCTTTTTTTTTTTTTCTCTCCCCTTTTTATTGAAGATCTCGTAGCTCTGAGGAATCCATTGTTTATTTTAATTAGAAGCCAGGATTTGTGTGGAAATCCCTACGTGGCGCTGGCTGCGTAACCGGGCTGGAGTTTTGTACTGTTCCCAGGTGAAAATGGAAATGTTGCTGGCTTGAAATTAAGGGCACAAAAGTAGCTTTCATTTTAGCACAAACCTTAAAAAAAAATAATAAAAAAAAAACCAAACCCAAAAAACCAACCTGAAAATCGAGGTAAGGGGAAAGTGAATATCAGGCTCATTGCACACACATTTATTAACTCCAATTTATTCATGGATAGTTCCCTCCAGGACACAAGTGGACAGTCCCTGCTTCAAACTGAACAGGATTTCGTTGTTAATTTGACAGATAAAGAGAAAAATAAAATGAAGGCAGTGCTAAACCTGGCTGTACAGCCAAGAGTTTTCACCTGCTCCTGCTTCTGAGTTCAGAGCCTTGCTAAAAGCATCACTCACCCTGAGAGCAAAGCTCCTCTCTGCCTCAGTCGTTGTGTAATTAGACAGGTTAATGAGTTATTTAAAGTTGATGGGATCTTCAGAATCCTTCTCTTCCCTCAGCTGCCCAGGTCAGGTGTGACAGAGCTCCTCTCCAGCCTCTTCAGGATGTCTTTATCCCACCTGTCAGTCACAGAAGTGATGGACACATCCCAAACTCATGGAATTGCAGTCATGGAATGCTTTGGGTGGGGAGGGACCTTAAAGATCATCTCATCCCACTCCTGCCATGGCAGGGACACATCCCACTGTCCCAGGCTGCTCCAAACCTCGTCCAGCCTGGCCTTGGACACTTCCAGGGATCCAGGGGCTGCTCTGGGAATTCTATTCCAGGGCCTCCCCACCCCCACAGGGAACAATTTCTTCCTAATATTCCATCTAATCCATAAATTCCATAAATCTAGTCTGTCAGTTTGAAGCCATTCCCCCTTGTCCCTGCACTCCAGGCCCTGGTGAAAAGTCTCTCTCCGCCTTTCTTGTGAGCTTCCCTCAGGGAAATATTTGGGATGGATGCAGAGAATTCAGGATTTCAGCTTCCCACTCAGGGCAGCCCCTTAGAGCACAGTCAGATTGAGCTATCCCATCCCAATTCCATTATCCCACCCCATCCCAATCCCATCCCAATTCCAATCTCAATCCCATTATCCCATCCCCATCTCAATCCCATCCCAGTCTGAATTCCAATCCCATTATCCCATCCCAATTCCATTATCCCATCTCCATCCCAATCCCATCCCAATCCAAATTCCAATTGCAATCCCATTATCCTGTCCCATCCCATCCCAGTCCCAATTCCATTATCCCATCTCCATCCCAATCCAAATTCCAATTCCAATCCCATTATCCTGTCCCATCCCATCCCATCAATCCCATCCCACCCCACCCCATTGATCCAGTCCCATCCCATCCCGTCCTGTCTGGATTTGGGATCTGCTTTAGAGTAGAATTGACAATTTCTTATCAATCACCTCCTCCAGTTTTTAACCCTCCCTCCCAGGGAAGTTCAAAAAACAACCCCAAAACCCAAACCACAAGCACACAAACATAAACCAATGTCAGAACTACTGTTGACGCCACAAACTTCACTCATCTTTTTAGACAAAAACTATAAACTAAATTTTATATAAAAGCGTAATGTAAATTGTGTTGCAAATCAAAAAATCCCACCTAAAATAAAGCCATTAAACATAAAACTCAATTATAATGTTTTTATTTCATCATTTCACCAACTGCCTTAAACACTATTTTGTCCATTTTTCGGGGGGTGAAACTCCTGCTGCCTCCAAGGAAACCTCTGCCTCTCGCTTCTTTTTTCTCCTCCCTCCAAAACATGGAGCACTGATGGGGGGAATTCTCTGCAAAGCACAAAAACACTTTTGAAGAGTTTCATCTCCTCTTGGCTCAACCAAATTCATTTCATAATTGAAATGAAAAAAAAGAATTCAATTACCAGGGAGAAGCAAGGAAGGGGCAGGAATGAAAGATTGCTCATTCCCTGGGCTGGGAAGGCTTGGATTTCTGTCTCTGGGAAGTTGTAATTCCCAAAAAACCTCAGCAAGCTGCTGTTGTTTGACATTTATCCACAATATCCACCAGCACAAGGATTTGTTGGGGATCCTCCAAGCCTCTCTGTCCCTTTTTTTCCCTCGGAGTGGTTCGATTTCTGCTGGAGGTTGGAACAGAGGGGATTTTGCAAGGCAGGAGCTGCTGGGAGACCAAGGAGTTCCCTCCACTCCCACCTCTGCTTGCAGTCTTTCCCTAAAACTCCTCGTGCAACACTCTGGCATATTCCTGGGAAGATTCCCTGCAGTGCCCATAGTGACATTCAGGGGTTTCTTTGGGAATTTTCCTCTCCAAGTGAAGCCATTCTGCTCCAAAGACAATTTTCAACCCCCGTGACCTCAACCCCAGCATCCTGTCCTGCCTGAGCTGGAGCCCGGGTTCCACACACGGCTTCCAAGGGGGCTTCCCAAAAATTCTGGGCTCTTCTGCTGACTCATCTCCAAAGCAGGCCAGGTGGGTCCCATTAATTCCAGTTCAGGAAGTGAAAATATGGAGAGCGTCCCCACAGACAGCCGGATATTTTGGCAAGGAAAGGCCCTGGAAAGGAGCCAGAGCAGGAAGCAGCTCAGGATAATAAGGTTTAGATTTGTTGGTGGGGTAGAGGAAAAGCCCAAGGTGCAGAGTGATTTGGGTGACTCAATCTGCTCCCAGTCTCCCAAGCTGCTGGATTGCAGTTCCGATCTCATCCCGAATACCTGGCTGAAAATGGATATTCGGGGAATAGGGTTTGGAGTGACCATTAGAGCCTGTGACTTTCAAAAGAAGAGGAGAGAAAGTTGTTCCTCTCGGAGCACACGGCTGAGAATTTGATTCCAGCAAACTTTGGGGTTTTCCTATCGTTTTTGTGAAAGATCCAATCGCTTTCCTTGCACTAAAAAGGAGCTGAGTGCTTTTCCTGAAGTCACTTGGCCAGATGGAAAAGAAGAGCAGGGAACTTCCCAGACAATGAAGAAGAACTTGGAAGGGTCCAGAAATAAATTTAGATTTTATTTTTTTTTTATTGAGAAAGCATATAATGAGGTAATTTTTATTTTTTAAAAAGAAATATTAGAATAATATCTCCAATAATAGTTGGGAGATGAAAGAATGGAGAGCAGGAGCCCAGAACTCTGATTTAGTGTTTTCTACTCTTAGACCACAAGAATTTTGCAAAGCATTCCTCAAGAGCAAACTCTGTTAGATTGGAGGCTGATGGAGCAGAATTGAGGACAAAGTTCCACTGCAGCCTGGCTGCCCAGTGCCTCGACATCCTGAAATTTCCATGGCTAATGATGGAAACGAGAGGGAAACAACCACAGCAGCTTCTAAGGCCCTTTATTGGACAACCCAAAAGGCAAAGCTTTGGGCTGAGCTCCAGACTGATCCTGGAAACCTCATTTTTTAATCCAGAGCGAGACATTTCCACTGGCTCATGACCATGCTCCATTAATAACCCTCGAGCTGCTGAGAGGACATCCATTCCTGGGAAGTCTCTGGGAAAAATGGGGATGGATATTTGGGCCTGTTTAGAACCCCCCCTGGGCCTTTCCAGCCACAGGCTGATCCGAAATTCCGGCCTCTCCTGGGACTGGCACTTCCAGCTGGGCTGCAGACACCCCAGGTGATTTTGGAGCTTTAATTTTGGCAGTTTAAGGAGGGTTTGTTTTGCTCCCCGGGCTGTTGAAAGTGGCTATTTAGAGAATTATCAGCTAAAAAGTCCTAAAAATGCCACTGGGGTTGCTGATCCTACCCTTCCAGCTCCTGTGTGATGGGAAAGCTGGAGAATCCAGATCTGCAGGCCAGGCTGAGTTGCCAGAAATACCTGAGAGTGTCACAGTGACACCCCATCCCACCCAGAGCCTCACTCAGGTCCTGGCAGGAACACTTCAGTGTCACAGTGACACCCCATCCCACCCAAATCCTCACTCAGGTCCTGGCAGGATGGAGTTTTCCCTGTGATAACCCTTCCAGTGAAGCACCAAGAACTGCCCAGCTCCAAATCCAGCTGAGCCAGAAAAATCCCAGCTCCACATCCCATTTCTACCTTTCCTTCTTCCCACCTCAAACCCCCAGAGTGGATCCCCCCCATCTCCAGGTGGACCCCTCCCATCTCCAGGTGGACATTCCCCATCTCCAGGTGAGTTTCCCTCTCTTTTCATCCTTAATCTTGGAAAACCTCAAATAAATTTGCTGCTTCACCTCCTGCAGGTGCAGAATAGCCCATCCCACACTTAAGGAACCATTTCCCTGCTTTGCCAGCTTCTCCCAGCTCCAAACATTTTCTCCCCAGCCCTTTATACCCTGCAGCCCCCGGAGCAGGGGCTGGGTTTGCCTTTGAAGCCCTCAGGTGTGCAGCAGGACCCCAAAGCTGGCCCTGGGGGGTGTTGAGTTTTCCGAAATGTGGGATGTGTTTTCCTAAGGGCACCTGCCAGAGCCCTGCTGACACATCAAGGGAAGGAAAATATTTGCCAGCAGCCCCCTCTCCCAGCATTTCCCTGCCTCTGTTGGGATTTTGGGTTCAGCTGGGGCTGCAGCAACAATGCAGGAACAGCCAGGATTGGGAAAATGCCAGGCCCAGCTCTGCCTCTGTCCCCTGGGCCGCAGGGAACTGTCCCCAAAGTGTCACCAAGGAGAGCCTGAGCTGTTTCACATCTCAACTCTTTTCTCTAAAGCCTGCCTCGAAGCTCTTCCTGAATTGCTTGGGTTTCTCCTTCCAGAAATTCAGGAATAATTATCCCTGAATTAATGGAATTGTGGAATGCTTTGGGTTGGAGGGGCCTTAAAGCCCAACCAGTCCCACCCCTTCCACTGTCCAAGCTCCAAGCACCAATGTCCAACCTGGACTGGGACACTGCCAGGGATGAGGAGTCCTCAACCTTTCTGCCCAAAAATTGTCCCCTTTAAGCTGTTTGTGACCCTGGAATTCCTGGCTGGAAATTAAAAATCAATAACAATTGGATTTGCCCATTTAACTTTCCTACAGCCTATTTTTTCCTTTCTTTTTTTCCCCTCCCCACTGTGATTATGATTATTCCTGGATCCAGCTTGGATTTGTAGCCAGGCTAAAAAGAAGGAATGTCCTCCTCCAGGTCAATAATCTGTTTATCTTCTGGCACCTTTGTGAGGAATCTCTTTATATTGTTCCCAATTCACGATGCAGGATTTTAGGTTTGGAATGGGACCAAACTCACGAAAAGGAAAGGTTCTTATTGACAAAGATGAAATAAAAAGCATTAAAATAAAAATGAAAAATAAAAATCAGTTGCAGAAAGAACCCAGCTGACCGAAAAGACACGTGAAAACAGAGAAAGCTGGCTGGGGATCAGGGATTGAAAGGCAAGGAGGAAAATTTCCCTGAGATCTGAGGTTTCTCTGAGCAGGACCTGTCAAAGCAGGAACAGAGGAGAGGTCATGGCCTGAAGGCATCAAATCTTCACCAGAAAAGACAACCTGTCCCACGGGGAAGGACTTCTTCAGGTGAAGCTGTGGAGATTGAGGTGATAACAGCAAAATTTTCCAGTTCCACTCCAAATAAAGACCGGGATGCTCTGAGATTGCTCCCAGTACCCAGCAGCTTCCACGAGGGCTGGAAATTCCTCAGTTTTCACCTCTAATCACCCTCAGCTGGAACTGCAACACAAAGTCTGTCAGAACCCTGAGCACAGAGAATTCCAGACTTTCTGTGCTGGCAGGGAATGATCCTCAAAGATACACTGCATCTGACCTGAGGCCTTGGGAAAGGCTTCCAAAACTGAGTGACAGCACTGAGTCTGTGAGGGTGGAGTTAAATAAAAGTGTGTTATCTCACAGGGTGAGAGATTGAGAGTTTGGGGGTTTAAGAGATAGTGATAAATATGTAACAAGATGGAAGGTTTAAGGCATAGTGTTCTCCTTCTTCTTCAAAAATTTGTGTGATTTTGTGTGATTGGTTAGGAAAATCCACAGTGCAGGACATGGGTAGCTAGTTATTGGGTTAGAAGATAAAATAAATTAGTTGACATCTCATAATTGGGAAATTTAAGCTTAAAAAGACCTTAAAGTCACTACTCTGCACTCCATTTCTGCTCTGTTAACTGAGCATGTAGAAGCACTCACGGTCAGTGAGGCTGTAAAGAAAAATAAAAAAATAAGAAACACCCAAGTCCCAACAAGAATTCTGTCTCTCATGCTTTTAATCCCGACCCTGAGAAAAAGAACCAAATAAAGCAAGGGGTTCACCTCAAACCCCCAAAGCAGAGCCGAGACCACAACGTGCCTGCAATTGTCTCCTTTTCACATCTCAATTTCCCCCGGCTATTAACGGACACATCTTTCCCCTGACATCTGGCCGGGATTTTCCCCTCAGGAAAGGCAGGATGCCATCCCCGAGCCGTGATTCCAGGGTTGTTAAACAGCAGGGATTATCGGGCAGGACAATATTAAGTGGTATTTAACAGCAAGACCAAAGTTCCTTGTCAAACGCTTGACTTAGTGTTCCTTGATTGTTCGCATCCCAGCGCCGGGACCTTTTGCACTGAACCATTTTTCATTTTGACAACAAACTACCGCAGCTCGCCAACGCTGCCTGGCTGGAGCTGCCAGCAAAGTATTCCTGGGGCAGAAATATGGCCATGGAGAGGGGTTCAGGGCTGCAGGAGAGGAGGGCTCAGCCTTCTCCTCGCGGGGAGCAATGGCATTCCGAGCCGTAGGTGTCCTGAGTCAGAGCCTGGCTAATGCGCTCAGTAGGATCCTCTGTCTAGTCATAACAATGGGGGGAAAAAAAAATATCCCAAAGAGGCAGAGGAAAAGGGAAAAAACCTTACTCTTGCTCGGGAAACTTACTCTGCTAACACTCAGTGCAAAAATGTAAAGGGGTAAAACATCTATCGACAAATAGAAGGCTGCAAAGATGATTTTGAGCCTTGGAGTTTTGGAAGAAGGTTCTCAGTATCTCTTTTTTCACCACAGCAGTGGCAGTGAAACAATGAGATCAGAGCTAGGGGTGCTGGCTGAGCAAGGAGTTCAATTCCACCTCCCTTGCATGTTAACAGTAATAGGCTGCAACTTTGCAAAACAGGGCTGCAATTGATTTTCTCTGATTCATCATCGAGGTAAAACATCTATCAACCAATATAAGCCAGGCTGCAAAGATGATTTTGAGCCCTGGACTTTTGGAAGAAAGCTCTCAGCATCTCTTTTTTCACCACAGTTCAGTTCAGCAGTAGCACTGAAACAATTTTTTCTCCACAGTTCAGTCCAGCAGTGGCACTGAAACAATGAGATCAACTAATTGCTTGAGTAAAGGATTTCAATTCCACCTCCACGCATGAAGGGATTTGCTAGCAGATGTTAACAGCAACAGGCTGCAACTTTGCAAAACAGGGCTGCAATTGATTTTTTTCTTTTTAGCACATGGACGAGGCTTGCTGTGATTGTTGAAATTCCTGGCTGCCTTCTTCTGGATGCATCTTAATGGAGATGTACAGTGGGAGATGAGGGGAGAGGGAAGGGAGGCTGGGTTACTGATTTAGGGGGAAGTTTCCAAAAGGTTTTGGGGGAACCTGAAGGGCCTTTAAACCTCCACCAAAGCTGTTTTTATTAAAGCACTAAACCCAGGAGTGCTTATGAAAGTCAGAGTGTGATGTGAGCAAAAGGCAGGAAATAAAAGGGAAAAAAAAAAAGGGGGAACTTAATGAAGGTTTAATCTTCAAGGGAATATGGACTTGGAGACCGTAAATCTAAAGGAATGGCCCCATATTCCAATGTCAAAAGCTGCCATCTTATGCCAGCAAATTTAACATTTTCAGAGGAGAAATGGAGTTTTAAACCCAGCTCTTTCTGCTGTGAAAAGATGGGATGTGGTAGTTGGAGACAGCTACAAACCCGGCTCTTTCCAAGGGTCTGTCCTACTGACAGATTTATTAGGGAATTTACCACCCCTTTTCCATCCTTTCCTGTCTGTACATGCTCCCTCTGTGCTTCCAGGCTGGAAAATGTCCATGAAAAATCCTGGAAATTTGATTGTGAGCTCCTCTGGACCTAGCCAGAAAAGGAGATAGGTTTTCCCTGCAGGAGAAACAAGCTTTGGACTTTGAAATCTTTATTTCTGATCTTTATTTCAAAACGCCTGCATTTCCTCAGTTTCCCTTTTCTTCATGTTTCTTTTTGGAAAGGAGAGCAAAAACCCACCTTAAATTCACACTTTGGGACCATTCCATACCCTTTTAAAGGAATTCTAGCAATACTCCTGAAGAAATCTTGCATTAATATCAGAAATGAATATATGGGGTTATTTTTTTTACTTCACCCTGAAGGGAACTGGGTATTTTTACAGATTTTTGAGTGCAGCACAGCATCATTTAACACTCCAAAACCTTACGTGTGCCCTGAGCAAGCCCCATTCCCAGTGCTTCTTGATTCACCACAGAAGATTAAAATGTTTACTTGTGGCTTTCCAGATAACGTTGTGAGAAATGCAGAAGATCAAATGTAATCCCAGTTTTATTCATCTCTCCACACACTCCCATGGATTCCTCTTGTCAGCCTGACAACAGCAAAACTGCAGGCTCATCTTAACATAAGTTTTTTCCAGAGGGTCTAATGCAATTCAATAGAAAGTTGAAAAAAAATTTTAAAATCCCATTATTTGGAACAAATAAAAAGAGGATAAAACCTTTGAACTGCCCTGAGAATGTTGTCAACCTCAGAAATATGCAAAGCTTATTAATTATGAATTATTAGCTCAGATGTTACAGCTTTTTTCTCTTTTCTCATCTATCCATGGCCTTAAATCAGAGTTTGTTATCTGATTCCAGATTAACAAACACTGAAGGAGGAACATAAATAATATAAATAAAACCAGCTCAGGCAATGAATTCCTCCAGATTGCTGCTGTAAAAGAAAGGAGAATCCTCACCAATAAACAACCAGGAATTTGAGAAGAGAATTTCTATGTTTTCATGTCTGTAAAATGACACCAGGCTTGGCTGGGTGTAATGAGACTTGGAATTAAAGGAAAATAATCTGCGTGCACTTTAAAGCTGTAATAAACCCTCCAAATTTGTACCTAAAACAGAGTTCTCCGACGAAATTCTACTTGAATTCCTAGCAAGTGATGGAATGGACAGCGGGCCGTGGTTTTTAGCTTTTCAGGGAGTGCTCTGAGCCCCTTCCCTGCTCTCTCACACACAGAATAATCCTGGGCCTTGCCAGAATATTTGGCTCCCAAAGTATCGCTCAGCTGCTGTGGGAATTGTGTCCGACAGTTCGTTCTCAAGCAATTAAAGCATTTCAAATGAAGTGGTCAGGCCAGCAATAATCATGCCTGGCTAAAAATGGATGAAAATTAACACCTTAGCTCCAAAGATCCCGGAATGCTGGGCCTTTCCCTACTGCTCCAGCCAGGGGCCGGGAGCTGCCCTTGGTTTCGGTTCTAAAAGGAGCAAACCTAAAACCTGCAGCAGGATAAGCCTGAAATTAGGCCAGTCTGAGGTCTGGAGGTGCCCCCTCTGTGGTTTGCCCCCTCTCCTGTGGATACACTTCTTTTGGGATGCTCATTCCCAGGGGAAACAATTCCAGCAGACTCACCTGTGACTCCTCCGCAGCCACTTCAAAATTCCAGCTTCTCAGATTTTTCCTTATCTCCACACCCAGAAACTCTCCAAATCCCCACCTAGGCAACAAGGGATATTCCTTATGGGAATGTGCCTGATTTTTGTAAAAGCCTCAGTTCCTGCTGGAAGAGCTCACTCGAAAGCTTGCAAGCTTGCTCCTCAGTTTTTGGTTTTGCTTTCTTTTTTTTTTTTACACCTACTATGCTTCATTTTCCTGAAATCTTGTTCATACAAAGATACTCTTAGGAAATGTGTGCATATTACTTCCAGTAATAGTAATGAAGGGGATTAATATTTCTTAAATGCTTGTTTAAAACACTATTTTGTACAAGCTAAACTTCATTCTGAGCAAGGAGATTGTGCCACTTCCAAGAGCAGCGCTGCTCTGCCTCCTGTACTGCACTGAGGCCTGATGGAAATTGCTCTGCAAGTGAGGAAAAATGGCAAACTCACCGACTTCCCTCCTTTCTCAAAGCTCAGAGTGGAGGCACACAGAGATGCAGAGTGCTCTTGGATTCCTGAGGTCGCTGTGTTTTGAGGTTCAGTGGTGAAAGTGTTGGTGGTGCAGGGTTGCTGGGTGGTTTGTCCCCCCCTAAAGGGACACGAGCATCCCGCCCCACTCCATGGCAAAGCTCCCATCCAAAAGCTGAAGGAACCATCGAGAGCTTTTGGTCTCTCTATGGCAGGGGTGCAGTTAAAAGTGAAAACAATTTGGATGTGTCCTAAAATCCCAGGACACAGGGATTTAGGACATCAGGCTGCCCCTGGATCCCTGGAAGTGTCCATGGCCAGGTTGGAGCACCTTGGGAGAGCAGAAGGTGTTCCTGTTCGTGGTAGGGGTGGAATTAAATGATCTTTAAGGTCCCTTCCGACCCAAACCATTGCAGGATTTGAAAATTCAGTCTCTCTGCTGCCAGCCATTCCCTGGTGGATGATCTTTTCTCAGCTCAGGCACAGTGAGACATTGCCTTTGCACTTTAGATGCTTCTGGAAGACGTTCAGCTCCAGGCAACTCCGGGCTTTGTCCAGCCTAGGAGTGCAGAAATCCAGTATTGCCCATGGAATTTCATAGGAATAATGAAATCCTTCCTCTCACGAGCCATGCTTACAGAAGAGAGGAGAATTCATCACAAACTCCCTGTGTTCTCCAGTCCCCAGTGTCAGACCCTGCCGAGGAGCTGCTGCTGGAATGGCGTGGGGGAAGAAATCCTCTGAGCCCTCAAGGTGATGCAGGGAGGGAGAGGACACACACGTGCCTGGCAGCTGCTGATCCATGAGCAGCCTTTAATTCCATTAAAAAACCAACCTCAGACTGGAAAACAACTGGGACTGAAGGGTGAAAAACCAGTTGCCACATCAGGAGCTACGCAAGCTTCCAATCCTGCTCTGCTCTCTTTGCATTTAACCTTAAATCTTCTCCACCTGCAGGCACACAGGTAGAAACTCTGTAAAACTTGGCTTTGGGTAAAGAATTCAAGACAAAATATTGTAAATATTTGGAAGGGGCTGTTCAGTATTTCAGGTAATACTGACAACGAATAAAGGGCCTCGCTCCACGTGGTCACATCCAGCCCCGAAATCCCTCAGCTGGTTCTTTTAAAGCACAGATTGTTCAATATACAGAAAAATGAAAGTGCAGCTTGTGGAGGGAAGAAATACGGCTTCATCAGAACCCAAAGAACCCTGCCATCAATGCAGCTTCTTCTCAGCAAAACCTCAAGATATCACAGGGACATTTATAGCTCGAGCAGCCTTTGATCAGCAAAAAAACCCTCCAGAAGGGTTATGTTCAGCAAGAGATCCACAAGCATTAACAAAACAGATGATCCATAAATCTGGGACAAGTGCTGGGTGACAGCTGGGGCTCTTCTGACATGAATTAAAGACCAAAGGGTCCTCTCAACTATTTCTACCTCCTGTCCCCACCCCAAGCTATATTTTTTCCCTTCCTCGCTCTGAAGCCACAAGTCTGGAGGGCTCTCGGCGGGAGCTGCGCCTCTGTCAAAATCACTTCACACCCGCAGGAAAATTTTTTAATATGAATTGGGCTTTAAAAAACTTTACCTTGATTTAGTGAGAATATAAAGCGGGGCCACAGTCAATGTGTTATTTGTAGGAACCCTGGAACATGAAGGGTCTCTGCTACCAAGGCAACTTTAAGCACTAACTCCCATTTAAAAAGCTCCCAAAGAAGCTCTTTATTCAAGGCAGGGTTTTTTAAAACGAGGAAAGCAACGTTATCTGGAAGCAGACATTCAAAATATACATAAATACAGGAGGTTTTTGGACCAGCACACTTCCAGGGATTGCTGCAAGTGATGTTGTCTCACTGCTGGTCAGGAGGCACAAGATAAGAGTGCGAGTTTAGGCTGAGCTCAGCCTGAGTGGGACAGTGGGGACATCACTGCAGTCACCCAGCCCAACAGAAAATTGCCACTTTTATTTTCATTTGCTGCAGAAATCCGGGGCTGTTCCTGTAATTCCCCATCTTTCAGCTTCCCTCACACCATCCCTTTAAGAAGCAGAGGAAAAAAAAAAAAAGGAAAAGAAAAGAAAGGTAACGGAGATTTTATGGGCTGCCAACTGATTGCTGAGCTCATGCTCTATTGGCTTTGAGTGCAGGATCCATTACAGATCCCTCAACTGCATTTTATCCCCATTTCAGCAGCATCGCAGCTCCTCGGCTCTGCAGGGAGCAGGGGGAGGTCGGTTCTCCCCCAGGAGAGCCGGGGAAAGGCTCCTGGAAAAGCCAGGGGTGTTTTATCTTCCTGCAAATCACACCCTGAGCTCAGGGAGACTTCGCCTCCCGATGCAATTGGGAAATCGCGACAGAAAGGGGATTAGAGTGCAGGTCCGGGCTCTGCTCTGCTCTGCCTGCAGGTCTGGCTGGAGCAGCCTCTCTGGATGGCTCCGTGTCACATAATACACTCAGCAACGGCCTTAAACAAATAAGTGGCTTTTGTGTACAATGGGATGTGTGTACAGACCTGCAAAACCACATCCACGCAAGAGCAGCCAGCTATTCTTCAACCCTAAGCGAGTCCTTTCCTCACAAAACCTTCTTAAAGCCCTTCCTAAAGCCTTATTTCACTGCAATAAACTTGGCAGCACAGCCCTTGGGGATGGCTCTGTCTGGCAGCTGGATGGGCTGAGGGGAGGGGGAATTTTGGGGCCACCTCAAGGGGTTCACTTGGGAAAAGGGGGTTCACTTGGGAAAAGGGGGTTCACTTGGGAAAAGGTCCAGCTCGCTGCCTTGAGCCATGAGCTCAGGCCAGGGTCTCCAGGTCATCTTCTTCCCGTGTGTTCCCAAAGGCTGACAACTCAGAAAACAGGAACCACGAAACGCTCCCAGTTTTCCAGGGAATTCTTAGAGCTGCGATTCATTCTCCCCGTGGACACATGGGAATATTTTAACCCATCTCAGCAGCCTGCCCATTTCCCCATCGATCCTCCAGGGAGCTGAGACACCTTCCCAAAGCCGTAACCCGTGAGTTTTTAAATCTTGTCTCTCTTTAAACCTCACCTCGGAGGCTACCTGCGCACTCACTCCACCGGCAGCCAGGCATCTTCCCTGCAAAAACCAGCATTTTTGGGACTTATCTCCCTTTCTCCCGGGCTTTGATCTCGTGGCTTTTCATGCCGGGGCGGCTCTTTGGAGCATCCCCATCTCTCAGCAGCATCCTTGATGTGGGGCCAGCGGGGGCTCCGCGCCAGCGCAGCGCCAACAGCTCCTGTTAGCGCGCAGCTCCTGCCGTGCCACGGGGCAGGGATGCTTCAAATTCCAGCCTTTGATGCCCCCCGGGCCCCGGCTGAAAGATGCGGTGACCTCAGGAACGCTGGGCAAGGGCAGGGACTTCGCAGCGCTGGAGATGCGACGTGGCTGCGGAAGGAATTAAAGGAGCAGGAGTTCTTAGCCCGGCGAGTTAAGAGGTGGAAATGGAGAATAATCTTTTTAATTTGCTGCCGTCTGGTTTATTTTGCTTCTGCAAGAAGCATTGTTAGGTCAGAAGTTGTTGTGGCTGAGCAGACACAACGTATTTTCCCCTCTATCCCAGGTCCTTTATCCACACTCGGATATTTGTTAATATATATCTATATTTGTTAAACCTCTGCAAGTCTTCAGGCAGCGCTGGTGAAGAGGAAAACCAATTAACAAACCCACCCAGCCGTTCTTTCAGCACTAATTTCTATTCTTTACCAGTCACAAACTCAATGTTTTAAACCTCGCAGGTAGGAGACATCCAGCGCTTCCAGAAAACATTCGGGATCGCTCCCTGCGGATCTCCTGAATCCAAACTCGCTTATCGTAACAAAAGAAACGCCTTGAGAGATCTCCTGTCGTTAATTCGAACACACACACAAAAAAAAAAAAAAGAAAAAAAAAAAAAACCGAGCTGCTAATTAGCCTCATAACGAGTTATTTTCTCCCCCCTCCCTCCCTTATTTTAAATAAAACCTGATGATGCAAAGTATTCCTTGGCTTCTCGCTCTGTAACCAACCGGCTCTCGGTGGAAAGAGCTTCTTTTTTTATGGCTACGTATTAAAAGTAAACCAGCCCATGCCAGGTTTGGATAAAAGGCTATTTATTTTCAACCAATTTGATAGCTGCAGTTTTCGGTAATTGAATTTTCTGTGGTCGGAGAAGCAGTAATCTTAGAAACCAAATAAATATTTTTTAATAAAATGGAACACTGAGAAGCCCTATAATAATGTCAAATATGTAGCCACTTACGGATGGATAAATATTTTAAGAAATTTACATCTCACCCAATGCTTTAGGCCTTCAGCTTCCCTGGAAATTTCAAACAACGCTATTTTATTTTGGGGAGGGGGCGGGGGGGGGAACGGAGTGTATTTAGATAAAGAGCTAAATACTAATCCCTCAGTTTGCAGCGGGTTTGATTTCCAATATTTATGCAAGGAAAGAGAAATCCAAAAACCCTTTCCCTGGCACGCGGCAGTCCTGGGGATCCAGGTTGTCCTGCAGCCACCCGGGCTCCAAAAAAAAATGAGCAGAACCACCCCAAAAACCCCTCTGCAGAGTCACAGCTTGTGGAAATAATGAAATGTGGGAGAAAATCCCTTTCTGTCGAAGCCTGTGGTGACAATCCTGTGGACAGGCACTTGCTGCTGGTGGTTTGTGTCAACGGGGAGAGCTCACAGCTCTGAAACCCCTCTGCAAGACAAAGGGGAACAGGGAGATCCTCCCTTCTCTGATGATCCCCAAAATAACCCCAGGGGAGAGCTCACAGCACACCTGGCAGGGATTCCCTGAGCTTTTCACAAAGATCTGGGTCTGAGGAGCAAACAGAGCTCAGGGCACTCAGGAATTGTTAAAGGAGGAAAAGCTGCCGGTGCTGCAGCCCCAGGAATCGATGGCACCCAGATCCACCTCTGCCACCCCAAATCCTCACCCACTCCCCGCTGCCACCACCTCACAGAATCAATCCCTGGTGACTCTGCCGAGCTCCTTTCCAAACTCAGTGCAGTTCCCTTTGTTAGGAATCTCTTGGTTTTGTTTTTGTTTTGTTTTTTTTTTTTTTTCCAGGCCTTTTTGGGTTTCCAAACCATCACTAAGTCATTGCGGAATAAAGGAGATCCCATGGGATGCGGAGCAGGGACAGAATTCCCGTTTCCTGCGGAACAGCCGAGCTGGAATTGGAATTCTCGTTCTCTTATGGTGACACCTGCTGGCAAAGGCAGCCTCCTGTAACAGCTTCTGGAAAAGGATCAATCCCCAAAAATCATCTGGATTGGTGAGATCAGGTCAGGGGGTTTGGGAAACGAGACACAGGAGAGTGGGAGGAACTGGAGTTAATCAGCCAAAGTAAGGGGAAACAGGAAGAACACACATCGGGCCTTGAAATTCAGGGAATGCTGCTCCAGAAGGGGATAAATTGTTCTCCACCTCCATGGATCAGATATAATAAAGGATCACTGCTCATCCTATTGAGGCAACAAAGGTTTGGGCAAGGTCCTGTTTAGTGACAGGTCCTACCTGGGGAGGCAATGCTGGAAAATCCTTCACAACCCCTGGATATCTGAATTTCCAGTCGTGTTCTTTTCCAGCACGGATTCTCATTCCGAGCTGATCGATCAAGGCTGATCCCAGTTCAAACACAACCATCACGCTCAGCCCCCCCTCTTCTTCTATTATTCATGTTCAGTGTTGCTGAAAAGTGAAACCCAGGTGGTTTTCAGCAGGACCCCGTGGAAATCTGGGATGAAATTCCCAGTTTATTAATGAAGTGCCGGAAAAATGACACAGGAACAGCAACTCCAGCACTGATGGAGAAATCACAACCACGTGTTCCACACCACAGGTATCCTAAAGGACCAGAACTTGGCATCCCGAGGGATTCAGCTGAAATCCATGCGTTTTATCCCAAAATTTCAGTCCCAGAAAGCAACGATTCCAAAATGGAAGTGAAACCTGTGCTTGGTCACTATGGGAGAGCGGGGATGGTGGGATGGTGTTTGCCAGGACAAATCCCTTTGCTTGGCATCACCATCGGGCATGGAGCACTCCTGGTGCCACGTTAAGGTGATTAATTCATAATTAAAACCCCTGAGCTGCTCCCATACCTCTGGAAAACAGGGAAGAGAGCAGGAACAAGCCATAATTCCCAGGAGATGGCAAATCTTGTTCAGCTGGGCTGAAAACTCCTCGGTACAATTTCCAGCCAGTTTATCTCCCTTTCAATAAAGCTCACATTTCCTTCTCTTCCTTTGTTATGGAAAGTTCCTGGGATAACAGACAGCGTGGAACCAGCAGGACTAAGTTTGACGAAACCTTTTTAATGATGCATCATGGAAAAGGCAACTGTGGATTGTTCTGGCGGTGCCAAAAAAAGAGTTTCTGGTTCATGCGGGGAGTTTCTCCTCCAAGTTTTATTCTCCACAAGCACCTTGGAGCACACATCAGGAACAGTCACTAACAGCTTTTCCAGTCTTTCTCCTGGAGCCTCCACTCCACAGTATTTGCCTTGTTCGAGGGGGAAAGATGCATCTTGGAGCCATTTGCTGGGGCAGCTCTGGGGCATCATGCAATATTTATATTCTGTTAATCTGAGAGCTTGAAATGAAAGATGGAAGAGGCCAAATCCAAGCTTTCCATAAATGCCATTGATTTGGGAACAGCACTGGATTTGGGCCAGTGTTTTCCCTCGTCTCCCTCTCTGCCTTTCAGGATATTTGTGGAAATGAGGAGCAGGATCATTTGGTATTCAGCCCTGGCTATGAATTATAATCTGGGTATGAACTGCGCAGAAATTTAAAAGGCAAATTTTTCACCTCCTCAGAAACGAACTTTTCTTCCAGCAGCCAAAAAAACCCAGGGCCAGATGCAGCCCCTGGCTGGCAGGAAAGGGCAGCACAAAAAACACACACGGGGGGTTCAGCAGGCCCCGCTGCAAAACCAGAACGAAATTCAAAGAATTCCACCCTGAGCAAGGGGGACAAGCCTGGAAACTGTTCAGAAACCTGAGGGGGTTCACAAGATTGGCATCATCAGGGACATAAATTTCCATAATATCTGCATCAAAAATAGAAGCAGGCCACCTTTATGTTCTGTGCCTCGTTTAATAAGGGCTATAATGCAATTAAATCACTTCACAATTAACATTTTGTCTCTGGGCCATTCCCTGCAGTGGCTGATTCCTCCCCCTTGGAGCAGGGAGAACAAAGAGGCACCAGAGGGGTTGGGCAGGACCCGTTTCACGTGGGGGTCACCCTCCCCTGAAGGATTTGTGTCCTCTGGGGAAGCTGGATAAGACCTCAGATCCTAAGGATGTTCTGATTTCTTGGATTTGCTGAACTTGTCTTGCCATAAAACCTCCAGAAACACCTCAACCCTGCTGGTATTGCCTTTCAGATCCCTGGATGTATCAAACCTTTAAGATTCCTGGATGTACAGATCCCTGAAGGATTTGTGTCTTCTAGGGAAGCTGGATAAGATCTCAGATTCTAAGGACGTTCCGATTTCTTGGATTTGCTGAACTTGTCTTGCCATAAAACCTCCAGAAACACCTCAACCCCGCTGGATTTCACTGCCTTTCAGATCTCTGGATGTATCAAACCTCAGCCTGAGTCAGTGCTTGACCCTGCCCTCACCAGCTCCATCTCAGATGATAAAAGCCTGATCTGGAGTGACTTAAGCTGGGTTTTAGGCACTGGGATCAGTGCTCAGAAAGAAACTGAGGTTCAGGCTCTGTGGAATAGTCCAAACCATCCAAAATAGACTCTGTACTTCTGACACCTTCATGGTCTATTAGCTTTTCCTGTTCGGAATTAACTCCTGCTCCACTTACGCCCAGAGTGTCTCCACATATCCAAGGTTTTTTTTTTTGTTAGCTCCTCTCTCATAGAAACCCTTTTATCCTAACTTCAGATTGATTCATCCTTCGAACTCAAACATATCAACGAAAGCCACCTATTCCCTTTCTACGTTTAATAATCCCAGAATCACTGAGGTTGGACAAGTCCCTCAAGTCCAGGGTGTCCAAGCTGGTCTCCACCTTGTCCCCAGCCCAGAGTGCCTTGGATACCTCCAGGGATGGACACTCCAAACTTCCCTGGGCAGCTCCAAAGCCTGATCACCTTTTCTGGGTGTTCTGCGAGGTGTCCCTGCTCTCTGCTCTGAGCTGGAGTTCTTTGGGACAGGAATTTCCTCGCTGGTGATGTTATCACAGATCCTTCTCCTCACCTGCAAGCTCCAGGACCTGATCCTGCAGGGGCTGAAGCAGATCTGACCCTCTCCATGACGAAGTGACATTTCCATGAAGTGAAATGGAATTCCAAATGTCCCTTTCCAGTCAGAGAATGGAGTCCTCTGCCATCCTTTCCCTCCACGTGTCCCTCAGCACGGGCACTTCCAGGAATGCTCTGGGAAATTCTCCAGAATTCTTTTTTCCAAACCAAAAAACTCCTGGGAAGCACCAAAGGAGGATTTTACATCAGTGGTGAAATTCTCCAGAATTCACTTTTCCAAACCCTGAAACTCCTGGAAGCCCAAAGGCAGGATTTGATGGCAGTAGAGAATTTCTCCAAAATTCACTTTTCCAAACCCTGAAGAACCTGAGAAGCACCAAAGACAAGATTCGATGGAAGTGGTGAATTTCTCCAGAATTCACTTTCGTTTTATTATTTATTTTCATTATTTAATTTATTTAATTATTTAATTTTTAAAATTATAAAATGTATTATTTAATTTAATTATTTAATTTATTTTATTTCTTTATTTCATTATTTCATCTTATTGTTTAATTTATTTCATTATCTAATTTTGAATTAAAAAAATTATTTAATTGATTTTCATAGTTCAATTTATTTCATTACCTTATTTTATTATTTTACTTTATTATTTAAATTATTTCATTAATTTTGAATTTTAAAAACTAATGATTTCATTTAATTTATTAATAAATTAATTTTATTATTCTATTTCATTATTTAAATTATTTAATTATTTAATGATTTCATTAATATTATTATTTATTTTATTATTTACTTAATTTTATTATTTAAGTTTATCATTGAATTCATTATTATTTAAGTTTATCACTGAATTCACTTTATGATTTATTTTTATTATGTCATTAATTTTATTGTTCAGTTGATTTTTATAATTTAATTTTTTTTTTTATTTGTTACGTGGCCTATTTTCTTACATCTGAGCACGCAGGGCCACGATTCAAGTGACCTTCAGGCAATTGTTCAATCTGCTGAGATTCCTGCTCTCTTCTAAAACAACATCAGCGTCTGCTCCTGGGGAAAGCGGGCTGG
>CM031873.1:10441222-10478456 GCA_018697195.1 Certhia americana | reverse complement strand
CCCGTTTGCCTTCTTCTTCCCAAGGACTCCTGAAAAGGCCTCCCCTGGCAGGGGAGAGATGTGGGAGTGAAGAACTTGGACACTCAGTGCTAAAATGTCCATGAAATATAAAGGTAAAAGATCTGTCCATCAGTATAAACCAGATGATTTTGGTTTTGAACCTGCCAAGATGATTTTGAACCCTGAGGTTTCGGAGAAAGGCTCTCAGCATCTCTGCTCTGACCATAACTGAGTTCAGCAGTGGCACTGTAACAATTGGATCCACGAGGGTGCTGGATCCTGCACATTTTTAATGCTGAGGAAAGAAAGCCAGGGATCAAACAGAGCCAAAACTGCAGGGGTTCAGTCCCAACATCACAAGCAGCACCCAAAAATCATCCCTGTGGCCAAGCTGCTCCCAGAGGTGCCCCTGGGAATGGTGTCTGGGCAGGCACAGCCTGGGGTTGCTCCTAGAGGCTGGCACTCCGGGATAATTTGGGAATGTAACACAAGTCCAAAAGGAATTTGTTCCTCCTCCACCCTGTACGTGGCAGACGCTCCGTGAGGACACCCAGCTGAACTTTTTCACCTGAATTAGAACAAAGTGTTTTGCTCTTGTCTCTCGGGTTTCCTTCTCCTCCCTGTCCACGCCTTTCCCTGTCCTTATTTTAATCTACAAACCAGGAATGGCTCTGCAGGCGACCTGCCAGGGCACAGCTCGCATTCACCTGGCAAATGCTGGGCTCCTTCTCCTGGCTCCAATTAAAAACCAAGACAAAAAGGAGGAGCCAGGAGGTCCTTTTTGAGCCAAGGCATCCACCCAGGGTGTCCAGACTTTATAGGAATTAAATTTATAGGAACTAAAGACTCTCATCACTCTCTTGCTCTTTCTTTTGCTCCGGAAGATGTTTTTATCACCCCTGATACTGGGGTAAAAATGTTTTAAAAAGCTGACATTACGAATATTGATAGGATTATTTTCTTTTTGCTTAAAAAATAAAATGGAAATAATCTTTGAAGGTGCATTTTAATGCAAAACCAACTTTTATTGCTGGTCTAACAGCTGAATGAGAAATGTTGGGAGGGACTTCAGAACACAGGGCCTATGGGGGTCTCAAATCCAACAGCAGCAAGTCATCCATCAACTCATTTCTAATTGTCTTATCTCCAATAAACCAATCCTATTTTAATTCAGCACTTTGCAGATCTCATTGAGGAACCTGGGAGCTGTTTCTCACATCCTCAGGGTTTCTTCAAGTGTGACAGAGAGCCACCAGCAAATCCTGGCAGCAGCATTTGGGCGGATCTTTTACCTGAGCCAGGTGTGCAGCTCTGATTTGGATCCTTTACCTCTACCTCAGCCAGATGTGCAGCTCAGATTTGGATCCTTTACCTGAGCCAGGTGTGCCTCTCAGATTTGAATCCTTTACCTTTACCTGAACCAGATGTGCAGCTCTGATTTGAATCCTTTACCTCAGCCAGATGTGCAGCTCTGATTCAGATCCTTTACTTGAGACAGATGTGCAGCACTTATTCAGATCCTTTATCTTTACTTGAGCCAGATGTGCAGCTCTGATTTGGATCCTGTCTTTCATCCACCCTCACCACGACACTGTCACCCACTCCTGTCCCTCACACTGATTTCTTGCCCCCACTTCTCCCCACTCTGGCCTTGTGCCCTAAGATATGAGGGCTGGCATTTGCCAGTTCCCTCAAACCCCCATTTTTCTCCCCGTTTCAGTCCCCAAACCATAATTTCCAGCACATTCCAAGGGTGGAAGCTGGAAGAACAGAGCCTGGAACTCATCTCTGGCACGCTCCCTGCAGTGGAACTTCCCTCCCGCAGGTTAGGTGAAATCCTGAGCGCCCTCATTTCCATTTCAATAAAAGCAAGACGGGAATTCATCCCGCTGACTGGCGTGGGAACAGGATGAAGAACGCAGCGCTTCTTCAAATTGCAAACTCCTTTGGGCAGGGAAAAATGCCAGGTTGTGCCACTTCTGAGTGACCTGGATCCCTCGGCAGGGATGCAACGGGGACAACCCAGACCTCCTGCGTGCCACAGGCTCTTCCAGTCCGGCACCTGCTCTCTGCCAACCGTGGGCAATCAGGTTAATTAATGATTAATGATGATAGGGCTCTCGGAAACAATTCTTTTAGCCAAACATCACACTCGCAAATGACTCAGAGGAGTCAGTAAACACTGGGCCCCCGCCAGCAGTTACAATGCAAAGGAAGCAGGCTGACTTCAGAGGATTGTTCTCCACACTCCGGGGGAATTAGGGAGACCCTCTGGAATGCAATTACCAGCCCGAGGTGGATCAAAGCTCTCGTTGAGCAATAATCGGCAATAATCCGGGCCCAGCTCGGATCACTTTGCTGAGATGCTGGAGAGCACAAAGTGAGGAGGAATTGGAGGGTCCAGGGCCTTGGGGCTGAGAAAACCATCAACAGGAATCAGATAAATGAGGGAGACATCCCAGCATTTCTGTCCTCCTGTTGTCACAGCTCTTAATTTAACATTTGGGATCATTCCCTTGTTCTGGAGGCGGTGAGGTTTTGCCACACAGCCTGACAATCTGAAAACACCCAGAGCATTTCCCACATCCTCCGCCTTCGTGCCCTCCTGAAGAATGACCAGAATCCCTTTTTTTTTTTTTTCTCTGTGAGATTTCCATTTTAACCCTCATCCAGATGTGGCTGTACCCACCAAAGGACTGGGATAACCTGATGAAAAGAGTTTCCCCTCAAAGCAGGGCTGAGGGGAGGTCGGAAAATGTGGGGGGACAGGGAGTGAGTGACTCACTGCATGTCCAGACAACCAGCTCGGCCCCAAAAGGTGTCAGACATCACCTAATAGTGGAAATGAGGAAACCCAGATAAGATAAGTGCAAAGGCACTTGGTAACTCTGCGAGTTGCAACAGCCCAGAAGTCCAAAAATAAGATGAAACGAGGACCCAAAATGAAACGACACGAACTCGACACTGTCAAACAAAGCAGCAAAACAAGACAGAGCTCCTGGATGATGCCCTGGAATTCTGCCTCCCTCAGTTAATCTGCTCAGGGAACCCTTCCCAGTTCCCTTCCACCCTTATCTGGGCAGCACTTGAGTTTACAGCAATAAAGGAAGGACAGAAATAAATAAATGAAATAAATGTTGGTTATTTCCAGTGTCCTCAAGGCCCAGGTGCCAGCCTGCAGGGCAAGGTGGCACCACAGGGGGACACGAGTGTTGAGGTCAGGAAGAAAATATGTCACTGTAGGATGCCAAACCCCACTTGTGGCCACGGAAGATCCCAGGGCACAATTTGCAAAGCTGAGGGTGTCAGCCCTGGTACACTGTCCAAACCTGGGGTTATTTATAGGCACCCTCCCTAAAATACTGCTCGGAAAAGTTAATTTTGTGTTCTGTCTGCAGCTCCAACAGCAGCACGGGGAATGCCATGGGAGCAGTGGCCCCAGAGCTGCTGGATGCTGGGAAGAGAAAAGGAGAAATGTCCTTTATCACCTTGCAGCAGCACTTGAACACCCACACAATGAAAAGAGACCAATAAAGAATAAATTAAAAAGGGATTTATTTCAATGGTAGATTTTCCATGCGTTTAACAGCCCCAATTTCAGTCCTATTTTTTCCCCATAATGCTCAAAATTCTGTATCTTCTCCAGACACCTGGAGCTGTGGATTCCAGCTCTGCATTCCCTTCTTCCTCCATGGCAGATGTTGAGGTTTGTAGGATCAGGAACCAGGCACGAGCAATATTTAATTAATTTCCTCTCTTCTCATCAGCTGTAATTAATTCTGCAAAATTGGTGGGCTCAACCTTGAAGAGTGTTTTGCCGGGGAATACGAAGATTTTTCAAAGTGAAAAATTAATTCCAGTGCCCACCAATGTTTCTACATAAATTAAATTCCAAATAATTCCAATGAACTCTAAATAAATTTGATATAATTCGAATAAATTCTTTTTATTTCTAAAATAAACCAATGGGAGCATGGGGATGGAAGGGCAGGGAGATCCTGGGAAGCAGGGCTTGCCAGCTTCTGGGATTTTCCACTCGTTTTAGCACAAAAGCCCAAATCCTCAGCATTGTGCTTTTTGCCATTATTAAATGGAAGTTTTCCACCGGTGCAGAATTTAATACTGCATCGCTGGAAGAGGAATTATGGGGAAAATTGTGTTTTCTTTACCTTTCAGATACAATAAATAGATAAAAGAGTGAAAAAGGAAAGTTATTCAAAGAAGCAAAGGCTCCAGCTCAATACAGCCAAGACAATGTACTGCGAGACAGATCTGGAAAAGAGATATCAGCAGAAATGTCTATCAGCCAAAGTTAATATTTGTACAAAAATGGTGACTCATTCCAACTGGGATTTCCTCTCCTGGCCACTTATGGAACCTCAACTGTGTCTCCATCGGGTTTGGTGCGACAGCTTTCAGCTGAGAAGGAAAAATGGTCAGCTCAGGTAAGGAAGCTTTTATTTTTGGGCCTGGATTCTTCCTCTGTGCCCAGCTTCTGAAATGTTCAGGGAATAATCCTGTCACCCAAAATTCCACCACGTGGTATTGCTCAACCCTTTTTATGATGCAGCCACTTCCTGATCCCCCCAGGAATGCAGCATGGAACCAACACACTGAATTCCCAATTTAAAGCTCCCAAATAAAAACCAGGAAACACCTCAGGAAAAAACAACGCTCCAGACTTCTTCCACTTTCTTAAAACACAGATTTAGTTCTATTAGGCTACTGAAGATAAAGGGAGGCACTTCAGAGCGATTTGAGTTTGCTCCAGGCTTGATTTTGGACTTTTTGAAGAGCTGCTCAGGGTCACAGAGGTGGAACATGAAGAAGCTTCACCTCACAATGGCACAGAAGATCCCTGGAGGTGTTCAAAACATTCAGGAACATGTCAGGCAAACATCCAAACCCATGTGTAGTGTGAAAAGTCCAACTACAGCACCCGTCTGATTTCTTTCTGGCTCCGAATTTTATAATTTTATTATCATTAAATGTGTTTTATTCAGCCTATGAGGAGTTCTCCCTGCTCCTCCCGCAGCTCACAGGATGCTCCTGATAAAAAACGAGTATATCCTGATTAAAAAAAGAACTTTTATCCACCTGCATCCATAGAAAGGAATGATGAATAAACAATTAACGCCGGAAGAAAATCACTGCTGCGATGTTTCATGTAAAACACAGCAGCTCTGGGGATGTTCGCTGGGAGAAACTAAAATAAGCTGAAGATCTGGCCTCGATAAGTCAGAAATAACTCCTGACATTTCGAATCTGCACATAAATTAAAAGACAGAACCCTGCTGTGAGGTGCTGAGGGAGAAGCTCTGTTTCTGTCTCAGTCTCACTGCACGCTTACCTGCTCGTTAATATTTTGGATTCTCCAGAGCAGGCACAATTTTCCAGAAGGATGGAGTATTTTAGTGCTCAGCTTGCTGCTCTTGGCACTGGATAAACACTGGGTCACAGTTAAAAAAAGCACATTATGCATTTAATCATGTCGATATGGAAAGAGCAGGATTTATTAAAAGCACCTAGATAAGTTCCAGGCCTTACTCCCATTAGCTTCCAGTGGTGACTCACAAGTTGGTTTTATGAACTGTCTGGAAAAATCCCTTTGGGATCTGCCTGCATCTTTAAGTATATTTTGTAAATGTGACCTGCTGTTCCTTTTCCCAGTCCTCTGAACAACGGGGCGATTCCTGGGGGATTAGAGGAATGACAGGAAGATACCTCAGAAACCTGCTCGCTCAGCACCCATCCAATTCTTAAATCTATTTCTAATTCTTCTTTTGTTGGTTGACATATTTTGTGAAAACCCACTGGGCTTTACTATTTCATTAGCTGTCTAGACTGTGCTGCAGGTAAATACGGGGGATTTAAAAATGGGAATCAACACAGTAGGGATTAAAAAAAAAAAAAAAAGAGCAAATAGAGGAAAATAGCGAAGGTGTTGCTTCTGCTGCCCTGAGCCTCTACAACACTTGGTCAATTGCTGCCGTCATTTAGGAGGGTGTTTCTGTGAGCGATCACGCTGAGAATTATTTGATGCGTGAAAAGGGTGCTTGGAAGGACTGGTTAAAGACGGAGTTACTCAGGGATGGAGTAATTTACACAGATTTTATTCCTTAGCACCGATCCCGCTCGCGGCCCCGCTCCTCCGCCCGCCCGCGCCTCGCCGCCGCCATCTTCCCGGCGGCGGAATACCGGGCGCTGATTGGCTGCTGCGCCGCACGCCGACCAATGGGAGACGAGCTCGCTGTTGCCATGGCAACGGCGTGCGGAGCGCGGCCCAGCGGCCTGCGCCGAGCTCTAATGCCTTAAATGTGAATTATAACGTTAAATGTGAATTATAACGCTTAAAACGAGTTCTAGCCGAGTTCTAACAGAGTTATACCTGAACTATAACAGCTATAGATGAATTATAACTGAATTGTTGTCCCGTCCTATTTGCACCGTTTAAATTTTTCCCTCGCGAATTCAGTAGCTCGCGCTCCCCCCCCACCAAAAAAAAAAGAAATAAAAAAAATCTATAGGGACCTTGTGGCTGTATGGAAACACAGTCATTAATAACCATACGTTCATAGATGTACATATGTATTTGAATAACGCATAATTTTATTCCAGTGAGCCAATTTTGCTTTAATAAATAAAATGTTATGAAGGGAGGGTGGTCAGCTTGTTTGGAAGAACAACACTGGCCGGCGGCGACTCAGCTTTCCCTGGCTTTTTCACAGCTATGAACTGCTTGATATTTTTGGCTCGGCTCTATTATTATAATTTTTTTTTTTTCCCTTTTAAAAAATATGAGGCAGTAGGCTTCCTCCCAAGACACACTCAGGTGGGGCTGCTTCGAGCTGCTGACTTTCCCCTGGGGCACCTCATTTTGGGAAAAAAAAAAGGGAAAAAAAAAAAAGGACAACACTCAGTAAAGCTCAAATGGCTCCGCTGTCCCCTGCTTGTCCCTCCAAGGCTGTGCAGCCTCATTCCATCCCTCAAAATGGTTTTAAAAGGCTGCAGATGGAAGAGCAGTGACATTTATCACTTGCAAATGAGGGCCCTGCCGTCACCTCCAAAGGAGAGTTACATTCTGTAATGCTCATTGCAGGGTATTTTTCTGCTGACTTTATACCCGGAGTCTCAGGGAAAAATGAGCTCCCTGTGCTCGGTTTTATTGCTGCAGGGCTGGAGTGACTCCCCGAGGGTAGATATGGAGCCCCCCAAATCTCCGTGGGATTGTTTTCCTTCTCACACGTCACCTGCAGCGAGCAGAATTCCACCGCTGCTCTTCCATCTCTCTTTCCCTGATGTTTGGCCTTTCTCAGACGAGAGTTTTATTGTATTTATTCCACCTACAACTGTGCTGGGCCAGCCTGTCAGGTTGAGGTTTGATTTGAGGCAGAGAAGGTTTTGACTGCAAAATTTTAATAAAAATGATGAAACTGTTTGAAGCCAGTCTGTCGTTGGGGAGCGGGGCCAGTTTCTTCTGGAGCCTGAGCTTTATGCTGAGAGCCAGTGTCAGCTGCATGGTAAACCAGAATTTATCAAGAATGTTTGATCTCTGTGGTAGAGAACATTATTATCCCTGTTCGGGCATTCATTTCTGGTTTATTTGCTCTTTTTTTTTTTTCACGGCACGACATTTCCAAACAGATGGGAGTGAGAAAAAAGGGAACAAGCAGCACTGTGAGAGGAGATAAAACACCGACCACTATTGGAGTGCTGGTGTGAATACAACCAGAATTCAGAAATTCGGGAAGAGTCATCAGATAGAGATGGATAGAAGGCAAAATGTGGGATTTGCTTTATCCTTACAGCTGGTTGGTTGGGAGCTGCAGGGGTTTTAATGGCTCAGGTAATCCTTCCTGCATCATTTTCATAAAAAAAGTCTCCAAGTGACTTAGAAAGTACAAGGAAGATTTATAAAGGAAGTAGTTGTTCTGGCCCACTATCTAGAGCTGGAAAAAGAGGAGAAAGATTCACATGGAACAAAGTTTTTTAGGCAATTTAGGAAATTCTGAGCATCCTGGGTCCACTTTTTACCTTTTGACTGTAAAGAAACTGCATGGCCTGGAAGCTTCTTTCCCAAAATACCTCCTGAACTGAGGGGCTTAAATATAGGGAGTGTGAGCCCCTCACCCTGTGAAGAGCTGCCCAAAGCTTGGTTCCAGTGGTTCCCAATCCCTTGAAAATGCAAATCCCTTGTGCTGCCGTGGGGCTGTGGGGAGAGAGGGAATTGGAGAGAGGAGGAGAGAAAGCCCCAGCAGCTCCATTCATAGGGGGGATGCAGCCCCTGCCAAGTGTCATTATGAAAATTCTTCCTTTTCAGACGATATTAAACTCTCCTCTTGGCAGGTCCCCTGATGCAGCCCAGTGTTTTTAGTGAAAATACACGAGGTACTGAATTCTTTAACCTCAGTTCATTTCTCATTATATTACTCTGTTAATAGTCCTGGGAAATACACAAAAACCCCAGCGCTGTGTCCGAGCTCAGCGGGGATCTCTGCGTGTCTAGGGTGGCCCTTGGCAGCGAGGGAGCAGAGAAGAGGAAAAAACACATTTTTGCAATGGGAAGAAGGCTCAGGAAGGGTTGATTTTTCTGACTTTAATTGAGCACTGAAGCAAGGCCATTTGGACCTCATCTTTCTCTTTAAATGTCAGGGGTTTGAGGTTGGAATCATTATAGAATAAGTGCTGGGTTTGATTCCGCCCCAATTTTAAGATTTTATTTAGGTCTTGTAGCCAGCAAAGAGAAGGTTGATGTGGATGAAGTGTGGAGTTTGCCCCCAAGAAGTTCCTGCCCATTAGGCAGAACCACAAAAAATGACAAACTCAGTGTTTCTGCTCTGTCACAAATATAAATCCGAGATGTGAAAGGACACATGGAAGTGTGACAGATCCCAATCCCCTGCAAATGGGGGTCACCAAAACTAACGTGAGGGTGTTTCAAATACACCTGCTATTGCTTGTTGTTCTCAGGAGCAGGCTCACAGTCAGCTTTTGTGGCTGAAGTCACCGAGGAAAACAGGGCAGCTACAATGAATTTATTGCTTATGACCACGAGTGTAGCTGCAGGAGACTGGATGGGGATTTATGGTGGTGTGGCTGTAAATTTTGGTCCTATCTCCTGGTCTGGGTGTATTTCATCCAGAAATATTTGATTAATAATGATTTTTTTTTTTTTTCTTTTCCAAGAAAGCCACTTGATCTTTAGTTTTACTTCATCAGCCAAAAAAGTAGAAAAACCATCTCAAACTCCTGTTGAATATTGTGTTGATTGCAGGTGAGCAGTGGGCAAGGCCTCTTGACCAGGAACTTTTGCACAGAAATGTGAAAAATGAAGAAAGGAGGGAGAACGCTTTGCTCAGCGTTAGGCAAAAATCTGGGGCACAGGTGGAAAACCATCCCCGGTGATGTTTGCCCAGTCCCTGTCATCATTCCTGCCCTGCCTTCTCAAGCCACTACTGAATTCGTGGGTTGTTGTCAGATTCTGTCACCCAGCTGTGCTCTCAGCATTCCCGGGCTGGGAATCCTGCTGGGAATTGGGAGCAGGGAGCTGCACTCACACAGAGCTGCTGCTCAGAGCTGCTGAGGGGCTTCTCTGCAGCCATAAAAACCAGATCTTCGAGCATCTCCTCCAATTTCTGCTCCCACTGACTCTTGCAAATGGCTGTTCTGCGCCAGCACAAACTGAGCAGATGTTTAAATGTTCATTCGCTCTTTTTTTTTTGTTTTATTTTTGTCCCCTCGTTTTGCTTTTAGTTCAGACCATGACAGCTTTAGGTTGGGAGTTTTTAAGACCATTCATGGTTCAACTCGCAGCACCTCAAGGCAACCTCTATTTCTGCATATCTCCAGAAGCAGCAGGAAAAAAGTTCCATTTTCCAAAAATTCCTCCCACTTCCTCTTCCCTGCGTGTGCCTCTAACCACTGCTGTATATGCAGTTAATTGAAATGGTGTTTGTTTTATCTTGAATAACCTTGTAATTGATTGAGGTGGTGGACAGCGAGACTCCAGAGTCATTTACATACCTGTGCATGGAGCAGTCATTTCTGGGAGCCTTTCCACTATTTTTTTTTTTATAATTTTTTAATTTTTTTCCCCCCGAAGAACTATAGCGCCCTGTCTGTGCATGTTTGCATATATCTATAGATACTCTCCTTCATATAGATCTCCCCACAGTCCATTCACTCTGGCTGCCACTGTCCATTTGCTGCTCCTTGGGATCTTATGTTACCTGGGCTGGGGAGACTCCTGGCACTCTTCCCTCTGAAAGAAAAACAGCCTGATTTGGGGAGTGCTCCTTCTGCACAAGGCCCCGATTGTGTGCGAGGGCCCAAAAAGTAACAAATGCACTTTAATTATGTTGGATGCTTGGTGGCTGGCTTTGCAAATCTTTTATTTGTTTTGAGAAGTGCCCCAGCAGCAGCAGCAGCAGCAGCAGCACTAAATTTTGTGTGCATTTGGGGAGCCTCGCGGGCTTGGGCTGGGGGAGGGAGGATTGGCTAATTAACTGGGCTGCTGTCAAGCTAATAAACTAATGGAGAGCTTAAACAAATACAAAAATAAAGGAAGTAGACATGATGGGGAAAAATAAAGTGACTAGACATGAAGTCTTGTGACGTGCGTTTCCAGCTCCCATGGAAAGGTGGCCGTGGGCACGCGGAATTCTGCCCAGGGAGTTTTCTGTCTCCTCATTCAAGTGCCCCTTTTAGGAGGCAAAGGTTTAGCAGATCTCTCCAGGAATGAGTAACGAGAGAGGAGCTTTTCCCATCCTGCCCAGAAACCAATTCCAGCTCATCAGAGTTGTTCATTTTGGAAAAGAGTCAGATTCACATTCATGGGACAGAGGGGAGTGGAAAGCAATCAATGTTTAAATCTTCTCTTTGCCAGGCTGAGATGTTACATAAGGTTGAGGAAAATGTTTTATTATCCCAGCTAAGCCTGAAGTGTCAGATACTGACGGCGTTTCGGAGACAGGATACTGGGCTTGATGGTCCAATAGTCTGACTCAGGCTGACAGATTTTCTCTCCCGCCCTCTCAGATTATTGCTTGTTCTTTTTTGGTCCATTAGGTAGGAGGTGGTTTGAAATTCCAAAAGGTTAAAGCAGCACACACGTTACTTTGGGACTGGGCTGAGAGGACCCTCCCAGCTCTGCTCATCCTAGGGCACCAGGCAAATATAGATCTTTGCTCATCTGATTTCTCAAGGCCTGCAGCTCCCATGATCTCATCCCGAGGTGGTACATTCTGGGATGGGGCACTACCTGTGCCCAGCTCCTTGGGCTTGTCTCATCCTTCTGTGGCTCGGTGTTATTCCATGAGACTTTAGGGCATCACATCCCAGTTTCAGTGAAATTTTCAACCCTTTTATCGCTTCAGTGAGTACTGGTTGTTCTACCTGAATTTTCCAAGGCTTATCTCAGCTCTAGAGTTTACTTAAAAACTCACAGGGCTTTCAAATGTTGTTGAACACTCAATTATCTGACCCAGTGGTTAACAAAACACACGGTGCTCCGTGTTCCTCTTTGGGAAAATATTTACCAGCCAATATCTGTGTTATTTGGCCACCTTTGCTTATCAAACACAGAGAAGCTTGTGCTGAATAAATCAAGGCAGCCATTGCTGGATAAGAACTTGAAAACCATCTTTTCAAATGCTGAAGAAAGGAAGTTTTACATTTGCAGGGCTACAGGAGGTGTTGGGTGGTCCCAGGCAGCGTGGGACACGTGTGACTGGGATGACACAGCCCTGGAGCTGGGCCAGGCTCGGCTTGGAGCAGGCAGCCAATATTCCAGATCTCCTGGAAAAGCTTTTGAACTGCCCCCTGATTTGCCTTTCATTTCCAGGATGAAATATCGGCCCAGAGGTTTCTTGCCCGGCTTTGATGGCGTCTCCTGAGTGTGACAGTGAGGCAGAGGAGCAGAAAGATTTCGTGGTCTCAGAACAAAACCATCAAACCACATTTTCAGTGCTGATTTTCTTCCTGGAGATCTCTGCGTGGCCTGGTGGTTTCTTTTCCACTTGGAGAGGTTTGAAAGCCGGTGAGGTTGTTGGTTGCATTCTTGCAGCCTTCCTCACACATCCCGAGGGGTGTTGCAGACAGATTCTGGAGTGTGTTTCAGTCTGCCCCAAACCCCCTCCCCTGAATCCCAGGATTCAACCTTCCTGAATCCAGGATTTCACTCAGAAGTGTGGTGGGTGGCAGAGGCAGAGGTCCCACAGAGAGCTGCTCCAAACATTTGAAGGGAGAAAGAGAAATCAACACTAACATCTTCCAGGAAAGAAGTTGATTTTGTGCATTTATTGTCACTTTTAAGGCACTTCAGGTGAGCTTGGGATGAATAAATCTGGCTCTGGGATCAGCTTTTGGTTGCCTTTGGTTAATGCTGTGCTAGAAGATGCTGAGACACCACACATGATGTGACTAAAAATTTTGCCATGAATAAAAAGAAGCTTGAGTGGTTTTTTTGAGTGTTTGAGGGAATTGCTGGTGGTACAAGCAACTCCTAAGGAGAATTGTTCTCAGATCTGGGTAAATGTTGAGTGAAAATGGATTCTGAGGGTCTTGCCTTTAGCCCAAAAACGTCACTGGAACGGAGGAGAAGCAAAACTTTCCATTTCACTCACAACAAAAGCTTTCATCTTCCTCAACCCAAACCTCAGAATATTTTCTTGCCTCAAAAGCTGAGCTGTTCCCAAGCTCCTGAAAGACAGGGAAGAGCTGGATGGTGGCCATTACTCATGGCAGTGTCATTTACCATCACCACTCTGCTCCTGCTGGCTGAGAGCTCCTTCACTTGGAGCCCTGGCTCTGTCTCCTCCTCTGCTGCTGCATCCATGGGGAACCTGACATTTTCCCACATTTCCTTCCATGGAAATCAGTGGCCTGCAAAGAAGGAAATGGGCTTTGCTCAATGGTTTTGAAGGCTCTAAGGAAGTTTGATCCATGAGGATTGACCAAGGATTTCATCCCACTGCAAGGTTGGGTGATGAATATTCCAACTGAGCTGGGAGCTCTTCCCTGAAATCCCCCCAAAATAACAAAACCCAAACAAAAAAAAATTCAAACCCATCTTCGGCAGAGATAATTTATATTTGTGAAATGCAAAGATTTTGAAGGAATTGAAAGCCTTTTTTTTCATCAGGAGATTTGAGATTGGCACTAGGAATTATTGCTGATGGAAAGCCTTGGGTTGTTAGGAATGGCAGCAGGAGGAATTGTTGGTTAAGAATCTTTTATTTCATTACCAAATCCTCCTGAAGCCAGGCTCCTTCTCCAGTCCTGATCCCAATATTCACCCCTTGTGGTCAATGGGGTGGATCTGGACCTGGGATCAGAGCACAAGATATGGTTAAGCAGTAAAATAATGGACAAAAAATTAAAAATACACATCCAGAACTGACTGATCTGACACAGTCACCAGCTGAAGGTCCCTGCTCAGTAACTGGGTGCTTTCATCAGCAGTTTTGGAACATCCATAGAACTTGAACAGAGTTAATTAAATAAATCTCTTAATTTCATTTAAATCTCTTAATTTCATTTAATTTAATTGGCTCTGTTTTTCAGTCCAGCCTATCCCTGTGCCATCAACTTCACTCTGTGGCACAAAGATGTTCACAGGGAGGTTTTGGGGTGTGCTTCTCACCTTTTCCCTTCATGCAATATGCTTCCAATTTATTTATTGTGGGCTTACACATCATCTTCCTATTCTCCTGGGCTCTTTTTCTGGATGAGGGAGAAGTGGAGGAATGGAGGGACTGAGACAAGCTGGCTTTAGGGCAGCTTTTCAGCCAAACTGAACAGCAGTTGAGGGGTTTGTGTGTTTGCTTGTGCAACCAACTACAAGAGGGTTTAGCCTGTTTGGGTAAAAAAACTCCAATAAAACTGGAAAACATCAGTTCCAGGTTTGTTTTCTCTCAGCGTTTTCGCTTTTCCTGAAGACAAATGATATTTTGAAGCATTTTTCTCAGCTCTGTTGAAATCAGTGGACAGCCCCTGCTCTGAAGGACTCTCAGCTATGACATTATCTCCACATCAGATTCAGCACTAGTCAGTAAAACACATTCAGAGGTTTTTTTCTTGTTGTTGTTTATTTTACTTTTTTTAAAAAATTATTTTTTCATTTATTTAAACATTTAACAAAACCACTTGCTCACGGATCCAGCCTGGAGTTTCCAGCCTGAAAACACAGATCAGCATTTGGTCTTGCAGTCAGGCACAGATAAAATTCCAACGTGTAACACTTCATTTAGCAGGGTATTAACCCCTGGGGAGCACAGGGGAGCCCTTCGGTGAACAAAACTCCTCAGTGTGGAGCAGGTAAAAATATCTCTGCAGGATTTTTCCCCCTGTGTGTGACAATGGTGAGAAGGTGAGCAGCCCAGCTCCAATCCGTTTGTTTAACTTGCTGGGAATTAATCAGAGCACCCTGGGATTAATAATTACTTAATCAAATAATCGCTTCGTGACTCCAACACTTATCTTTTTTTTTTTCCCTCCGAGCAGGCTGGAAATAAGAGCCGTGAATATGTAAATTGGAACTGATTAGAGGATTAGGTTTCACTCTTTTTTTTTTTCTTTTTTTTATTATTTGGAATAAAAACAGCCTGCAGATCCCTCCAAGCCAAGCCGTGTCTCTGAATTACAGCACCAGCGCCTGTCGGCTGTGATAATTTCACTTCATTAAGTTCCAGATATAAATAGGGAACGGTTCTTATTTTTTTTCCATGCACCACCTTTAATAAGCAGGGCCTGGAAACACAGGGGGTATTGATCCCTGCAGCCATCGGGCCTTCCCCAGCCTGAGGAGCAGGGAGTGAGGACCAAACCCCTTCTACCTGCTGCCTCCTGCAGCCAGGCACAATCCAGCTCTGTTGAATCCGTTGGAAAAGGCAAAAAAGTGCTGGAAAAGTGGAAGTGGCAAAGCAAACTGAAATTATTCGCTAGGCCCTGACAGCAAGAAATGTCAGTGGGGATGGCAAGGTGATGCCTGAAGTTTGAGCTTTTCTATTTTTCAGACTCTGGGCTGTTTGCTGGGCAGTTTGATGTTTCCATATTCAGTGTTGCTGAGCTCTCTGCCACAGCAGGGACACAAAACAATTCCTCTCAGCTCAGCACAAGGACACCTTCAGACCCAAGAACACAGCCAAGGGTGAAGGCAGAAGAAGCCAGGAGGCTGGATCTCTCCTAAGCTGGAGCTGGAATTGCACCCTGAACTGCAATGTTGCTGCTGGAGCAAACTTCTCAAAGTGGTTGCACCTGGTGACAGGTGGGACCCATTCTGTGGCCATTTGGGGGCTCACCTTGGTGTGTCCAGCCGTGCTCTGGCACTGCCCAGTGTGCCAGGGAGGTTTTTTAATAAATCCCCCTGCTTGTCCTATTTGCTCTGGCTGCTCTCTGCTCCAGCTCAGCCTCCTGAAGCTCAAAAGTGGGATTCCAATTTCATGTGACCCCAATAACTCCCTGGCACTGCTGAGCATCCGCATGTCCTCTACTCTGCAGGAAGGCTTGTACCAAGAATCCTGTAAAACCTCCCTGTTGGAAGCAAGGCCATGGTGAAAAAAAATCCTGTCCACCGCCAGAAATGTGCCCTCAGAGGAGTTTTAACCAGGCTGTCCCTCATATCAGGAGGGTTTGTTTTTTAGGGGTTAGGATCCTTTTCTGGAAATCCATTGGATTCTGGCTCTTGAAAGGGAGCTCCCATCCTCTCCCATGGGAAAATGGCCCACTCCTTTACCTAACTTCAAATTTCTACCTGCCACAGACAAAACCAAAAGTTCTTTATATTGAAGCTCAGGAAAGAATTCCGAGGCAGAACAGCCTAGGATTTGATCAGAAATTTAATAACAAGTGTGTATTTAATTTCATAAATTTGGATGGTCTAGACTAAGGACACAAAAATAAAAGGAAGCTCCCTAATCTTGCACTAAAAATTCTGCCAATAAATAATAAGAGGTTTGAGGGTGGGGAATTGCTGTGGCACGAGTAAACTCCTAAAGACAAATCTTCTCAGATCTTCGTAGATTTGAGTGAAAATCAAATCAGAGTGTCTGGTCATTAGCCCATAACTCACAAAAAACTCTGTGGAATGTACTGTGCCACGTTGGATCACCGCTCCTCTCTGCCCAGGCACTGCAGGAATTTCCCTGTGTTTCATTGGATTCGCAGGTACAATTCACCTCTGTGAGTGAATTATAAAATGGTTCCCTCCCCTCATAGGTTTCTGCAGCTAGATTTTCTTTTCCTCTGGTAAATGATCCTTGGGAGGTGACAGCTTTGGTTAGAGTGCTAACTGAGGATGGGAATGTGGATGAGCTGTGCAAAGGGGAGACTGAACAACATTAAAAAAATGAAATTTCTCAGTTTACCTACCGCAACCAAAACGTTACAATAAAGCACCGCCCTGTGTTCTAAAAGCCCTGAGAATTATAATTTTTAATGGGCAGATCTGTATGAGATTTTCAGTGAGGAGTGATCCGGTTCTGAGATGCACCATGGATAACCAACACTCCAGCACAGATAGGCTGAGGTTATGATTTGCCTTTCCATGGCCTTCTGAAGTCATACAAATAATCCTAACTACCTTGATGCCAAGCAGGAGTTTATCCACAGCACACAGTGGGTACAACCAGGGAGGGAAATGGAACCACAAAGATGCAATGGATGTTGGTTTGGGAGACACTTTAAATCCATCCCATTCTACCCACACCTTCCCCTGTCCCAGGGTGCTACAACCGCATCCAGGCCTGGCCCTTGGACCGTCCAGGACCAGGGCATCCCAAACCCTTGACTGGATGCTCACATTGTGTAAATGTCAAGTTTGAAAGCTTCTAAAAGTGGTTTTTTTTTTTAATATTTCGCCCACCGTGGGGCTCGTTAGGGAGCAACGACTGCCCAGGCGTTCTTAAGGATTCAGGAGGAGCTTGCCATTTGGAGTAAAACCTTGGGCACCTCCACTATTCCTATAAGCACCTTGTGGGTCGTGTGTGTGCCTTTCACAGACATTTGTTTGAGAACTTGGATGGTGATTTCCTGAAAAAAAAAAAGTGACACAGGGAAGCAAAGCCTTGCAGTGGAACAGAGACGCTTCTCATAGGGAACCCTGATGCCTTTACCAGCATTCCCAGTTACTTTCGGGTTAGGTGTGCTTGAAGGAACGTCCAGGAATTAGAGAACACAAACTTCATTTATGCCGGGCGACGGAAAACGGGAATGCGTTTCCATGGAGTATGGGGTGATTTCCTTTCCCCATTCGAATCTTTCCACAGGTCCTGTTTCATTCTGATCACCCTAATGTTTGTCGAGAGAGTGTTTGGGGGATTTGATCTAGAACGTTGGCCAAGCTCCGGCAGTACAATTAAAAAATAGTAAATCATTTAATAGATACAGCAGAAGGAAAAAACACAAGGCAGAGGAAATGAAGGGACCGAAATCCAGCAGTCCCAGCACATCCATCAACACGAAATACTCTATTCTTGAGACATAGGAGGACCAAAGGCAGAACTGGGATTGTGCTAGATGGGCTTCTGAATGCTCAAGGTGCCAGTCAGATTGAATTATAAAAACCACATTTTGATATTTCTCCAATGATGGTGCTAGGTGATGATCACAACATTTGTAAAATTCATGGAATGGTTTGGGTTGGGAGGGACCTTAAGAGGCTTCCCAGGCCATGGGCAGGGACATTTCCACTCTCCCAGTGGATGCACTACAGGTGTGCCAGATGTCAAAAAACCTTTAACTATATTGGATTTAAAGATTGTGTTGTTTAATTCAGTAGGGGGTGGGAACAGAGGACTTGTGTCCCTAAAGATGTGCTGATTCACATAGCAGCCGTTTTCTAGATATTTCTAAAAATATAGATATTTCATAAAATGTCTCTACAGATGCATCACCGTTCTTTTTGCCTCGTATTAAAATCCAGTTGGATGTCCTGCCCAACGCACGTCCTCGTGAATTATTCGTGGTCCTGGGGGATGTCTTCACAACAAATTTGTCCCGTGCCAGGCTTTGTGACCCCTTGGTTATGGTCCCAGGTCTCTCTTCCTTGGGCTCCAAGTATCAAAAGTTTTTGTTTTCTGTCATTCTTAAAATGCCAAGTGGTCAGAGCCAGATAGATTATCTTGCTCGATCCCATATATTAGTGATTATAACCCTAAGTTTCTTCTTTGATCCCCTTATTATTACACCAAACCCTGCCATCTTGTTGCTCACATCTTGCTGGCTACATTTCGAAATCCAAAATCTTTTAACCTTTGACCTCACCGGCCGGCTCCAGCCTTTGGGGTTGTAACCCTGCCAGCCTGGCTTTGGGCACTGCCGGGATCCTGGGGCAGGCCCAGCTGTCTGGTCCCCGTACGGGCATGATTCTCCTTACACCTGTGCCTACTGACAGCTGGGATTTTTACACGCAGTTTATTGTGTATTATTGACACACAGTTGAATTTATTGTGAGCTATTTCCACACAGTTTTTAAATTGTGTCTTATTTACTCACATTTGTTTATTGTGTATTATTTCACACAATAATTATTTGTGGTAATTTACACAACACGTTAATTTATTGTGTGGTATTTTACAGACCCTTTCAGCACTTGTGTGGCTCTGGCTGCTGTGACACTTGCAGCTCCCTGGGGATACCAGAGGTCTGTAGCGCTGCCTCGAAGACAATTTTTGTTGTTACATTAATTGAGCCATGCCCCGCGCAGCAAATCTGAAATGGTTGTAATACTTTTACATGTACAAGGGACCAGAAATGACAGAGTTTTAGTGGACATATTTTTATTGAAGACTTTCTTTTTTTCCCTTCACTCCTGCTCAAGAACAGCTCAGTAATACACAACGCTTGTCTCCTCAGAGCTGATAAATGGTTTAGCCATTATTTAAGTTTGGGAAAAGGCCCCGCTACAGAAATACATTTTAATGTGGTCCAGATTAGCCTTCATGCTATATTTGTAATAAAGACTTGTTTCCAACGTTGTTTGGGCAGATCACTCGCAGGGACAATTACCAATAGCTATTAGGATAACGATGCGCTCATTCATTCAGCGCCGCTTGCCAGGACTTCAGCTGGCTGGCACTGGCTTTTGGGTTGACTTTTGGAGAAAACCACAAAATTGTCCAGTCGCCCTTGGCCCTAAGGGAGTCTCCTTGTCTTGAGGCATTCTTTTTCCTCTGCAAGGGAGAGGAGAACAGAACATGCTCTGCCTTGCGTGGCGCTCGTGGTTTCCCTTGCCCTCAAATGGCAGCAGCAGAGGCGAAGATTTCAGGTGGGGCTCCAGGTGAGTGAGGCTCCCCACCCTCATCCAAAGAGGAAGGGTCAGGAGGGAAGAACCATGTATTCTGGAGGGGAGAACTGAAAAAGAAATCCAGGTCGGGTTTTCTTTTTAAACTGGGGATGGAGCAACTGTCATGCCAAGCGAAATCAGTTTAGCTGGGGCTGAGTCTCCTCTCTCTCTCTCTCTCGGCTCTCTCTCTCCTGCTTTTGCTAATGTGTCGCTTGGCAGCTCTGAATCCACCCTGGCTGCTGCAGTCAGGAGCTTGAGGCGAGAACGCAACTCCCTGAGAAGGGAAAAGAGCTCCTGTGCCAGTGGAACATGTTCTTGTGCTGAGCTGATGTCCTTGTTTAATCACACAGGCGTGCTCATGGAGGGCTTTTTTCATAGTGAGGATAAGAGGTCCACATGGTTCATGAATCTTCAGGTGCCTCCAATATCCCTTTCTAGAACAGAAGCAGGTTCTTATTTATTCCAGTCCAGTGTGGGTCCTGCTACAGACAGGCAGAGATCTGGGTGGGCTGCTTGTGTCCTTCTGCCCAGAGTCTTACAAAGCTCATTTCAGCCCTTTAGATAACGACTTCAGCGATGCGCTCGACTTGTAAAATGGAGATAATAAAAGTGGAACCACAAACAGCAGGATTAGATGAGATATTACAAAGAACTTCTTTTTCCCTGGAGGGTGGGCAGGGCCCTGGCACAGGGTGCCCCTGGACCCCTGGCGATTGTCCAAGGCCCGGCTGGACATTGGGGTTGGAAGCAGCTGGGATGGTTGGAGCATGTGGATAGGGGGTGGGATAGATGGATTTACAGGTCCTCCCAACTCACACCATTCTGGAGAAGTTTGCCATTGCTGAAATGATTCATGGAAGGTGATGTCTTCTTGTGACAAGAGAGGACCGATAAGATCCCAAGCTCCTTTGTCTCTTCTCTATTCCTCAACCACATAAAGGGTTTGGATAAACACAGCCCAGCAGCTGCGAGGAGGGGTAGAGCACCCATGAAAAATCACATTCGCCAAACTCTGTCTTTCCAATAGGAGGAGAAGGTTTCATGGCTGAAGCCTCTTTTTTATTGTCCCCATTTTATCATGAAGCTCTGGACTTGCCGTCGGCTCCTCGTGTTCCCTTGCACCTCAATGCAGCGCAGAGGAGAAATTCAGTGGGCTCGGTGAGGGAGAGGCTTTTCCCCCACCACGTCATCAAAGAGGAGTCGGAAGGGAAAGAACCAATGATGAGAATCTGGAGGGAGAACGAAAAAGAAATCAAAGGTCGTGTATTCTTTACTGGGGGATGTAGCACTTCATGCTCAAGCTAAATCAGGTTAGCTGGGCTGGAGTCTCCTCCTCTCTCTCTCTCTCTCTCATCTCTCTTCATTTTGCTAAGTGGTCGCTTGCAAGCTCTGAATCACCCCTGGCTCTGCAGTCCGGAAGCTTGAGGCGAAGACCAGCAACTCCCTGAAGGGAAAAGAGCCTCTCCGGGTGCCAGGACATGTTTCATGTGCTGAGCGATTCATTGTTTAGTCACCAGGCAGTGCCCAGGAGCTTTTTCAGATTGAGAGATAAGGAGAGCCCACAATGTTCAGGAATCTTCATGTGACTCCAGATTCACTTTTTCTAGAACAGACCACAGGTCCTTATTTATTCCAGTCCATTGTGGGTCCTCCAGACGCAGAGAGCTGGGGGCTGCTGCGTGTCCTTCTGCCCCAAGTCTACAAAGCTCATTTCAAGCCTTTATACACTTCCATCGATCTGACATGCTTCACATGTAAATGGAGATAATACAAGTGGAACCAAACCAGCAGGATAGAGGATATATTTACAAAGACCTTCTTCCCTGGGAGTTTGCAGCCCTTGCACAGGGTGCCCCTGGATCCCCTGGCGTGTCCAAGCCAGGCTGACATTGGGGGATGGACCGCCTAGGGATGGTGGGAGATTAGGATGGGGTGATGATATGTGGATTAAGTCCCCCCCTCCCAACTCAAACATTCGGGGAGAAGTTAGACCTTGCTGAAATGAATTCATGGAAGTGTGTGCTTCTTTTGTACAAGAGAGTACCGGATAAGGATCCCAAGCTCCTGCTCTTCTCTATTCCTCCAACACATAATGTTTTGGATAAACACGAGCCCAGCAGCTGCGAAGGGGATAGCACTGCAAATCACTTCCAAACTCTGGGGTCTTTTCTCAGAGGAGGAAAGTTCTGGCTGAAGCATCTTTTTATTGTTTCCCCATTTTATCATGAATAACACTGCATTGTATCTACATATACACAACACATAAATATCCATCCATCCATCCATCCATCCATCCTCCATCATACACACAGACATATATACACCATACATACATCCATATAGAGATTATCTACATATAGGTGTGTATTATATAAGATAAAATACCAAATAAATATCTATGTAATATTTCATATATACATAAAATGCTGTAATTTAGTTGCAATAAACTCACTGCTTCAACCCATAGCTGATAAACCCCGGGTAGGCATTCTTCTGAAAACAAAACCGTGAAGGACAAACCCACCACAGATCCTTTGTTAAAAAACAACCAACTCTTCCCTATCCCCTCCACCATGGTCCCCCCCATCCATGACCTTTCCATGGAGTGATTCTACACCGTGCTGATGCGCAGCATCCCTCTGATGCCGTGCAGTTTTTGAGCTTGTTCTATTTTTTCCCACAGACTCTGGGCTGTTTTGCTGGGCCGTTTGGTTCCATATTTCCTTGTGTGCTGAGTCGCGCTGCACACAGCAGGACCAACCAATCCTTCCCAGCTCGGCACCACCAAGGATGAAACTTTCCCCCACCGAAGCAAAGCCAAGGGTGAAGGGCGAAGGAAAGCCAAGGAGGATGAGCTATCCTAAGCTGGAGCGGAATTGCACACTGCACTGTGCGAATGTGCTGCTGGAGCAGAAACTTCGCTCCAAGTTGGCACCTGTTGAGCAGGTGTCCATTCTGTTCCCATTTTGGGCTCACCTTGGGTTGTCCCGATCCGTGCTCTGGCACTGCCCAGGTGGTGCCCAGGGAGGTTGTTAATAAATCCCCTTGCTTTGTGCCTTTGCTCTGGCTGCTCTCTGGCTCCAGCCACCTCCTGAAAGCTCACCCTCTGTTCTGGCTCGGCCTCCAAGCCATACTGCACCCAAAAGGGGCTCCGGCATCTCCCCCAAGGAGCAGACGAAGTTGCTTCAGGCTTCCAGCGCAACCCCTCAGCTGGCATGGGCTGGAATTAACCAGAAAGCAGCACCCAGGCCTAATGTGGCCATTTGTGCCCACGTCCCACTCTGCTCCTGGTGCCGAGGGGACATGTGTGGTGTGAGGGTGGGACTGAAGCTCCCGAGGTGCTCCCCAGCCAGGGGGTGATGATGAATGTGCTGCAAGTTGGCATAAAGTGGAACCCTTCCAATCGGGGGCCCTCCTGTTCCTATCCATTCCCCCCCACCTACAGTTCTCCCACACACCCATTATATTTTAAGCATTTTATTTTCTGGAAAAATATATAAACTGTAGTTTAAAATGTTTTAAACAAGAACTGGCGCTAAGCGGTGTACACAAACCGCCTAACATGCTTCCAGAGCTGCCGTTAAACAAAAAAAAAGTGTAACTTAAACCGTTCCATAGTGATAAAATAATCTCTAGGTAGAGTGTATAAATGTCTTTTTTTTTTTGTTTTTTTTTTTCAACTGCATGCTCTTTCATTTTGATTCCTAAAGCCACCTGGTCTTGTTCTGGGTTGATCATCGTGCTCAACCATTGTTAAGGGGTGATTCTCCCAGAGGTGCCACTATTGTAAATGTAGAGATCACAGAAACCCATGATGGTTTGGGTAGCAAGGGACATTAAATCCCCTCCTGTGCATTGACACCTTCCCTTTCCCAGCTGCTCCAAGTCCAGTGTCCCAACCTGGCCGGGACATTCCGGGATCTTCCACTTCTCTGAGGCGGCACACATTCCCAGGTAAGCTGATAATCGACCAAACCGTGGCTCTTTTTTGTATTTTCTATTTTTGCCATCTCTCCTTGATGAATCGGAGGGACTTTTGTTTCCACTTTGAAAATTATTTCTATAATTTCGTGGTAGAATACGGTTGGATTCCCCGCTTAATCAACGAATGACTGCTGCAGTGCACTGAGAAATCGAAGTTAGCGAGAGATTGAAATATTTGCATTTGTGGATATAGAGAGTATGCACTCCAAAATAATTATAATCAAAATACACCCTCGGCCAAGAGACAGGAAGGCTTGCGCAAAAGAAGAAATAATTCATGCCTAATAGTGCTGGAAGAGATTTTATATTTGGCTTGTGCTGCCTTCTTTATTGGAAACCCAGAGGAACGGAGCTAAAATTCATGGAGTCTGACTTCTCTTGCCCCCTGAAGGCTCAGAGGAGTCATACCTGAATTTTGTGTCACCCATCACTTATCTCCTCGTAAGAATCGCCGATCACTTTTAGTACAGCAAGGTAGGAGCTGTGCTTTCATTTGCAAGAAAGTGATGTTTTTATAGGCCTGCTCGAACCTTTGTCTCTACGATGCCCAAATTTTGGTGAACTTTTGTTTCTGTCCAGTCCCTCCCTACGCCGACTTTCCTGTACGCATCATGGCCCTAGCAAAATACACTTATTTCAAAGTAAACAAGCCCTCATTTTTCCAATCAGAACACATGCACATTAGAGAAGGGGGGAGTCGGCAGAGGAAGAAAAGAGGACAACAACCAAGGAGGGAGAAAAGTTCCAAAGCAAACAAAGGGGCAGGGAAAAGAGGGAAGTAAGAAAGAGAAAAAAGATAGTGCGAAGAGATGAACGAGAAAGGTTCCAAGAAGAGAGAAAAGTCAGGATTTCCAAACCAAGAGGGAGGAAAAAAGACCAACAGTTCCAAGAGAGAGAGAAAGGGAGAAGAAAAGTGTAAGAGGGGAAAGCGTAAAATGCCCACCACGCTCCCATTGCCATCTTTCTGCAAGCACTTTGGTTCTCTAAGTAAGACAATTTTAATGCATAATTCATGCAGATCAAAATTTATTAACCCCACTTTGCCATCTTTGTTCATGTTTTTTAGCCTGAAATATGTCTTTACCTCTGATAGGAATGTTGCACGCGCTTTATTTTTCAGGAATCAGTTTTTTCATCATGTCTATGAATTATGAAAAATATTTTTATCATTGCTACTGTTTTGACTGATTAAAAAGTTTTTTAAACAAATACCAAATTGGAGCTGTGTAGCTGAAAGTGATATGTCTGATTTATTCCAAAGCCCTATAAGCTTGATTCACTCCCTCCATCCTGACTTTATGGAGCCCCCACCCTCACATCTGGTTTGTAAATTTAAGTGTGATTCGCCACTCCCTCACATTGCCAATTATTCACCAATGACTGACATCCTACTGATGTAGTATTCGCCCACTTGTGTTCCATTTTCTTTAAATGGGTCATTTTCCTCTGAATGGGTATTCATTCACCCTTCTCTGCAGACCTAGAACCTGGTTTAAATCCCCTCTAGTTGCTTTTGAGTTTTGGTGGGGGTCATTCTAACTGAAGGAAAGAAATGGGAAAAAGGAGGGATGTTTTCCCTGTCTGACACGCAAAGGTCTTGGCTGCAGAGTGAGGCAAGACATTTTAAATGAAAACGTTTTTGACGGCAGAGAGCTGTTGAAAATGTTTGGAGATGTTCGTCCTCTTTATCATCATATCATCATCATCATCATATCCCATGCTTCTTGGTACCGCATCTCGAAGAGAATTACAACCTAACCAGCAGGAATCGCTCGAAAGTCTGAACTCCAGAGTTTAGTCCTAACACACTGGACACGTTGGAAATCTGTTTTAACTCCTGCCCCGTTGATTTAACGTGGGAAGTTTAACGTGAAGTTTCAATGTGAATTCATGTGAAGTTGTAACACATTAAGTTTTAATCGTGAAGCTTAACAATTGTTAGGTTTAAACACACGAATCGACCTTGTTAATTTAACATGTAAAGTTTAACGTGAAATTCAGATTGAAGTTTATATGTAAAGTTGACCGGAAGTTGAACACTGAAGTTAAACTTTGAAGTTATACAACATGTGAATTTTTAATGTCAAATTTCCAACAACAGACATTTAAATATGTTAAGTTCAATGTGATGAATTTTAAACATAATTTTAAAACATGAGCTTTAACATGTGAGGTTTTAAAACGGAAGTTTTATTGTGTTGAATTTCAAACATTAAGTTTAGGATGTGGTGAAGTTTAACATGTAGAATTTAAAAACATAATTGTAACATGGGAAGTGTGAATGTGAAGGTTATTGTGGGAAGTTTAAACAATGGAAGTTTAAACCGGAAGTTGAACTTGTGAATTTAGCATGTCAATTTTTAAAACGCAAAGGTTTCCCTTGTGAAATTTAACATTGAAGTTTTAAACATGAGTTTAACTGCCAAGTTTAACTTAGCGAAGTTTAAAACCAGGTTTAACATGTGGAATTTTTAAAACATGAGTTTAACATGGCATTTTAAAACGTGCAGTTTAAACATTGACTTTTTAAAATGTGAAGTTGCACTTGTGAGTTTAAACAATTTTAAAAAGTTTGTCGATTTTAAAACATAAGTTTAAACATGCGAATTTCACATGTGTGTTTAAACACATGATTTTCACGCTCCAAGTTTAACGTGGTTTGCTGCTCAGAGCTCTCCGTACTCGAGCCCTTCCTGTGCCAGACAAGTGAATCTTTTCAATAACAGGCGTAATTCTGGCTCTCCAGAACCCCTTATTTCCCTCGAGAATCGTGGTTGATTCCATCCTGCCCTTGGCATTTTCCATTTTCCCGCTGCTTGCCCATCTAGATTCCTGTTTGCTGTTTTTCGGACGAGACGGAAACTGACCAAGATCCTGGTGCCTAGGTAGGCGATTATTTTTACCGTGCCGGAAGAAATCCCGGTCTGGAGTCGTGAATGGAACCTCCGGTTAACAACTGGCAGACCTACAAGGAAATTGGATTTGCTGCGTCAGTAGTTACTTATTTAATGGCGTGGTGTTTAATTTCTGAGGTAAACAGAAGAATCTGGTGGTCACGGACAGTGAGTGGTGTAAGTACAGAGAGGGCTGGTAGACATTTAGCGCCGTTTCCTCCAGCCACCATATACGGGCCTCGTAATCTTCCAGAAAAGGGAAAAATCAGCCTCTGTGGAAATGCAGCAAAAGGCCTTTTTCCCCTTTAAATCACTACACGAGGCTTAATGGTGCCTCAGCGAGCAGAGTGTGCTCAGCCAGATGCACACGGGGCTCTCGGAGTGCTTGCTCTGCAACACTGAAGCTCCACAGTTCTCCGTGAACTCCCGAAACTTTACTGGAGTTGTGGTAACTGCATTTTTTCCTGCAGTTTCTGACTGGTGAAGTCCAAGGCCCTGTGGATCCAGATTATATCTGTTTTCTGGCTCTCTGCCTACCAATAACCCTGTGCCAGCTCCTCTGACTGGCTGGAGAAAAAACCAACCAAGGAGAGAAGGAAGAGTCAGAGACAACTAAATGTGGGCTGAGGAAACCTCATGAGGCATAAAAGGTTGTTATTACGCTCAAAGGAGATGTCACAAAATAAAGGAGAGAACATCCTTACTTTTCTAGACCATTTTAAATGCAAGACTCATCCAGCGCCAACAGATGCGGGAAAGAGCTTTTCATTGCTGGAAACCAATTAGGACAATGCTGTACATGAAACTGCGTCGTTTTTGACCAATGTAGCGTCATTTTCATCGCGCTGTCCTGGAATTAGATATTCCGGGCAGTTATTTTAATAAGGCCAATGACACAAGGAGCCCTTTAAGGTAAAAAGTAAAATAATCTCTATTTTCTCTTCATGAGGTTTTGCAATGGATAAGATGGGAGGATAGGGGAATAAAAGTGTATGTGAAACAAAAGTTTATACAGTCTTGCAAAACCAATTGGGATAAGTAAGTTTTACTTTTCAGCACTCAGGAAACCCCTGAAGCTTGTGGCATCCCCGTTCATGGTGCATATTAATTAGGGGATCATGTAACCTTCATGCAACGGCCAGGGCTGGATTTGGAGAGTTCTGGCCCTCATTATGGAGCTGGAATCCATCTGAGCAGCCACGTTCATCCAGGCCTTTTGCTGTTTGCACAAAGTTGGGTTTGGATTCGCGGAGCTCTCCAGAACTAAAGGGGAAGGCCTGAAATTGGGGAAAAAATGAGCGTGTAAAAAAGCCAAAGGGTTTGAACCCTTGCCCCAGACATCCACCTCAGAACCAGCACAGTGGTACATCCCCGGGATTCCTCAGGGTCCTGTGAAATGTTGGCAAAGGCTACAAGGTTCTCCCCACGCAAACCCATTTCCCATTCTTCCCTTCTGACTGGTAAAAGACCAGAAAATGTTTCAATCACCGTTGGTGCCAACCCTGGTGCCAGAGGTGCTGGAATATAGGTCATCACTTTACCGTCTTCCATGGGTGTCATGCACAAATGTCACCAAATCTGTGGATTCTGTCACCCACTAGATGAACTGGGTGTGGAGGGATGGGTTTAATTGTCTGGTCCATGGCCAGCGTGTAACACCCAGCTGGGGCAGTTTTCGATCTCCTCAACAACCCAGCCTCCCTCCAGGCAACAGATCGTGTGCTGATTGTCAGTGATGGTCACTGAAGAATTCATCATCCCACTGGGAAAATGCTCCAGCCATGGAGAGGAACCAAGGATTGCCGTCCTGGATAAAATCTGGGATGGAACACAGGATTCCTACCTGGCTCAAATCTCTGGGAGTTTTGGAACACCAAGGATTCCTACCTGGTAAAAACTGGAGTTGGAACACCAAGGATTCTACCGGATAAAATCTGATTGGGAACACCAAGGCACTTTCACTGGATTCTCAGAGACACCAGACCCATCTCTCCCCACTGTAGCGTCAGTGACAAATTCCCACTTTTCCTCCATGAGCTCCTGCACGAGCCTAACATCTGGGACTGGACTGCAGCCACCATGGATGGCACTGCAGCACCAACCCCTGACGACACAGGACAGCTGGGAGCCTGACCTGGCACTGGGGTTTGTTTTTGTTTGTCTTACCTCCCGGCATGTGTTTTTTGTTTATTTTTTATTTTTATTTCCCCTACTAAGACTGCGTTATTCCTATTCCATATCTTCACGCTATAGCCCTTTAATTTCAAAATTATAATAATTGGGATTGGTAGGGGTTTTAAAGATTCTTCATTCCAAGGGAGGCTCCTGCCTTCCTTAGCATACACCTTGTTCAAATCACTTAATCCTCCAAGCCACTTCCTGCATTTCGACCTTTGTAGTGATGGATGCACAAGGAGGGTCTGGGACCCCCATGATTTGCTCAGGGTGACTGGGGGTCCTGCCCCAGCACACAGCCTGCCTTGTGACTGGTATGGGAGCTGTGCGGAAGAAATCAAGATAATTTTCCTCCAGTTTCTCATTAATGAGATCTCCCAATAGAAAAGTTGGAATGGAGGATAAAACTTCCCACAAGGGGCATCTTTGTCCTCTCAGCAGCTGGGTTGGCAAAACAAGTCAATTTTAGCTTCTTTCCAAACAGTCTTATCGCCAATGGTGCCAAATCTGCTCACCCTACCTTAATCCTTCAGTTTCCTACAACATATAGCCATCTCAGATCTTCACCAAGCCCTTCTTTAATATGTACAACCTCACTTTACACTGCCCTTATTTCTTTCGATTCACAAATACCTGGGTAAATCCTCAGCTGTCTGAATCAACCCTGTTTACGGGATAAGATTCACACTGGGGGTTTCCGGCAGATTAAAAAAACAAAACTAAAAATTGCGTTTTTCTTCTAAATGAAGAAAAGCAGGATAAGGTTTGTGTACAAAGTGATTCATTCCACTTCTGTGGGTCCCCTGAGTAATCCACCAGGTGTAGGAAGAGAAAAAGAGGGGAAGAGGGACTGACTCATTTAACACATCAACCATTATTAGACCCAAAGTCAGAAGCTCAACCCTACCTCCTTTCTCCTTCTCACAGCCAGTACAGTCCCTCCTCAGTCCCCCAGCAGCCCCAAATATGATACAGCACTTGCAGAACAAACGTTCCTCTGGTGTTTCAGAGTACTGAGGTGGGAGAGATTATTTACCATGCCTTCCGAGCCAGGGTGATGTTTTAGCCCCCCAAACATTCTGTTAAGAGCTTATCCTCACAAAATATTCAACCCGTGCACATTTCCATTTGGGCTTGCAACCATGTGTGTCTGAGCTCTCTGCTCAGGGTTTTTTACCCAGCGTGGTTTCCTTGGAATAAATGCAGCTTATCCCCGTTTGTTTTCCTACCGCACCGGTCAGTTTCCTGGACAAGAAGTTCTGCCTTGCACGTAGGGCACCTCCATCTGGAAAAAAACCTGCAAATAGCTCACCTCATGTCCTCACAAACCAACAGGCATCTTCCCTTATCCTGTTTCTCGTTTGATTTCTGGCTTGGCTTTCTCACAGGGTTGGAATGAGGGCAGACGTGTTACCTGTGCTCCACTAATTGACAGAGCAGGGGGAACGAAGGATGAAGGTTGTGGCACCCTCTAGCTCCACTTTTGAGGATCCCAACCAACTAAACCGGGACAAGAACATTATAGTTGTCGACCCTCCCCCACTCAGAGCTCTGCCCTAGGCGCATGAGTCCAACCCATGGCCACAGTGGTGTCCCCTCATTCTCAGTGGCAGCAGTTCTCCTGGTAACGGCCCAGACTTGTGTCCCACGTGACTTTATCCTTGATGCCTGAAGTTTTGAGCTTTTCCTATTTTCTCAGACTCTGGTCTGTTTTTGCTGGGCAGTTGCGGTTCCATTTCTGTCACGCGATCTCCTGCCCACAGCATGGACACCAACAATCCTTTCCAGCTCGCACAAGGCCAACCTTTCAGACCCAGAACAAGCCAGGGTGAAGGAGAAGGAAAGCCAAGGCGGATGAGCTTCCTAAGGCTTGAGCTGGAATTGAACACTGAACGCAATGGTGCTCTGGAGCAGAACTTCTCCAATTGTGGCACCTGTTGAGCAGGTGTCCCATTCTGTTCATGTTTGCTCCCTTGTGTGTGTCCCAAAAGCCCCCGTGCCTCCTGGCACTGCCCAGGTTGCCCAGAGTTTTGTAATAAATCCCTGGCTTTGTCCTTTTGGCTCTGCTGCTCTCATGCTCCACTCATCCTCTCAACATCACCACAGCTCTTTCCCATTGCGGCAGTGGCAAAAAAGGAGCATTTAATGAACGGGTCTCTGAAGAAGCTGTTAAAGCGCTCTGCAGGGGCTCCTGTGGAGAGGGGGAGCACCTGCCAGGAGGGCTGGGCTTGGTGGATCTTTGCTATGGTAGAAGGTAGATAAATATAAAAGAGTGCCTTCAGAAAATCAGGCCTTGCTAAATTAATAGCTGGCTTGTCATTTCTAGGTGCAGCTTGCAAGTTCTGCGTGTGCAACATTCTTGGGGATGAAGTTTAACACAACAAACGTATTGCTGGTGAAAAACAATGCACCTGCAGTAAACAAGAAATCTGTCGATGGGAATCAGGGAACAAACTGTAAACGACCAAGAACAGGAGATTGATTGGAAACAAAATCCCTTTTGAGTGACCAATTGATGAAGAGGCAGCCTTTGGGTGACAGGGAATGATAAAGGGAAAAGTAGCTGAAATAAAAGCTTTTTGTGCCTTGCGACTTTTTGTCATTATTGTGAGTCACAACCACCCTACATCGACACTGCTTTTGGAAGGGTTTTGGACTGGAAGAGTTCCTTAGCCCCCTCCAACCTCTGCCTCGCAGATCCTCACCATCTCCCATTTTTCACCCCCATTGCACCCAACTTGTCCGTTAATATTCCTTTTTCCCACGCCCTCACCGGTGCTTAATTCCCTTCTAGGAACAGAAAATCCCATCCACGCCGAGCACTGACTCCCCACATCAGAGAAGGGTAAAAACAAATTGGTGGGCGCGGCCCAAACGCCTGTCCTCTGCAAGTGTTGGTTGGAATTGTGACTTGGTGCCCTGCCAGCTTGCCTGAGTGTTTTTGGTTCGCTCGACAGCACAAGAGCCAGAAGCACATGTTTAGATTCTTGTGTCTCCCTCCGCTAACGACAACCAGTTGTTCCAGAAGCTTGGCTATCCTCTTGGAGAGAGTTTTGCCCATGATCAGCCTTGCTTTCACCCCCCAGAGCTGCCCTTTGGAAACGAACAAAGCAGAAAAAAAAAAGAAAAAAAAAAAAGGGAAAATTTCCTAAACAAATCTCACATTTACTTTTTCTTTGTTTATTTTTGCAGCGTGTAAAGGGTTACTACTACCTTGGTTGTAAAAATAGAAAAAAATACAAAAGGGGAAAAAATTGAAAAAAAAAGAAAAGAAATTTTAAATGCCAATCACAAAGCAGCACCAAATTGGGAGGTTTACTTCAAAAATACGGTTTTTGTTGCTGTTTTTTAAAGCAAATTCCTGTACTGTAGTATTCAGAAGGGCATGGAAATGATACGTAATTATGACTCAAAACATATATTTAGACCAATCTTTTCAAATTTGGATGGGTAAATAACACGAGGTAGGGCTAAGTTAGTTCAATGCTTGCACATAAAAAGCATTAAAATAGACACCTAACACTGCTTCACTGTGCTTAATTCCACTGTCAGAGAAGCCGAATTAATCGTTTGCTTCTAAATGACATCAGTAATGAAATCAATGCCAAAGGAGATTCCAGTTGGGGAACCTCCTTTTAAACCATGTGAAGGAATCACCCCAGCTTCCTGGTGGAGTGGGGACAAGTGGAAAGAAAAAATTCATGTTAAAATCCGTGTTTTAAATTCCTCTCAGCGATGACTGCCCTGTGCTGCTTGTCACTGAGCACAGATTTAGCACATCCTCCTCCTGCTTGTCTCACAGCCCTGGCTGAAAGGAGCTGGTCCCAGGAGGTGGGATTTTTGTCACAGCGAGGGTTACATGTGCAGAAACTCTGGGCCAGGAGAGCAGCCCTTTGCAGCTGGAGATGCGCAATCGTTGTCAGTGAATGCACAGCAGCAAGGCGAATCAACCATAAACAGCCCCCTGGTTGTGGCCATAGGCTTGGTTTGCTCTGCTGATGTTAATTATTCAAAAATAATCCAGAAATCACACATTAGAAACGGATGCCTGAAGTTTGAGCTTTTCTATTTTTCAGACTCTTGGGCTGTTTTGCTGGGCATTTGGGTTCCATATATTCGTGTTGCTGAGCTCTCTGCACACAGCAGGGACCAAAACAAGTCCTAATCTCCAGCTCGGCACAAGACACTTTCCAGACCCAAGACAAAGCCAGTGGTGAAGGGAGAAGGAAAGCACACGGAGGATGGAGCTTCCTAAGCTGAGCTGAATTGCCACTGAACGCAATGGCTGCTGGAGCAGAACTTCTCCAATGTGACGTTGAGCAGTGTGCCTTCTGTGCCCATTTTGGGCCTCATCCTTGTGTGTGTCCCGCCGTGCTCTGGCATGCCCAGGTGTGCCCAGGGAGGTTTTTAATAAATCCCTCTGCTTTGTCCCTTTTGCTCTGGCTGCTCTCTGCTCCATTCAGCCTCCTGAAAGCATCAATAACAAGGACAAAGTCCCTTCAGGCCCTCTGATCGAATGGATGGATTATTTTGTGGTGAGGACAGAAGGCCCCCGTACTCCTTACAGATCACAGTGTTGGGCTGAAATAATTCCTTCTCAATTTCCCCTCACCCAGCCGCCAGTATGATTTGTTTTATCTTTCTCTCCTCGTTGATCTAAAACTGGTTCCAAGCTATTCCAGTCAACCACACGGAACCACCTCCTTTCCTCAGAGGTGAGAGCTTGAAAGAAGAAAGAATCTTTCCTGCCGGCCGCTCATCTCCTAGTTAGAATAAGTTACCTAAAAATCTGTGGATGTGTGAACCACAATAGATCCCTTTTCTGCCATGAAAAAGCCACTCAAACACAACGGTGAATCAGAGTTGGGGGGAGAGTGTGATTTACACCATGATTTGCTTCCAAGAACATATTACGTTTTCTGGTAATTCCCAAATACCATATATTTGATTTTAGGATAGGGAATTGTCAAAAGCTCTAAACGTTACTGCTCGTTAAGCTCTCTATAAATCACGGATAATTTTTATGAACAGAAGATTTTATACCTTGAGAGCCATGCAGGGGCTGGGGGCAGGGTTATGTGTTGATCAGAACTCGGAGGGTTCTGTACCGACGTGCTTCAGGGCTGCCCTGGCAGGTCTTAGCCTGACTGTAAATGCAGGTTTAGGTGAATCTCTGTATTTGAGCCATTTGGTAGGCACGGCGTGGGGCTACACTGACCTGTTTCCCACACCACACCTTAGTGACCCTCCTTCTTTTCTACTTCCCATCCTTTTCTTCAAAAGAACTCCAAAGGTTTTGCCCACCTCTGCACTTGACAATCACCTTTGTGAAGAGAGACACTAAAGTATGATGCTTTGGCTCCGTTGAACACTGGGCTTTAATTGAAACTAATGTAAAAGCAGGTTTTAAACTGGCAGAGTGCAGGGTTAGATTTTAGAGTTTTTAGATTTTAGGAAGAAATCCTTTACTCAGAGTGGTCGTTATCCAAGGCTGGCAGAGCTTGCCCAGGATTGTGGAAATCCCCCTCCCTGGAAGGCCCAATCCAGGTTGGATGGGGCTTGGAGCAGCCTGGGATAGCAGAAGATGGCCCTGCCCCGGGCTTGGGTGGATATTAAAGGATGTCCTTACGGTCCTTCCAACCCAACCATGCTGGTACAGCTGTGGAATGCCACGAGGATGAGTGGGAGAGTAAACGCTCTGAGCTCTTGAGATGCTACAAATGCTCCACTGAATGCTGGGAGCAGATGATCCCGGCTCCTGCCTCAGTTGCCTCTGGGTGTGGCATAGCTGGGGACTCGTGCACATGGCAAGGAAGCCCTGCCTGTGCAAAGCAGTGGCCCCGGAACACGGCGAACCCTGTGGAACACTGCACCCTCCCATTCCAATGCGTTCATCTGCACGAGTGAAGGCGTTGACGGAGCACGAAATGTCCTGCCCATCTGCTTTTATTTATGTTTATTGTATTTCCTGGGGCCTTCGAGTCCACTCACTGTGAGTGTCTTTGGTTACAGCGGGTTTTGTTTCCTGAGCAGCGGGAATGGAAAGTGGTCCCTGATAAATGCCATAGATCGGTGACACAAATCACCCAGGCACGGCCAGGGCAGGGCCGCTCAGGAGATCCTGAGCTTGCCGGGTTTCTATGGGTGTCATTGCAAAATGTCACCACATCTGGGGATTACAAGGTCCCCATCTGATGAACGTGGGATGTGTGGGGTAATTGTCGGTCCCATGGCCACTGGCACAACCAGCTGGGGCAGTTTTCTGATCCTCCGCAAACCCCCCTCCCTCCATCAGAGACTTGTGCCATGGTCATGAGTGTCACGGAAGAATTCCATCACCACGGGATACTTCTCCACCAGGTGGTAGAGCCAGGATTCCTACCTGGATAGAAATCTGGGATTGGGAACACCAAAGGGATTCCTACCTGGATAAAAATCTGGGAGTTGGAACACAAGATTAGTGCCTACCTGGATAAAATCTGGGGATTGGAACACCAAGGAGTCCTACCTGGATAAAATCTGGGATTGGAACACCAAGGATTCCGACCTGATAAAACAATCTGGGATTTGGGAACCCAGCAGACCTTTCCAGTGGATTCTCAGAGGAACACCAACCCTCTCTCCCCACCTTGGACTTCAGTGACAAATTCCCACTTTTCTCCAGAGCATCCTGCCCCAGAGCACATCTGGGACTGGAGTCAGCGCGGAACCAAAAATGGGTGGCACTGCCACAACCCCGTGACACACAGGGTTCCCTAAAATCCCAACAAAACCGCATCTGGAACAGCGCAAGCAATTCCCTGGGTCCTGGCCCGCTACAGGGCGCCCAGCAGAAGATGGGTTTGTTCAGGAGGTTGGGTCTGTCGTGAAGAAAAGTGAAAATCCTTCTCCAGGAACAGAATTTCCCTTCTGTAGAGTCCCCACAGACTGAGAGCTTGGACTTCCATCCTTTATTATTTTGCTTCAGATTTACAGAACATCAAAACACACCAAGAACCTTCCACCATGGGAGGGTTTTTTAAAGCAAAAGCAATGAAATTAGTTAATTCTTAATTCTTCTGTTTCTGTTTAGGATGCTTTGTTTGCAAATGTGGCTTCCAGTGTCTGGGAATATCAGATTCCTTTTGATGTCTGATATTATCACAATTTACTTCTCCCATTTTTTCTATTGGGACAAATCATGTTTATGGAAACACAGAAATGATATCTTCAGGTTTAGGTTTTACTTTCCTATAAATCAAACCATATGAACTGTCTCTTGTTTGGGAATAGAATGATTTTCTGGAATAATAATAATAATTATAATAATAAAATCGGAGTGATATTGTACCAAAATCAAATTGAAAGAAAACAATATTAAATTAATAATATTAAATAATACCACTTTTTACCAGAATGGGAAACTTTTGTGCTTAAAAAGCTGAAATACCTCAGTGTTAGAGCTCTCAGGAGAGCACAGAATTTTCCCTAATTTTAATGGAAGTGTGATAACCTCCTGTGGATAAGGAGCAGGAGCCTGGTCTGCAATTCAGGACATTTTCTCATATGAATGCAATTAATTCACAGCTTTGTGCAATCAAGGGGTGGCCCACAGAAACAAACCAAATAATTATTTATGAACCCTCTGATCTTGGTTTGGCCTTCCTGATCTGAAATGTGGAGCAGCTTTTTCCACCTGGGGTTGGGAATTGCAGCTGTGGTTGGGAAGGGGCTGGAATTGGGATGGGAGGGGACAGAGCTGGGGGAGGGACATGGCCTGAGGGGGTCCTGCCCCATCTGAAGAGCAAACAGAGCATGAAGTTAAAGCCAGGGAGAAATTTTTACCTGACTGCAGCCCTCGTTCTTAGAGAATTCTTCAGATAATGAAGGTTGGAAAAGACCTCCAAGACCATCAATTCCAACCTCTGGGTGTTCTGACTGAACCCTATCAGATCTTCTCTGGGTTAAGGCTCCATGGGGCACATGGGGTTGGACCAGGGGACCTCTAAAAGTCCTCTCCAACCCAAACCAGGCAATGATTCCATGACTGCACTCTGCACATCCCTGCAGGCCTGTCTGTCTGTCCCCTGTGTCACATCATCTCCCTTTGTGACAAGACACATTTTGGACTCCAGCCTGGAATAGCATGGGAGATTCATCCCTCCCCATCATCAGTGGGATATTTTATTTCAGAATCACACAGGGCTTGAAGGAAGGGGCATCTCCATCAAATACAAATCAGCAGCAAAGCCTTGAGGAGCCAAGGTGGAGCTTTGGGGTTGGTCAGGAGCTCCAGTGGAATGGACCTTGTGGCCTTTGTGGGGTGCACAAACACCAGAGAGGGTTCCAGGAGTGTCAGTGACCTCAGCCAGCCCAGACACACACTGGAGTCCAGCTTACAGCTGACTGGAATCCTGAGGTTTTACTGGCCCACAGCCAGGTTGAAACCCACTCGAGCCACCCCAGTATTTTATAACATTGTAAAGACTTTATTGTTTAAAACATTTCAAAAATTCTCCACACAACCTGGCGGCCTCCCAAAACCATCTTAAATGAGCCAAAACTATCAGCAGCCACCCACCTTCTTGTCCATTATCCTCTGATTAATGACATTCCACCACCAGGGTCTGACATTTGGGGTCTCCCTGCTGCAGGATCTCGGCGTGGATGCGATCCCTGAGACCTGCAAAGTGCCTGTGGGCTTGGCAGCTGGGTTTTAGCTGGGGGTGGCTCTTTGGCATGGAGGGACCGTGCAGGAGGGGGCTCTGGGGGTGCAGAGAGACCAGGGCTGGCAGCATCTTGGAAAACCTTCACTGGACATGGCAAAGCAGGAGAAACCAAATCACATGGAAATTTCTGTTTCTGAATGGTTTCTGTTTCTGGATCCCTGTTCCTGTTTCTGGATCCCTGTTCCTGTTTC
>CM031873.1:10414971-10435664 GCA_018697195.1 Certhia americana | reverse complement strand
CCAAGGATTCCTACCTGGATAAAAATCTGGGATTGGGAACACCAAGGCAGCCTTTCCAGTGGATTCTCAGAGGAACACCAGCCCCATCTCTCCCCATTGGCCCTTCAGTGACAAACTCCACTTTTCTCCAGGAGCATCCCTGCCCCAGAGCCACATCTGGGACTGGGAGTGCAGCCACCATGGGATGGCACTGCCACCAACCCCTGACACACAGGGGACAGCTGGGATCCTGGCTCTGACAGTGTGTTGTTTCTTTCTTTCTTTCTTTTTCTCCATTGTAACACTGCATGTGTTTTTGTTTTATTGTTTATTTTATTTCCCCTACTAAAGAACTGTTATTCCTATTCCCATATCTTCACCTGAGAGCCCCTTAAATTCAAAATTATAATAATTGGGATGGAGGGGGTTTAAATTCTGCATTCCAAGGGAGGCTCCTGCCTTCCTCAGCACACACCTGTGTTCAAACCACGACACAACCCCTGCAGGGCATCATCCCAACCCTCCTGCTCCGCTCCAGGCTGCCTTTCCCCACAGTGCAGCATTTTCTTTGGGAGAATCCGGAAAGAAAATTGTCATAGAAAGCCAATTCTTCCTCTTTTTTGGGAAAAAAAAAAAAAAAAAATCATAACATTCTGTCTCTTTCACAGCAGGAAGCCCGCCCTGTAAACACAAGGCAGCCCTGTGGAAACATTGGGAATAAGATTTTATCTATTTTCCTTGGATGTTTCCCCCTGTGCCCCCTCCTTTGTGGATCGTGGTTAAAGTGATAATGAGTAAATCCTGGGATTCCTCCAAAAATTTCAGCCAGCGCTGGAATTGTGCACAGATACCCAAAAAAATCCATGTCCACACATTGTCAGCACCCTGATTTGAACAAAAAATAATGGTGGGCACTCCCTGTAAACACAGGATTTAAAAAGAGAATGTTAAATGGGAATGATCTGATGTTTATATGGAGCTTTTCATCCAAGGGGAACCCAACTGCTCTGGAAGTCACTGCTCATGGATAACCATGGGACAATTTAGGGCAGGCAAGGAAAAATCCTAAATTCAGTAGGAAAATCCAGAGATCCCCCCCAAAATAACCTGCTTAGAAGAAGCGAGGGCTGGGAAAGCTGCAGAACGTGCAGGGGCTCGTTTCCAGAAGGAGCAGGGGACGATTTCTGTGACAGAGAAACTCCAGGGAAGATCAAAACAACCCTCAAGGATCGAGGGAATGAGGGAATTTTTTCCAGCCCCACTTGGATGTGCTGAGTGTGCTGTCAGAGCAGCGAGGGCTCGTGCGAGGACAGTTTCCATTTGTAATGTTAATTTAGCCATAAATTCTCCAGCTCCAATCCCAAGGCCAGCTCTGTGCCATTCCCTCATGGCAAATGTTCTCCAGGCTCCAAAAATCCCAGGGTTTGCTGGGGGTCAGGGGAGGGGAAGGGAAAAGGACATTCTTGAATTAATGGGGTTAAAACGGATTGGATTTTAACGTCCTGGCAAAGGTGAAAGGTTGGTGGTGTTGAGTTTGGGGAGCTGCAGTTTGGAGGAATTAAAGTCCAATGTTCCCACCTTATCTTGGGATATCCCTTCCTGGAAGCCCCAGTTTCCCATCCCAGCCACCCACAGATCAGAAAGGAGACAACTGAGACACTTTTCAAAAAAAATGTGGGGATTTTCCTTCTTAACAGATTCTTTTTAAGCATTTCATGAAATCTTTTAGCTTTCAGTAAGGGCAAGAAACCTTTCATGTTTGCCAGGATGTCTCTTTAATTTAAGAAAACCCTGATTTTCTCCAGCAAACCAGGCATTCTGTTGAAATATTTTAATTTTCTCAAACCAGGAATTCTGTTGGAATATCTTAATTTTCTCAATGCCCATGTTTCTGTCAAAGACCAGCCCTGGTTATTTAGTGGAAAAGAAGCCAAAGAGTGCTGGGGAGGCTTAATGGGATCAAATCTTAGCTCAGACTTTGCTCTGAACCTTCCTTAAATCACTTCTAAATGACATTACAGGGCAGCCTAATGAACTATTTATTTATTTATTCATTAATTCCTCTTTAAAGAAATCTGATGGCAGTTGATAGAAAGTTGTTTTTCCTTTTCTTATTCTGTTATAAATTTGTAGGAACATCTTGCTCTCCTGTGGCACCCCAAAGAACAGATCCTTCACTTCTATTTATCATTAGGATTCATCACTTCTTTTTTGGAAAATAACTCCATGTTCCCTCCCTGCTCCTTCCCCTTTATTTTTTAGGAAACTCAGGCACAGAAAAGCAAAACAGAGGAGCAAAGCAAAGCACACTCAGCACTAATTTGGCAATGGGGGAAAGGCACTAAAACAGCTTTTATTGTTGAAAACTCAGCCTGAAGTTTTCCTCCTATAAAAAATAAAAACCAAACCTCGGTGACATTTGTTGGAAATTCTGGGAGCGAGTGGCTCATGAATTCCATTGCAGGGCTGTAAAACCAGCCCAGCTGGAGCTGCCATGGAAGCAGGGCTCTGATTCCCACTTGGAGAAGTGGGGAGCTCCACAATTCCAAGAGCTGCCCCAGGGATTTGAATGTCAAATTTGGATTAAAATTACGCCGAGCTGAGCGCGCTCCCAGAGGATTTGGAGCTCCTGGCCTGGAGGGTGCCTTTGGCTGAGGAGGATTTGCTTAGTGGAGGAAAACTTTCATCTGCTGGAGGTGGGAAAAATCCCTGTGGATTCCTCTGCTCCTGGGAATCAATGGATTTGAGCCCATTCTGGTGGGACCAGGGTGGGTTTTAGCCCGGGACTGCAAGAGCCACTGGGGTTTGGCTGCCTGGAGAAGGAGAAACTTTGTGGAGGCCACACAATCCAAAAAGTTCACACAATCCACACAATCCATAAAATCCACAGCATCCACAAAATCCACATGATCCACACAGTTCCACACAATCCACACCGTCCACATTGTCCACAAAATCCACACAACCCATAAAATCCACATCATCCACAAAATCCATAAAATCCACAAAATCCACATCATCCACCAGATCTACACCATCCACACCAACCACAAAATCCACATCATCCACAATTCCATAAAATCCATAAAATCCATATCATCTGCAAAATCCAGATCACCCACAAAATCCACATGATCCACATGATCCACAAATCCATAAAATCCATATCATCTGCAAAATCCACACCATCCACAAAATCCACACCGTTCACATTATCCACACAATCCCACACTGTCCCACAAAATCCACATCAACCACACAATCCACGCTGGCCACACAATCCATAAAATCCACACCAATCCCCAAAATCCCCAAGATCCCCAAATCCCCCCGATCCCCAAAATCCCACCCGTCCCCACCCAGGGGTTCTCTCACCTCCCCACTGAGGGATTCTCTGCTTCCCTCTGAAGCACCTGGCTGCTGAAATCCCACATTTTGCTTGGGAAAGCTTTTCCCCACGTTCTGTGTTTCTGCTCACTGTGCTGAGTCCTTTTTCTCTGTGGCATTTCCACAGAAAGTGAATGGAATCATTCAACGCTCAAGTCACATCTCAAACTAAAATAATTTCATTTGGGAAGAATTAATGTGGACTCTTCCAACTGTTTCAGTGTCCCCGTGCTCCTGCTCCTAATGGCTTTGTTCAGATACACTCAGAATCTGTCCTTTTGTAAATTTGAATTTAAGGTAATAAAATAGTAATAATAATAATAATAATAATAATAATAATAATAATAATAATAGTAATAAAGTTTGAATCATTTAATGTTCTCTGTCAGTCACAGGGAGCTCTTGTCTTTAGTTTTGCAGACATAAAAATGTTTGGACAGCCCTTTGCTGGACTCCAGCTGGGTGCAGGTGACCAGATTGATGCTGGCTGGTGTTTTCTGAGGTGAACTCCTTGCTTTATCAGTTTGTTCTTCTCAGGGTCAGGATTAAAAGTATGAGAGACGGAATTTTTGTTGGGACTTGTTTGTTTATTACTTCTTATCTAATTTACAGCGTCACTGACTGTGAGTGCTCCTGCATGCTGAGTTAACAGAGCAAAAATGGAGAACAGAGTTCTCTCTTCAAGGTCTTTTAAGCTTAAACTACCCAATTATGAGATGACAATTGATTTATTTTAACTTCTAACTTAATAATTAGCGACTTATGTCCTGCACTACAGATTCTTCCAACCAATCACAAAAAATCACCTAAACTTGTGAAGGAGAGGAAGAAGAAAACTATGCCCTAAATTCTCTATTTTGTTACATATATATCACTATATCCCAAAACTCCAAAGTCTAAATCTCTCACCCTGTGAGATAACACTGTTTTATTCAAGTCCACTCTCACAATCTCAGTGCTCTCACTCAGTTTTGGAAGATTTTTCCAGGGCCTCAGTTCAGATGCATATTTGAGGATCATTCCCTGCTAGCACAGAAAGTCTGGAATTCTCTGTGCCCAGGGTCCTGGCAGTTTTCAGTGCCCACCAGGTGTTTTTTGCTCCTTTGAGAGGACAAGGTGCCTGAGGCAGCTCCAGCAGCTGGTGAGGGAGCTGAATTGTTCCCCAAAATGTGTCCCTGCTTGGAAAACTCCACACCAGGAGCTGCTGTGTTCCCTGCTTCAGACCCAACTGGGCGAGAGCATCAAATCCTGAGGACAACCTGAGAGAGAACATCCCCAAAATCCACAGGGAGCTCTCAGAGCGCTGAGATGGAGCTGCTGCTGGAAGAATAAATTAATAAATCAATAAATCAAGCCATAAATACCCAAATAAATCAGGGAAGAATGAAAGGAGTAGGCCTGATGTCACAAACCCGAGGTGTCAGGATATCCAGCCTGATGGAAAGCCCAGTTTGGAGCAGGGATGTGGGAATGGGGAGGCTCAGCTGGGTTTGCAGGGCTGACTGATCAGAAACCTTCTGGGATTTGTCACATTTTTTAAGGATGAGGGGAAGAATAGAAACCACGAGTGAAACCCTACCCAGCACCACAAATAACTACAAAGGGAGCCCAACCTCGGGGTTTTAGGCTGGCTCTCCCCTGCCCTAAGCCCTTTTCCTGTTTGCCTCAGCTAAGCCCCAAAATACGTCAGAGATTCCCAGGAGACTTTTCTGCCCTGGAATGGCCTCGTGCTTCCTGCAAGGCTCTGTCTGCTCCCTCATCCTCAGGGCCCGAGGGTTTTTTGCACTCTGACTCTCCCTGTAAATCCCCATTTTCCCAGGAATGCATCCCAGGCAGGCATTTCCCCTCAGACAGTCACTCTGCCCCCTTGTCAGGTGAATTTTTTTTCAGGAAATTTTATGAAATTTGTCACTTTGTTCCCATTTTTCTGTCCTGAAGGAAAGCAAATGCTGCCCTTCAGCATCAGGTAGAGAATTTGGTCTCCCCTCCTCAGCCCAGGGGTTTCTCTCCTCGAGAGATAAAGAGATTTATCTCTTTCTGTTTCTTTGTGTTCATTGTCCCAGATATTCCCTGCCCCTCATATTGTTCAAAATTCCAGTAGGGAATCTCTTCTGGAAGAGCCTGGGAATTTTAGAAGGCAAGGTGAATATTTTAGAGCACCAGTTTTCCTAAAGCCTGATGTTCCTGTGATTTTGGAGGGAAAAAACAAAGAATCCAGGTTTCTTATCACAAGAATTGTTGGTTTCTGCACCGCGGGCACTGGCTGCCCTCACCAGGACTGGGACCCAAGCTCCAGGGACTCTTGGGAAGGGTCAGATTTCCAGGAATTCTGTCAGCACTGATGTGATTTCCCACACATCCCAGGATCCCACTGCCCTCCAGCTCTCCTGGAGCTCACAGGGTGTTTCATGGAATGTATATAATCCATATAAACCTTCCAGATCCGGGAAAACTCCCATGGACTGGGGCTGCCATTGTTCCACTCAGACACACCACAAACCTCACAGAGTCTGTGGTTGATCCAGCCCACTGCACTCAGACGTGCTCTTTTCCAAGCAGCCCTTGGACATTCTGGAATGCTCCAAATTCCTGAGCCCTCGCTCACCTGAGGAGCCCTTGGAACACCTCAGCTACCCTGAAACCCAGCTGAGGATCAGGTGGAGTTACTCTAAAATTGGAAATGTTGAAATGGACTCTTTATCCAGCCCCCCAAAAATCTGCTTCTTAAAAAAAAGATGGTTAGGAAGAGAAGGATTTTAAAAAATTGGGGTTTTCATCTCTAAAACAGAATAATGTTTAAATTCTGTGCCTGCAGACCAGACCAGGACTGAGACAAATTCTGCATCCCTCAAGTCACTTGGAAGCAGAAGTTGCTGCAAGCCTGGGAGTTTTTCATCTGAACATCCCCACTGGAAGCACTTTAATCAGGTTTTCTTTGTCCAAAAGTATTTCATAATCAGAATGAAGGTGCAGATACCTGACCCTTGAAAGAACTGGATTCTGTTTGCTTCCCTCAAAAAGTACAGTAGCAAATGGATTGTTTTGGCAGCTAAATTCCAGTCTGGGGTGGGAAATTGTGGATCTTCTCTTTTATTTCTTGCCTTCTATGCAATACAAAAAGTTCTTCTCCCCCTGCATACCCCACCTGTAAAATCCAAGTGTTTTCATGGCAGTTTTGTTAAAAACAACAGGCTAAAAGCTCCTCAGGTGGTGTTACAAGGCAGGAATGGACCTCAGGTAGCCAGACAGAAGTTGCCCTTGGGACATCAGGGCCTCAGGAAGCTCCTGGAGCTCAAATAAACACTCCAGAGCAGTTGCTTGGACACCCTCCTGCAAACCTGCAAAACAAGGGTGGAAACCTCGTGAGCTGCTCCGTGCCCAGGTTAGAAATAGGAAATTCTGCTTCATGGTGTTCCAGCTCCTCTCCTCATGACCATGACTCAGGAGAGCAGCAAAAAACCCCCTCAGATGGAGCCAGTGAAGCTGGACACCCCTCCCAATAAAGGGCTTCAAGGTGTTCAGGGGTGAACTTTGGCAGAAATTTTGGAGGCTGAGGCAGGACACGGAGCCTCCCTGCTGAAAACCTGCACTGGGTTCTTCCTTATCACATCTGACTTTTGATTTATTAAATTCTCCAGGATCAAGTTGCTGGCCTGGGTCTGGAGCAGGAGGTGAGCCCTCCTTGCTGCTTAGGCTTTCTAGGAAAAACGGGCCTGGTATGAAAACAGTCAGATCCTTAATTGGCCTCATTAAAGACTCTGGCCATCTGGACCTCACTCATTCTAATTAGTCATCGATAGGGCGGTGATTTAGTCATGAAAAGAAGAGGGAAAAAAAAGCCACCTCCACTCTGCCAGCTCTGCCTTTACTCAGCTTTTACCCACCAGGCTGGAGGGGGGGATGTGCTCCCAACAGCAGCTCTGGTTTTGGCAGGGTCACTCCACCCCAGTGCAAGTCTGGAGAGGATGGAGCTAAATGTGGCAAAGAAATCAGGCACATGTGATCACCCCACCCTTCCCTTGTCAGCCAGGCTGGCATCCACGCTTCCAAGCGTCATTCCTGTGCAGAAAACCTCGGAGAACATGGGGAGGAGGCTGCCAGGCGTTCCTGGGGTGCTGTTGGAAATCTGGGGCTCTTCACTGGCACCCCCTTTGTTTCCAGGCAATTCCCACCTTGCTCTTCCTGCAAGGACAGCTCAGGAGTGGAGGAAAAGGAACTGAGTGAGTCCTGCTGCCTGTTTTAGGAGTCCCAGATTCACATGTTCCATGTGCTGCCTTTGACTCACCCAGTTTAGCCCAGTCAGAACGACCAGGATGCTGCTCCAGGCTGGAGCCTCCCCGTGTTTGTCCATCCTGGGACAGCACAAGGCCAAACAACCCCGGAAAACCACAAAAAGGTGGCTCAGCATGGATAAATAAGAGAGCCTGGAGCACAACATTTGCAGCAGTGGGTGGGCAGGACAGGGGAAAAATGGCCAAAATTGGTCCCTTCAGCACTGGTGATGCAGCAGGGGGTAAATCACTCGTGGGTGGTCTTAAAAAGTTGAGGAATGTCTAAGGTCACATTCCCAAAGCTGTCACATCATTCCCAAACTTATCACAACTGCTCTGCCTCTCCAAATCTCACCTTCCTGCTCCCATCTCCATATTCTTGGATGGTGTCATCCTGAGAATTATGGGTTCAGGGATTGTATCTGAAAATAATGATGGAATATGTGCGCAGGCCCACCAGAGGCAGGTGAAGAGAGATTTACTGGCTGCTTTTTAGAACTAAATGTCATTATTTTGTACAGATTGTGCTGGGATTTAATGAGCCTGAGCTGCTATGACCTGGCTGGGTCCAGGACATTCCCCTAAAATTAGTGACAGCAAGATCCAAACCCAAGGTCTGGTTACAAGCAGAGTTGGACGAAGGCTGTTGAACCAGGAAAATAATCTGGCTTAGCCACCCCATATATTTGACAGTTAATTTTGTATCTGTATTGAGGAAAAACACCCCAGAAAACTGGTTTTTATTGGGCCAGCAAAAGCTCTGGGTTCTGGCCACCTTATTAATAATATTCTTCTACAGGAGAGGGATGCAGTTCTTTATAAAGATTTATTAATAGTCATTATTATTTGCACAAGAGCTTTAATGTGCAGTAAAAGACCTATAAAGACCAGCAACCAAAGGAACTCTTCGATTTCACGCTGATCTGCACTAAGAAAATACCAGTTTGGGTTTTTTTTTTTTTTCTTTTTGTCTTGTATTTTTTCTTTTTCAAATAATAATAAAACAAAGAGCTTTCAGGAGCAGCCCCAGCAGAAGGCTAATGTAAAGTGATATATTTGAGCCCCAGGAGGATGGTGTAAGTTACTCTTGCCTCTGAGGCCTGTTTATTGTGTTTGTCTGGTTGCCCTGGGAACCAGCTCACGCCGTTTCACTTTATTTTCTAATGTTCCTGTAAATGTTAGGTAGGGCCGGGATTTATTATCCACTGTCAACACCTCCGGTGGAACGCGCCACTCGCTGGCGTTTCCTTGGCACGGAGCCCTCCCTGCTCCCTCCGACCAAAAAAACCCCTTTTTTTTCCCACTGAAACGCGTGTGAGTGTGAGCGTGCACACGTGTGCGTGTGTCTGGGCATCCCCATCCCCATCGATAAATCCTACGTTTATTTATTTATCCAACAAATCCCAAAGGCTTCCCCCAGCCCTTCCCGCGACGCCAAAAGGGTGGCACGGCCGCGGTGCTCAGCACAGGGGAGCTGGCTGGGAGCTGTGACTCATTTTTGGGGTGAGGTGGATATTTAGGGGCTGGGGAAGGAGTGTTTACCAGGAGTGTTTATTATCCCAAAGGCAGCAGCGGGATCCTGCTGCTCCTGTCCCCAAAGAGCTCGGGTAATTCAGAGCCTGATGAATCATCAGAATTATTAGGGCTGGAACGAGCTGCTTCCACTCCTCTCCTCTCCTCCTCTCCTCCAGCGGTCCCTCGGCATGACAGGGCACATTTGGTGGCAGACTGGTGGGTGTGAGGCTTATTTTTTAATTTGCTTTTTTTGCTTGGGTGGTACCTCCCAGTCTGCCAGCCGGTGTTTCACTGGGGACACTCTTAACCTTTGAGATGTCCAACAACAAATGTAACAACTCCCTGAAAAGTGTGGGTTGGATTCTCCCTATCTTTTCCTTTGTCCTGCTTGGGACTGCACCTGGCCTTTCCTTCCCATTTCCCTGAGGAGGATTCTTGGCTGCCTCCCACTTTCCTTTACACAGGAAAACATTCCCACTCCAGTTCCAGACAGGAATTCCCATCCCCTCCCCATTCGGCCCTTCCAGAGCCCTACCTCCCAGAATTTCTTCACCAAATGGATTTTTAGGCTTTGGAATGGGCTGCTCAGGGAAGTGGTGGGGTCACCATCCCTAGAAGCATCCAAAAAACCTGTGGATGTGGCACCTGAGGATGTGCTTTCACGGTGACCATGGTGGTGCTGGTTTGGTCTTTTCCAACATTAATGATTCCATGATCTCCACCGACTCCTCTTTGCCTTGTTCCCAACAGGATGGATTTGGGCAGTGATTTGGCATGGCTGCAAATGTCTCTCTTGCCAAAAACTTCCCTCACTCTGGACATTTGTGCTCAGCTTTGCTGCTGGTGGGATTTGCCTCCACTTTCACAAAGGGATTTGGGTTCAGCAGTGGTGGGGATGGGGTGAAGACATGAGCTGGATCAATCCATGGGGAAAATCCAAGAAATATACCTTTGTTCCTCCCCACTCCTGGGGCTGATCCTGTCTCCCTCTGTCCAGGAACCTTCCCTGCTGGGCAGGAACCCTTCCACCATGGAACAGCTCCAGGAAAACCCCAGCACCCAAAGCATTGGGATCAGACTGAGGGGGCAGGTAAGGGGGAATATCCAAAAGATTTGGGAATGCAGGTGGTAAAAGGCCTGGAGCAGAAGGACTGGTGACAAAAAGGGAAGGTCAGCTGGGGAAAGTTGGATTTGACAGTGCCAGGCCGTGGAAAGTAGATTTGTCTTTTGGTTGGAATGAGTTAAAGGTGGTGAAGCCTCTTAGGAAATATCATAAACTGGGATTCCTGTTTCCTGTGAGATGCTGAGGAATTGAAATCTAAATTCCCAAGTTCTGTGTGAGAACTGGAGCCAGGTGGGATTAATTCATATTTCAAAGATTCTGCACTCAGGTGTGTTTTGTTGGAGTGTTTCCCAATAAAACCAGGCCCTGTTGCTTTGTTTCAGGGGAGATGATGGAGAGAAAATGGATTTTGATTTGCCTTTCTGAGATGTTGCAGGAAGGCCAAAGCTGTGCACAGAGCTCTGGATTTTCCAGAGCCTTCTCAGGCAAATCAGCTCTTGGAATTTGTAACAGCAAAAGCCCCTGCAGAGGTTTTACCTGAACCACAGTCGGTATAAAACCCTCACATCCTCACCCATCTCCACTGTAGGGAACATTTCCAAATGTACAAAGTGTGGTTGTAACTGTTTAAAATGAAAAATGCCACCCTTAAAGAAAAATGTAATGGGAAAAATACCTTTATAATGAGCCTGGAATGGAATGGAGATGGCAGTGACAAGAGTACCTCAGTGAAATCCCAGCTGCTCCTTTTAATTGCTCCTAATTTGCTCTCAGGTGCTGGTAATTGGAACAATTTGCCTTCAGGAACCTGTGAGGTCTCAGACATTAATTGATTTCCTCTTGCTTAATCAACCTCAGCAAAACCAGAGCTCATTTCACTGCCTGGTTTTCAGCTTAGAGCTCTTCTGGGTGAGACATTGGGCAGAAAATGCCCCCCCAGCACCCACCCAGCTCCGTCACCCAAACCACACTGGGGGGCTGAGTCAGGCAGAGCTGAACACCTCTCTTTGCTGTTATATTCCCCAAAAATATCCCTAATGAGACAGCCCAGCGCTGGGAGATGGAGGAAATAGAAAAAGGTGCAACTTGGAGTTTATGCCAACTCAACCAGCCCTAACAAATGTGGTGTTTGCAGGCATTTTTCTTCCTTGGGCTTGGAGAGCAACTGAATTTTAATGGAAAAATAAGCTCTGCCTTGCACGGGCAGCAAGAGAGAATAAATCATGGAATGGGCTCTTTAGTTTTCTTTTGAAAAACAAGTCCGGTTCTCAATGTTGTGGTTTAAGGAGGCTCTGTTATTCTATTTCAGGAGAATTTATGATCTTATTATCATCTGGTACAGAAAAATAGTGGAGGAGACATCTCAGGAAGCCCTGGAGTGGTCATGAGGTCACTGTTTGGGAACAGGAGCCATCCTCAGGGCTGATATCCCGGTCCCAAATGGCCCAGGTGTTATTTCTGAACCACACGAGGCTGGGTCAAGCTCAGAGCTGCTTTCACTGCCCTCTCAATCCTACATTTTGTCTCTTCCCTCCAATGAGAGCCCCAGGAAAACCCAGGGGATGTTGGAGAACACTCTCAGACCAGGGGGAGCAGCAGCTGGATTGACACTGGAATCGCTTTGGATTCACTCTGATCCCACCAAACCCAAACCCTGAAATTGAAATTGCTGCAGTCCCGGCACCACTTCAGGGAAGTTGATTTGCTGCTCAAAAATTCCCCATCCTTTCCATTTTTTTCCTAAAGTTTGCCCTATTTAATACATCCTTCATTGTTTCATTGAATCAATTAGAATTAATTTCTCCTGTGTGCTAAGCAGCATTTTGAAGGTGTTAATCCCTGTTGGATCAGTGCATCCTCTTCTCCATAAACCTTTTCATGGACCTTTCCCATCTGATTTGGGCAGAATCCTCCCTCAAAAGGAGCAATTCCATGTTTGCTGCATCGACCCCAAACAAGACTCCTTACAACAGTAAATTTCCATTTGCCATCACCTATTTTTCAAATAGAAGTAGATTGGGAGCCTGGAAAGATTTATAGGTCCATTCTCAAATATCCATCATTTTAAACCCAGCCCTGCTGCTCACATCCACTGAACTGCCATAGATAGACTGCTAAAGTACTTAAAAAATTATATTAAAAAAAAATACTTTACAATATATCCAGATATTCCAAGCCCTTTTGTGGGCATGGACTAACCCAGAGCCATATTTCACAAAACCTATTTACATTTCAGCTCTGTGTTTTTTGCTCTTTATGTCCTTTTCCATGGCTCTGCATTGCCAAGGCTTTTTTTTCTTTTTCTTTTTCTTTTTTTTTTTTTTTTTTTTTTTCAGAAATAGAAATTTTCCTTGCTGTGACATCACTGCTTGTCCTCAGGAACACCCCCACCCTCACAAGATCTGACCTCAGGTGTTGGGTTTTTATTTTTTTGGTGGAACTGTTCTTGCAAACCCAAAGATTTACAGGCTGGGAAAGGTTTGTAACGATCCCAGATTAAGGGTGGGACTTTCCAAACAGTCCCAGCCTTGAGAGTTTGAACTCCATTACCCAGCAGCTTTTCAAAGCTCCACCCTGAAACTGTGTGAAATTATTCTGGTGGTGTGGAGAGCTTATTTACCTAATGTCAAATATTAAACATTACTGCCCATTAAAATATAGGCCCTCATTATATTTGGCCTGGTAGAAATGTGCAGGGGAAAAGGAGAAATTCTCTTTTCCAGGCCTCTGGAGTTTGGCAGAGGGGCTGGCACTGATTTTTGGTGTCTGCCTGTGGGTAAGGAACTCCTTTTTGGAGAGCTGAGTCCCATCCTGGTGGAGGAGTGCAGGAGAGAAGGAGAAATTCTCTTTGCCCAGCCTCAGTTTAGGGACTGGCACTGATTTTTGGTTTCTGTCTCTGGGTTAGAAGCTCCTTTTTTGGAGCTGAGTCCCATCCTGGTGGAAGAGTGCAGGGGAGAAAGAGCAATTCTCTTTTCCAGGCTTCTGGAGTTTAGCAAAATAGCTGTCACTGATTTTTGGTGTCTGCCTGTGTGTTAGGAGCTCCTTTTTTGGGGAGCTGAGTCCCATCCTGGTGGAAAAAGATCAGGAGAGAAGGAGAAATTCTTTTTTTCAGGCTTCTGGAGCTTGGTCTAGGGACTGGCACTGATTTTTGGTGTCTGTCTCTGGGTTAGGAGCCCCTTTTTTGGGGAGCCGACAGGGTCTGTGAGGGGATCCTGGGGTGTCCTGGGGTGTCCTGGGGTGACTATATGATGCTGAATTGTATTCCCAGTTGTCTGTTTAGCCCAGAAATAAATCCTGCATATTTAAAACTGGATCTGAGAGTGAAGTGGGGGGAGAAGGAGAAGTGGTGGGATGGCTGAGAGATCAGAGCTTCATCTTTCCTCCTCCCTGTGCTGTCTGCAGCACAGACAGACAGCAGGACAGAGCCCTCCTTTGCTTTTAGGTGTTTTTTTGGCTAGAGATGATCCCCAGACTGTGGCTTTTCTTTGTCTTGGAACTGCTCAAACCTGCTCTGGACTGAAAACCCAGAAGAGCTCAGGCCTGTGGCCCACCAGGCTGGGGATGGGGCATTTTCCAGCTCAGGAGGTGATGCCTTCAGGAGGCTGAGCTGGAGCAGAAAACAGCCAGAGCAAAAGGACAAAGCAGGGATTTATTAAAAACCTCCCTGGGCACACCTGGGCAGTGCCAGAGCACGGCTGGGACACACCCAAGGTGAGCCCAAAATGGGCACAGAATGGACACCTGCTCACCAGGTGCCACACTTGGAGAAGTTCTGCTCCAGCAGCACATTGCAGTTCAGTGTGCAATTCCAGCTCCAGCTTAGGAAGCTCCATCCTCCTTGGCTTTCCTTCTGCCTTCACCCTTGGCTTTGTTCTTGGGTCTGAAAGTTGTCCTTGGTGCTGAGTTGGAGAAGAGATTTGTTTTCTCCCTACTCTGTGAAGAAAGCTTAGCAGCACTTAACAGGAAACCTAAAACTCCCCACTAAGACAGCCCAGAATCTAAAAAATATAAAAGCTAGAACTTCAGGCAACAGAAGGACTGATAAGAGACTGAGCTAGTTGAGCTACACTTCACAAAAGGACTTTCTGAATTTGCCATCTCTTCAGATCAGCGAGAGGTTTCATTGTTTAATATTATTCCTTGTTTAATATTATTCATTTTTTATGCTTGTGAATATTTTGCTTGTTAAATAAACTGGATTTTTTCCAAACCAGGAGGGGTAGGGGTTCGAATCTGCTTTCCAGAGGGACCCCTTTGGAAGTTTCCTCCCAAATTTGCCCTAAACCAGGACATGGGGTCACACGGACACACACGAAATGCCTGGAGGAGGAAGAGCCCTGCAGCACCCGGGTGACAAGGACAAACAAAGCCTGCTGAGGTTTGCTCTGAGTGTGGGAAGCTGGCACTGCTCCCTTTGCTGGGGACATTAGAGGCCAGGTGACAAATCTGACCCGCGGATGGAAAGCGAGCCGCCCCTGGCTTGTGCTGACAGAGCGAATCTTGGGGAAGGGAATGGGGAACATCCCTGCCAAGCCCAGCTGTGGCCCCACATTGTCCCCACATGGCCACCCCAGGCTGGCCCTGCTGCTCTTTCAGCTGCAGCAGTGACACAGAAACGCTTTTCCCTCCAAACCTGAAAAAGCTGCTCCGAATTTGGCTGAAAATGCAAATTATTTGTAACAAAAAGGGAAAGTTCTAGTACTTCTCTGCTTCAGTTTCCCTCAATCTCTTTGCTCTGTGCTCCATCGTGAGGTTTTTTTTCCCCTAACAAAGACAACCTTGGATGAGGTTAGAGAATTCCTAGGTGTCTGCAGTGCTCAAGATCTCAGTTGTGCTACCTAGGCGTTTTTAGGGTGGGGTTAGATGGGATTTTGGGATGGAATTATTCCTTGTGAAGCTGGTGGAATGCTGGCACAGGTTCCCAGAGCAGCTGTGGTTGCCCCTGGATCCCTGGAAGTGTCCAAGGCTGGGTTAGAGCACCCTGGAATAGTGAAGGTGTTGCTGCTCCATGGCTTTAAGGTGAGCTTTGAGGTCCCTTCCAACCCAACCCATTCCATGATTCTATGGAAAAAGAAGCAAAACAATCAGTCTGGGGGTGAAACGTGACCTGACCCCCCAGATTAAGGGCTGGAGAAGAACAAGGCTGCTGTGCTTATGGAAGCACTCAGAAAACAAAAGTACAGGGGACACACAAACTGTGCAAAACTGAATCCCCCAGCTTCCCCCTCAATCTCCAGCCCTTTTCTTGTTAGAGCAGCTCAAACCTCCTGTGGTTGTGTAACTGTGCTCTTCAAACGGTGACAAATGACAGTGCTGGGAGATTCTGGCGTCCTTTCAGTGGGGTAAATTTTATATTGTGATAGTCACTATAACAATTTTTCCCCAGGAAAACTGCAAAAGTTGGAATTGCCAAATCTCCCTAACCTGAAAACGGTTTAAGGGCTGCTTTTCCTTGGCCACACTGAGGGTAAGAAAGGAGGAAATATTTACATAAATAACGATTTTGTACACTCTCAGTGGCCAATAATAGGTGAAAACCGAATTTAAAGCATCAGCTCTTTGGAAGTTTAAAATGAAATTACACCCTGTGCTTTAATGAATATTCCTCCTTCCTCACTCCTTTTTTTTTTTTTAGGGCAGAGAGGCAAAGGCAGAGGGAGGTGGGGACTGGATATTCCAGCCAAAGGGTGGCAATTGGATGATAAGAACTGCTCGTGTCCCTGCTCCTTCCAGAGGTGCCACAGCGACGTGGGACATCGTCATTATTATGGCTCAAAGTTGGCCGAGGTCACCCCGGTTCATCTGCTTTATACATTGGGAGCCTTCTCCTCATTACTTGCCAAACAAACCTTTTTATTTTTGCACACGTTTATGTTGATTTTGTGGTTTCTGAAATTGGATTCTGTCTCCTACGGGCCTGAGTTTCCACGGCAACCCCAGCCCTTATCTGCTGCTGCTGTTTGGCAGACAGACAACAAGGCCTTTCAGTTTACTTCTCCCATTTTCCCCCTAATATTATTTTCTTTAAAAACCCTTTTTTTTTTCTTCTTCAGCATGTTCTTTTTCTTTCTCTCTCTTTTTTTTTTTTTTCCTCCTGCCCTTTTTATATTATTTTTACTTTCCCCAACCCCTGTCATTTAAAAATCACATAATTAATTGAGCACATCCTGTGCCACACGGGGCTGCCACGACTTTGAAGTCCCAATAGATCATTTTATAGAGCCGTGGGTACCATTTTTTCCGAGGCAGCACCAGGCGCCAGCTCGAGGCCTTGTGGAATTCAGCATATCCTACTCCAGGTATGATAAAGAAACCTTGGCACCTTCTGTTTGTTTTTACTAATTTCCTTTCCAAACTGCCTTTTCAATATAGAGGAAAGACCTCAGGACTTAAAGTTTGTTATTTTCTCTCCAAAGTTAGTCCCTGTTCCCCCCTGGCTCCCTCCCTCCCTTCCTTTAAACCAGACTGAACTGCTTCTCCTCTCTCCATGCTAAATTTGCTTTTTTTCCCCTTTTTCTTTTCTGCAGGAAAGTGTGGTCTGATTTAGCATCATGGAGCTGGGAGCTGTTACTGATCCTGCAGCAGCAGTGAGGCAAAAAGACCCTGACAGGCTCTATTAACCCTTAAGAACAATAAATGATCTCATCAGCCCCTCAAAGACAGAAGAAGAAATAATAATGCAATCATTGAGTTGGGTGAGGGAACAAGGCTTTGGGGGATTGATGCTGAAATCCGTCCCCAAAGCTCCTGGTGCTGGAATTAACCAAGAGGGGCTGAGTTTCTCTAAGCTGAAAAGCATTAAAAAAGGAGAATATGGATGCACAGGCACAGCAGAACTTGCATTTATATATATTTATATAGGTATTTATTTGAAGAATAGAGAGAGGAAGACAGAAGCTGAGTGGAAAAATCTTAAATTGAGTGAAAAATAATTGAGCCTGCAGCATGTTGGCTCTGCATTTGGATCAGAGGGCTGCAAAACTCCCTAAAAACTCTTTAAATCCAAGTCCGAAACTTCTGGAGATGCATTGAAAAGTGTTAATTTTCATGTATTTTTTAGCACTTTTTGAAAAGACAAACAATGTCACTCGTTGAATGAATCTGTGCAGAATGATCATCTTCTCTCTGGAATGATGGGAATTCTGTGTCACTGAAAAGAAGAGAAATGAGATTTTTTTTGAACAGATATCTCAAGCCAGCTCCTGACATCTGAGGGGAAATCACATTCCTGCCTGTGAATCCATAAAAGGATTTCAAAATCCTGTAGGGAAAAAAAAAAAACATTCAGCTTATTCTCCATGAAATTTAGAACAGTTTGAGAGTGATTTCTGTCTGTGTTTATGCTCTGTTTTATAGAGCCTCCTTCATTTCATGGCTGCTTGGGGTCTTATTCAAAATCCCAGGTTGGAAATGAAAAATTTCCATTGTTTCCGACGGGCTCGGGATGAAACAGTGGAGAAAGTTTCTGTGGGACTAAAAATGGGAATCAATTCATTACAGAATCCCCGAGGTTCATCTGAAAAGCCTGGAGAGCAGGAATTGCTCTGTCTGTGGGGCAAACCCATTAAATTCCTTGTCATGTGCCTTGTACTTTCATCCTGAGGTGGATAAAGAGGCAAGAAAATCCTCATTTTATATTCAAATGCTCTTCAAAATGATGCCAGTAGGAAAATGGGTGAATTGAACAGGGCTGGAATGAATAGTGGAGATCTGCAGTCATTCATAATCCTCAAAAAACTGCTTTATATAGTGAATATTTGATGATACCATTAAATATTTTTATAAATTATTTTATCATTCTGGCTGTTTTAGATGGATATTCAGATTAAATTCCAGTTTTCTGCCTCTCTCCCTTTTTATTCCCTTCCTTTCTGGAAAACTCACACATTCACTGAAAGTGAAGGATATAATGAACTTTATGCTCGCCTGATTTGAATCCTGCTCACTGTAGGATGACAAGAATAATTCCAGATTTCCTTTGAAAATGCCTTTTAATTATATTTTTTTTCCATGAAATCAATATAGGACACTTTGGAAAAGAAAAAAAAGTCCCTAAATTTTGTAGCATTTCTGTGTCAAAGCAATGACCCGTGTTGAGAATTTTGATTTTTTTATTTCTCAGTTGTAATGGTTGGAGCTGCAGCGAAAAGCAAGGTGGAAAACTCCAATATTTGGTCAATAAATCATAAAATAAATGGTATTTTTTCCCTTCATTTCCCAACTCTTGGGGCTCTGGGGGAGCTTTGCCACTGGTTTAAAAGAGCCACAGTTCCAGGGATTCTGTGGAACGGAGGTTCAGCCTCTGTCCAGCCTGACTGGTCACTCAATTTTCTCTGGAATTTTCTCTGGAATTTTGTGGGCTCCAGGCAGCTCAGCTCCCTAAATGAACCGATCCCTTTCAGTAAGAAAACCCCATAAATCTGGCCTGGATTTGGACCTAAAAATTGGGCAAATTTCAAACGATTTGGGGGCGATTCCCCAGCAGCTGCCTCCCAAGGGCTGGACGAGGCAGAAAGTGCAAATTCAAGCTGTGTGTGCAGGTTGGGAGTGATTTAAAACAGCCACTGGGGCTTTATGATAATTTCTTTAATTCTAGAATGTGTTCACTGCAAACCTACAGGGTTTTTTTGATTTTTTTTTTCCTCTCCTGCACGAGGCAAAGCAGACAATGAAGTTGCAGAAAGTGTACGAGACTGGTTTTGTTTAACTTTGGTCTTCTCAATTTACTCTCCCTGCCACTGCCCTCTGGATATTTTTATGGAAGCCAAAAAGAAAATGCTCCTTTTATGTATTAGGGCTATGCATGGGGGTGACTCATTTGGCAATATTAATAAGAGGTAGAGTCAGTTTTATTTTGAAATCTCCTCCAGAATTATTTGGGTGAAAGAGAAAAATGGTCAGATTGCAGGATGAGGCCGTTTGCTGCACAGGGAGGGTTTTACCTTTCCTGGTGTTTCTAATTCTGCAGAATAAGAAGATTAAAAAGAAAATACCCAAAGAGAGCTCCTTCCAGGGAAAGCCAGGCTGGGATATTCTTGGTTTGGATGGGTGGGTGCAGCTCAGGTTGGGAAAAGCTGGGAATTCTTCACATTTTGGTGAAGGGTGATAACACCACCTCCTGCTCCAGGCATGGCTCTTCCTCTTGAGCTGCTTTTCCATGGATTCTGAATGGATCCTTGAGGAATTACCTGCTTTTTACAGAGTAAAAAGGAAGCCCAAAGCAGCCCTTGTCCTGTGATTGTGCTTTTAGCATCTCCCAGCACAGAGGGATGAGACAACTCTGTCTCAAACACCTGCAGCAGGGCTCAGGATGCTGTAGGATCTCCTGTCTTCATGTAAGGGCTTCCACATCATGACATCAGTCTGAAAAATAATCCTAAACCAAGGAATAAGAGTGAGGGGAGGAGGAGAAGAAGGAACGAGGCCATCAATGGTATTCACAAATGAATGGTTTCTAGCAGTCCCAAGGTCTCCCAGCCAGGCCCTCCTGTTTCATTTCATCCCCTGAATTAAAAACCCCATCCATCATTTCATCAGGTAATTTTTACAGGCAAGTGAAAATAAAGGGCAGTAGCCTGATGAAAGCTGTGTACAAGATAACCAAAGCAAAATGTGCTTTTTATAAATGACTGTGTCATGCTGGCTGTTTTGGAAGGATATTTCGTGTGACTTATCCCAGATTTCTGCCTCTCTGCCTCTTTTCTCCCTTTCCTTTGCTCTCCTCTTCTGGCAAACTCACACATTCACTAGAAGTGAAGAATATCATGAATTTTATGCTCTCCTCACTTGAATCCTACTCACAGCAGGATGGCAACAATAATTCCAGGTTCTCTGAATGGGGGCTCAGCTTAGATCTGTGTTACCCTGATGCCTTTTCCTTGCTCTTTAAAATTAAAAGTTAGACATGGTTAAGGGACAAAGGGTTTTTATTTCAGTATTTAATAAGGATCTTTATGGTGTAATAATTGGTTAAGGTGGAATATGTTGAAATGTGAATTTATGGTAGGTTGCATGTATCATTTTATAGACAAATTAGCATATTTGACAAAGACGTTTTAATGAGAGGTTTAAATGAATAGCGTGACATCTCTTTATCTTCAAGTATTTTTTTTATGGATTTAATTTTAGTTTATAAGACATGCTTTAGAGGGGGCTTTGATTTTTTAAGAGAGTGTGAGTTTTTCTGGCTTTTAATTGTGAGGCTTTTAAGATGTTTGGTTTTCTGGCTTAACAGAATATTAGGATGATATTAAGATATTTCACTTAAAGAATTATAAGTATGTATGTTAAGGTATATATGTACACACTAAGAATATATAAGAGGTTTATAAAAAGAAAAGGCAAAAAATCATCATGGCATCAACCCTTTCACTGCCTTTGCCTCATCACATCCCCTTGTTTTCCTCCATCCTGCATTTTCCAAGGCTGGAACATCCATCCATCCATCCATCCATCCATCCATCCATCCATCCATCCAT
>CM031873.1:10404868-10414961 GCA_018697195.1 Certhia americana | reverse complement strand
CATCCATCCATCCATCCATCCATCCATCCATCCATCCATCCATCCATCCATCCATCCAATCCATCCATCTTTCCCCGTTGGCTGTAGCGGTGTCAAACGGCAACGTGAGCGATTTCCACTTGTCAGCTCTTGCCTCAAACCCGTCTGTGTCTCTACCCACAAATAACTCCCCAATAATTCAATTGTCTGGGTTTTGATCTCACTCACAGGAGCAGAGCAATTTTCATTCCCTCATGGATTCCATTATCCTGAAAGGTTCTGATTCCAGCCTTCCCTTTTGCTCCGATAGGATTCTTCCAGACCTGGGCCCTGCACAGCACCAGGTCTCTGTTTTCTCTGTAAATACAGCCTACAAAATTTCAACAAGTCAGCCCTTGTGTGCCACACCGGGAGATTGATGACAAACCACATTATTTTTCCCCTCCATAGAACTGCCCACAATTACAGCAGGGCTCTCTCCAAACACTGCTCTGTTTTTGTCCAGCAGGGAAAGGGCAGCAGCACGGGCTGGGATCCGTGAGCGGGGCTGGAGGCAACACTGAGCAGCATTATTTGGGGAAAATGCCCTTTTCTTCCCTCTTTTTTTCCCCCCTCTCCATGATAAAATATTAGAGCTGATTGTGCCACGTGGGTTTCTGCAAAGCCATGAACCCACCAGCAAAGGTTATCTCAATACCAAGGAAAGGAAAGGAGGGGCTCAGACTTGGAAAAAATTCCCCAAGCTGCTCCTGGGATGCTGAGGCTGCTCCCAAAGCAGGGAAATTGGGATTATTAGTGGTTCCTGGAGATGAGGTTTGTACCGTGCTGGAGGTTTAATCTATAAATCCCTGTTTTCTGTTAGCCTAGTGTTTGATAATTCAGAGAATTAATAATTGCTCAGAGAACACCACCACTGGACAAATCCCCCATGCCGTAAAATGTCAGGAGCAAACAGTTTGCAAAAATAAATTAAAGGAAAGTAATAAAAGGCTCCATCCCCTGGAAGAAGATGCCTGGAGAAGCGGGACCACACTGCTGCTGTCATCCCATCATCCCTAATCCCTAATTTCAGCCTCCAGTTTTTAATCCCTGGCTTTTGTCCTGCATTTGGCTTGCACCTCTTTAGCTTCCACACTAAAATCTGGAAACCCAGGGATTGCTGGGTGCTCTGATGATCTTTCCAGAAATCTGCTGTCCTCCAGATAACTGAATTCCCAAACTCCAGGGAGAACTTGGGAGCACCTGAAAAGCAGGGCTCCCTTTCAAGTGAAAAACGCTCCGAGCATCAAACATCTGTCAGAATTCCCTAATTTGTCACGAGGCTGCTGCAGCCTCATCCATCATCCTGCCACGCCACGCTGGAAATGGTGCTGAAAAGATCCAAGTCATTGCCTCCAAAATGTTTTCTTTATCTCTGGGCACCTTCCAATCTTCCACGGGAGCCCTGAAATCTCTGCTCTCCCCGTTCATTGTTTATAAAATGTGTTTAATTTGTGTGGTTTGTGTATGAAATGAGGGTGGTTGAGGTTTTTTTTCTTCCTTCAGGGGCATTTCTGGTCAAAACACGGATGTGCAGCAGATTTCTGAGTGATAAAGAACCCTCTTGTGTTAAGTTTACCCCTTGAAACTTTAATTATTTTCTGCTAATTCCATTTTTGGTTGGTCTTTTAACTTATTTACTTTGGTCTCCAAATAAATGGTGACATTCCAAGGCATACAGAATATTCTGACCACTGTAGGTAAGAAATTCATGACTCAATTCTTCAATTATGGCACCTATATTACCAATCTTTAGCCCCAAAAATGGAGTTTCCAATGAGACCAGTAAAATCAATCTGATTTTTAGGGGCCAAAAAATACAATTTCTACAATTTCTCGTGTCTGTGAAAAATTTTTATGTGCATTTCTCACATTGGTACCCCAAAGATTCTCACTAATTTCTGTGAGATTATTGTGCCTCTAATTTCTGTGAGACTATTGTGCCTTTTAAAGCTGATGTAGCTCTAGAAAAGACACACAAATTCCTGAAAAAAAGGTCTTAAATTCTTCTAGAATTGCAAATTGTCTCTGCTTCGGTTGTTTGCAGCTAAATCGTTCGGGACACTTAATTCTTCCTTGGAATTTCAGATCATAAAATTCTGGAAAATGAGAAAAGGCCTTGAGATTTCAGCAAGAGATGAACCAGAATTCGAAGACAACCTTCCAAATTCTGTGTGATTTTCTGGGATAGCAAAGCAGATTGGAGAACCCAATGAAATGTGACTGGAATGCTGATATTCACTCCCCAAATTTAAGACAATTTTAATTCCAGGGAATTATTAAAAATGCAAAATTTGGTTCCAGGAGGACAAAGAACCATCAGCAGCTCAAGTGAGTGCAAATTGAGTTTTCCACAGTTCCCTGGGCAGGGAATGGGAAGGATTTTAAAGGAGTTTTGGCAGGGAGGGGGGATAAAGAGCATTGGGCCTTTGCCTCCAGTAGCTCTGACAATCCCACCAGTTTTCCATGAGATTTCTGACACCTCTGTGGAAAATCTGAGCAGTTTAATCCTGGGAGCTGCAGCCTTGCTCTTGAGGAAAAGGGATCCAGGATGGAGTTGGCAGCATTCTGTAGTGAACTCAGAAATCGTAGCAGACATGAATATATTTAATTTGCGGTGATTTTTTAAAAAAGAAATTAATTTAAATTTAATTTTTTTTTTGCTGTTTATTTTTCAACAACCGATCAGTTCACAATGTCCTGATCAATCAGATCCTCAACAGCTTGGGAGTCTTTGCAAGGAGGGTGAGATCAAGCTGTGGCCTTGCAGGGCACTGAGTTGAAATGATGAAGTGAAAGCCAGGGAAGAGCCATTTCTTTCCTTTAAATTAAAAAAAAAAAAAAAAAAAAAAAAAGAAAAAAGGAAGAAAGAAAAAAAAGAAAGGCAGCAATAAAGCAAAAGGCACTTCCTAAAGGTAGCCATTAAATCATTCAACACTCAGCTCCCCCGAGAGCAGAGGGTTCCTCTTTCCTTTCCAGGAGGGGTTTGCAGGAACCATTCCTCATCCCCTGCTCGGTGTCTTCTCCCTGGGCATTATCCCAGACCCCATCCAGGGGCATTCCCTGGGATGGCCTTGGGCTCATAGATCACTTCCCCCAAAGTTTCCAATGAGTCCCCAAAGGGGAGGGCTGAGGGCTCTGTTTTGCTCGTGATAATGTGCTAATGCTCCAAGACCCTGCATAAATCTTCTCCCTGCATCATCATTTGTCAAAGTCACAACACGGGGCTGGAAACAGCAAAAAAAACCCAACCCAATTCAACCAAAAAAAAAAAAAAAAGGCAGGATGAGATAGAAAACGTGGCTTTGTTTTTCTCGTCCCTCCCATGAGATTTTTTTCCCCTCTCCTCTCCCCCTTCTCCTTTTCTCTTAATCTCTAAACCATCTGATTGTAGAGAAATGGTAAATAAAGGGTTTGGTTTCTTTGGGTTTCTGTGCGAGTGCACACGTGCATGGTTTGCTGGGCACTGAAAAATGGAAACTTGGAGTTTGCTGGAGGAGCCTTTGCCACCTCTGCTCAGGAAAATGCTGTTTGGGAGAGGGTTGGTCGCCCTGGCGCTGCTTCCCAGTTTAGTCATCGTTTGGGCTGATCAAATTAGATGGAAAAACACGATTGTATCAAAACCCCTGATGGCTGAGGGAATTTGTTTTTAATCATCTTGGAGGGAACAATCCCACAAACCACATCAAAATCTTCTCCAGTGCTTGCTGGAAGTGAAAAGAGAGAGAAAATCGAACTTGTTTCGATGTTTTATTTCTCTTTTCCTCTTCACCTCCATTTCAATGTCTTTTTCTTGATTTTAATTTTTTTCCCCACCATCTCCTTATCATCCTGATAAAATGGTTCTGTTTAAAACATCTCCTGAAAATCACTGGATGGGGGTGTTTAGCTGATGGTTCTGAAAGGCCAAAGCAAACACATTTGACTGGTTTTACTGATTCTGTCTTAGATGAGTTCTTGATGCCCAGGAAGGGAATTGTGCTGGCATATGAGCCCCATCCCTCCCCTGTGTTTCTGTTAATAGATAAACACTCTTTATAGGTGCCTTGGTAGACAAAAAGGAAAATAAAGAGATTTCTCCAGCAGCTTTTAGTTGGATCTACTGGGAAGAGCCAAGACTTTGGACCTGATGCTTGAATCATTATCAGCCCAGCCAGAACCAGCCGAAAGCAGGAGGGATCTGAAGGGAAAACCAATGTGAATTTGGGTGGTGACACCAACCCCAGCTCAGTGCTGCTGTTTTCAGTCAATTATTATTAAACACATGGACATGGGAGGATGATCTAGAACTCCAAGCCCTTCCCAGCCATGCCAGCAGTGCCAGGGAAGTCCCTGAAGGCAGCAGAACAAATTGAGAATAGCCCCACGTTCCCTGGGACACACCTGGGGCAGTTTTGGGTGGCAGAATCCAGGCTGCAGTGCCAGAATAAGGCAGAATAAAGAGAACATTTTTATTGAAGCATTAAGGGATAGCGTTGGTAGCCACTACTAGACTCCCAAATCCAGCCAGAGCCTGGAAACTCTTCCAGGGTTGGAATGAGGAGCCGTGAAACCTCTCCTTTGTTGCACGCTGACATTTGATAGGCATAAAATATTAAATATTAAATATTCTACTAAAGGCTGACCGGTCTCCTTGCATTGAAGTGGCTCCGTTGCTGCTCCCAGCTCTCTCCCAGGCTTTATCTCTGGTGTCCCCTTACAGCCTGGATCTGAGATCAGGCCGGGAAAGGGCCAGGATCGCTGGCAGGGCGGGAGCCCCCGCTGGAGCTGGCAGCATTCCCGAGCCCTGGCATCCTCCTCCAGCCCAATTAGGCTTCACCTCAGGTAACTCTTCAAAAGAAAACTCTCAATAATCAGAACGTGATGGGCGACATGTCAGGAAAAGGCAAATAAGAGCCTGAAATCCGGCACGGAGCCGCAGTGGAAAACAAGCCATGGGGTTGTTTCCATGAGGGAGCTTGGATGCTGTACAAGGGTTGGGAGGGGAGAGGGGGCACCCCGGGATGGGATGGGGAAGGGAGGGCTCCTGGGCAGAGGTCTGCTCCTAACAGGATCCTCATGGAGCAGGTTTTGGGTTTCCCAACCTGCTGACAATTTGCTGCAGTCGGTGTCGGGAGGATGAGAAGGGAAATGTTTGGAGGGGTCTCTCTCTGGGGGGGAAAAGGAGCCCCAGGATGCTGCAATGGCCTTTTGGGGTTTCTTTCTGCCCCAAATCTGAGTGCAGCTTTTTCTCCTCACAGGGATCCGGCCACGCTTTGGGGGTTTGGGGATTTGTGGAGCGGGAGGAGGCTCAGATCCAGCATCCCTGCTTGGGTACCACTGCTGTCCGTGCACATGGGATCCAGAGGGGAGGGAAAACTGAACCCAGAGCGGGATCACCCCATCCTCCTCCTCCACAGGATCCCTGCCAGCCTTCTGGCACTGGGGACGCTGCGATGGGGGAAGAGACTGAGTTGATTCCAGCTCCTTCCTCACCCAGCCCCATCCTCACATCCCTGAGGAGCCTCCCCGCCGTGATGGATGGGGTTATTCCACGGGAACACCAGTGGAAACTGGGCTGGAATTACCCCTCCTCCTCTGATGCCTGTTTAACTGGCTCTTCATTAAGTATGTTTTCTATAAACAGAGATTAAATTTAAAAAAAAAAAAAAAGACACTGGAAATACTCTGAGGAAAGTGTGTCTTTGGGAGCCAAATGAAACTCCACATAATCCCTCTTCTCTCTGTGAGGAGAGAATAATGTCCTCCAATTAATTATATCGAGGCATATAATTACACACTTACACAGTCAAAGACATTTTGTAGCAGAAACGAGATTGAATGTCAATTCCAGCTTCCAAAACCACACGGAGTTAAAACAAATTTTAGCTCCCATATTGAACTTTTCAAGCCACTTTTATTAATATGTACAGCGATTATTGTTGACTGGACAAATTATTTGGGATGGAGTTTTTGCTGCAGCGCAGAGCTGGCACTGCAGAATGCCAGACTCCATGGAGAACTGCAGTAAACCAATATATCTGTGAAAAAAATCTGGATTTTCAGAGATTGTTATCAAAAATAGATGCTGAATAATGGCTGGCTTGGCCAAGAACAATATGTGGTGTTCTTACCTAGGGGTTCCTTATTTCCCTGTGGATTTTTGGCTTCCCTGGACCATTTCCCTCCCAAATTCATCCCATGGAGGTGGCAATGCCAAGTTTGATAGAACCCGTGGCTCTTGTGCGGAGGAGTTGAAAGCACAAGACAAATTATTGGAATTTACTGAGGAACATTTTTACTCCGGGACTGAAAGGGAAGAGTGGCTCCTAAAAAACAGCCTTGAACACTTCATGATTATTAAAAACAAGCCAATTAGAGGAAACTCATCATTTTAAATATGAATATGCACTCCTGGTTACCTATTGGGGAATTCTTTTTTTTATCAGGCAATATTTACTGCTGGATTCTGATGTCTAAATCAGGATTTCAGGACACAGATCTTTCCATAGAACATTTGATCCAGAGTGTAAGGAGATATTTTATCACAGCCCTGGAACTATCGACTCCAACTGATTATTTGCTTCAAGTTAAGCACAAGCTTAACTCCTCTTGTTGGCTCTGACATGGACATTCCCACCAGTATAATATTCCCAATCCCTCCTGTTATTACAGCATTCCCCATAACGGGAACCCCAATATTACTGAGGACTTTGGCAACCTCAGCCAATGTCAACAGAATGGGAGGTGCTATTTCATTAATTTCCCCTGACTTGGGACAAAAATAACTTCATCCATGTCTTGGTTTTGTGTTTCAACCTCCAGGAGAACAATTTTCTTAAAAAATAAAGAAATTGGTTACTTTATACCCCGGCTGGTTACATTAGCCCGTAATTTCACAAGGCATCAGTGATTCCAGGGGCTGATTTTCTGACAGGCAAAAAAAGAAATGACCACACATTTGCGAGCATCAGTAGTCACCTCTCCTCATGTGTAAAGAGCACACGGACACATTTTTGGCTCTCGGGGGTCTGAGCAGCAGAACAGGTCAAGGAAGAAGCAGAGATGTGTTTAGGGGTCCTGACACGTGGGGTTGATGGATGGGGATCCCAGAGTGAGGGCAGAAAAATGGGACAGGGCAAGATATCCTTCAATCCCAGCACCAGTGAGCAAATCAGGGCAAGCACAGCCTTCCTGCTGGGGCAGAGCCCCCAAAGGATGGGGGCAAAATGGGTAAGGGGAGGGAGAATTCATTGCCCAGGTAGAGCTGGGTGTCTGTGGAAGGGGTTTCCAGCCAGGAGAGAAGTGGATCCAAAAGGATGAGTGGATAAAAGAAACGCTTTTCTGCCTTGGAAACTGTTGGAACCCAGAATGCAGGGAATATTCCTCTGCATGTTTTAAGGGATCCAAACCCTCTGACAAATCCGACTTTTAACCTTCATCCATGCAAAGGGCTGCCCAGGCTCTGGGATCAAACAGAACTTTCCAGAATGGCAATTAGATAGCAGCAGAATATGGAATTTATCCCAGGGGGAGAAATTGAGATTTCTGGGTTTGTTAGCATGGGAAGGAGATGAAGACAAGCTGGAGGATCCTTGTGGGTTTCAGGCTTCTTCCTCCTTCTCCATCTCCTGCACATTCTGCAGTGTTGGGGACACAGGAACATTGGGCACAATTTGCCACAGTGTCCCCTGAATAGAGATTGAGTTGGTTCTTGGTAGAAAAGTAGAAATAATGTCTGTTCTTGGTGAGAATTGGGTGAATTGTCTTTTGGAGAACCTTGATTGTGTGTGTTGGAGGCTTTTTGGTGCCTTTTGTCCCTGAGGCCAAGCTGGTGTAAAGCCTGGTGTGCAGAAATTGCTGCTGAGAAAATAATAAACAACCTGGAGAGTGAGAACAACCAAGAGTCCCGTTTGCCTTCTTCTTCCCAAGGACTTCTGAAAAGGCCTCCCCTGGCAGGGGAGAGATGTGGCAGTGAAGAACTCCAACAGAAACTTTTGGTCATTATTGTGTGTCGTGACCGTCCCAACAGTGACAGGCGCCAAGATATTTATGGTTTGGTCTCTTCTGTGTCTCCCCAGTAAGTAAATAACTCTCAATAAGTCAATAAATAAATTACTCTCATCACACAGTGCACCCATATTAAAAACCCAAATCGCCCGAAAATTTTAAAAATAATTACAAATTAACCTAAAAAATAAAAAACGTTAGTCTCATAAACAAAGAAGAGCAAAACCAACACACACTAAAAAAAATCCTCTGTGCAACCAACTACCAACAAAAAAACCCCACGCCATGCTCTTTATACAAATAATTCTTATCATGTTATAAAAACAAAACAAAAGTAAAAAGCCAGCTATATAAACCCCCACACAACAAATCACACGAGCTAGTAAAAAGAAAGTAAATCACATCAACTTACTGAACTCAAAGCCATTCAACTAACCCTAGACATTGCTAAAAGAAAAAAGTAACCAAAACTCTACCTCTACACCAATTCGTAGATAATAACCCATACTCTATAAAAATAGCTAAAAACCCCAATCCCCAACTTACAACATAAAAGAAAACCATTTTAAACTACTAAAGAATGAAAAAACTCTACTAAAATAAAAAAAAAGTAAAAATCTACCATATAAATACCCATATCCCCAGAAACAAAACTAGTAAAAAAAAACAAAACAAGAAGCAATTTATTTATTTATCTCCTCTCCTTAAGCTGGATTTGGGGGTTTGGTCTTTTTATTTTTAGTTTTGGTGAGGGGTTAAAATGAGCCCTCCCAAACCCTTCTGCAGGACTCTGTTGTAAATTTGCAGCAAGCCAAATGTTTAAAATCTCCGTGTAATAAAGGCCACGTGCACGACCCTAAACTTCTGCAACAAATGCTTTTCCTTTTTTTTTTTTTTTTTTTTTTTTTTTTTTGGTAATATTTTATTGTTCTGATTTTTTTTAATGCTGTACAATCAGCAATAACACCCCAATCACATGTTTGAAGCTGGTATTAATAATTTTACAGCCAGTAAACACCTGAAACCTCTCCTCTCCTCTCTTTATTGGCTCCCTGGATTTTTATGAGTGTGTTGCTGCAAATAAGGCAGCGCAGGGAGTTGCCACGTTGGGAAAGACCAGGTGCCCATGTGTTTCAAAATCATTCTTAGAGTTAAGCCTGAAACACTTTAAAATCACGTGGGGTTGAATTTTCACCCAGTTTTGCTCCCTGACCTCCACTGTGCTAGGATTGAAAAGCAGTTTGACAAAAAGTGTCGTGAGTTTTGGGTGTGCAAGGATTCGGGAGAAGAGCAGGGTGAGAGGGAGGGAGATAATTCCTGAGCTTTACTCAGGGTGTTCTGAAAGTGTTGGTCATTGTATGGCGTCACCTTTTCCCTTTGCCCTGTCCACCCTGGTGGGTTCCCAGTGGGATGTGGGAGGGAATTGTGGCTGCTCCATCCCTGGAAGTGTCCAAGGCCAGGCTGGATGGGGCTTGGGGGAACCTGGGACAGTGGAAGGTGTCCCTGCCATGGCAATGAGTGGAATGGGATGGGATTTAAGGTCCCTTCCCAACCCAATCCATAACGTGATTCCAAGACCTGTTCCACAGAATTCAGAGGATCACAGAATCACAGAATCACAGGATCACAGGATCACAGAATTCGCAGAATCACAGAATCACAGAATCACAGGATCACAGGATCACAGGATCACAGCATCTTAAGATCACAGGATCACAGGATCACAGGATCACAGAATTCACAGAATCACAGAATCATAGGATCACAGGATCACAGAATTCACAGAAATCACAGGATCACAGAATCACAGGATCACAGAATCACAGAATTCACAGAAATCACAGGATCACAGAATCACAGCATCTTAAGATCACAGGATCCCCAGGTTGGAAGAGCCCTCCAGGATCATCAAGTCCAACCCAGCCCCTGACACCCAGTGCCACATCCAGGCTGGTTTTAAACACATCCAGAGGTGGTGACTCCATCCACTCAAAACCATTCCAGTACTTTGACTCTTTCTGTGAAAAACCTTTTCCCTGCTCTCCAGCCTGTCTTTCCCTGGATCCTGTCCCCTCTGGTTGTGTCA
>CM031873.1:10385576-10404858 GCA_018697195.1 Certhia americana | reverse complement strand
GTGCCCAAGAGTCCCAACATCCTTCCCAAACTGAGGGCCCAGAACTGGACACAACACTTGAGGTGCTACACAGCAGAAAGGAAGGGCTGGATGGGGTTTTCTTGGCCTGAAGGATGTATCTAAGTCTGTCCCATTCCATGAAGGTCAAAGCTCATCCAAACTCTTTGTTGAACACGGATTCCCCCCAGCAACCAGGCTTAGTGTGGGTTCTTTTGAAGGACAATTCAGATAATGTCCTCTGTGCCCTTTCCATGGCACATATAGACATAAACATATAATGTGTGTTAAAATGAAGGCTGTGGCAGAGGGGAGAATTAAACCCAGGTCTCTCAAATCCCAAGTTAACCTTAACCACTGGATTATTTTCCTCTCTGGTGTGAATGCTGCCTGTGCACATTGTGTACAAATAGGAGAGAGATTTACAGGAGAAATAACCTCAGCCACAATAATCCACGTGTACACTTGGATATAAATGTGTATATTCTCAATAGCAGCCTGCTAAAGCATCGCCTCATAAAAACTCTCTGAACACTCAGTAAATTCTGGGCCAGATTTCAACTCGTGTTCCTGAGATAAGGACCAGAGGGAGGAGGAAGAAACAGACAGCAGCAATCCTTTCATCCCCCTGGCCACAGCTGGTGGGGCCGTTCCTTTCAGCAGATGGGAATAAAAATAGATATATTTACAATTTACAATTGCAGTTGGATGGAGAAAGGAGCAGCAGTGAACACAGAGCAGTCATTTGCTAAACCCATAATAGTGGGGATTATGCAGCGCTGCTGCTACAATAACATTCGTTTGCTGTCAGCGCTCCTGTGTAAAAACAAATTAGCTGGATGATTAATGAACATCCCGAGCAGCATGTGGATTCTCCTCGGTGATGCTCCAGCCCAGTGTGAAACGTGCTGCTCTGAGCTGTCCCTGCTCCTTGTGCTGCTCTGTCCCCTCTGCACACCTGGCTGCCACCAGCAAAGGGGGGGTCCCGGCCCTTTGGGAGGGGGGTTATTGAAATAACAATTAAAAAAAAAATAACAATAAAGAAAAAATAACAATAAAAAAAAAACTGGAAGTCCAGGAAGAGGTGGTGAGGTGAGAAATGTCTCCTTGAGGTCTGGTGGGACCTGAGGATGGCTTTGTGGAGAGGGGCCCTGCTGCCAGCCCCCACCCAAGCTGAAGGTAAATAGGAACGGGCTCCGTGGGGGAGAGGTCACAGCCAAAATTCAAGGAGTGTTTGGACAATGCTCTCAGGCACAGGGTGGGGGTTTGGGGTGCCCTGTACAGGGCCAGGAGTTGGGTGCATCCCTTTCAGCTCAGGCTATTCCATGATGTGATTCCAAAGGTGTCCCTGGATGCAGTGGGGCAGGTGGTGGCTCAATGTGACAGGAGGGACACCTGGGGGAAGGAGCAGAGCCCAGAGCAGAGCCCAGAGCAGGGATCTGCTCTCTCCTCCCCTGACTATCCCCTGCTCCACTGTGTTTTCCTTTTGGAACTTCTGCCTTTTTTATTCCTTCCTTGCTCACATACCTGACGGGAAGCAGAGCGAAAACCGACCGTGGGGAGCTGGGATCTGTCACCAAAAGGCACCTCCAGAGATCTCCTGCTTGTTTTTCCTGCTGTACATGTGGGGGCTGCAGCCTCTGGGCATTTCGAAAGTGTTTTTTCACTTTGAAATACCCACCTATCTCTCTCAGATGTGTTTCAGATGATTTTGTAGAAGACTTCCATGGCAAAAAGGGAGACGAATGTGTTTTTTCACTTTAATTAATCAATGCTTGATTAATCCAGGAGCTGGACTTTAAAGATCCATATGTGCCCCTTCCAGATCAGAATATTCTGTGATTCTTTGATTCTAGACCTGAGCCAGCCTTTCAGGGGGTGCTGGATCTCCCCAGGTTTGTATGGAAAGGTGGAACCGCTTTGGCTGTGAACACAAAACCCCAAAATGGTTTGGGTTGGAAGGGACCTTAAAGATCACCTCATCCACCCCCCAGCCATGGGCAGGGGACACCTTCCTCCAGCCCAGAGAGCTCCAAGCCCTGTCCAGCCTGGCCTGGGACACAGCCAGGGATGTGACAGCCACCGGTGCTCCTGGTGCTGAGCGTGAGGCAGAGCTCCTTTCTGGCACTTACGGGGTTAAGGGTGTTTTTTCTCTTCCACACACACTCACACGAGCCTCCAGCAGTTATATAATATAAAAAGGCTCTTTTCTCATATCCCCACAGCGCGCAATAGGACTCCACATATAGCACACCAAAAACATAAAAAAATAAAAGGAGCCCAAACACTGCCAAAATCTACATTTTCATTTGGCAAACCAGTTAAATCTATTCATAATCTGGTGCCTGAATCAGGTTTCAGACCAGACTAGACTGCCTTGGCTCCTGGTTTTTGTTGCTCGACCTGTCTCTGACTGAATTTAGCTATGATGTTACATCTTTAGCTGTAGAAAATTTCTAATAATGGTAGCCTGTTTTATTTTGCCACTGGAGGGTACAAGTTCCAGCATTTCCGTACCCAGGTCCAATTGGAGCCAGTTTCGGACTTTTTTTTGGACAGAAACCTCCCTTGTTGCTTTGCACTGTTTTCTTTTTGCCTCTTTTTTTTTTTTTTTTTTTTCTTTCCTTTTTCTTTTTTAATTTTAATAATGTTCACCCTCACAGCTTCCAGGAGGCGAAATGAAAACACAGCAAATGTGAAATGTGCAGTGTCAAAAACCCCACGTTAGTCCCATCACCTGCCCCACTCCTCCCTGGATCTCCATCAGCCCGTGGTGATGAGGATGGAGCCCCAGATCCTGGAGGGTCCCTTGGAGCTCCTCCCCTCCTTGGGAGGCCAAAGGTTGATTTAGGTGGTGGGAATGAACTTTAATTGGAAGTAAATTAATCCCTGCTTTTGGGCACAGCTCACAGGGGCGCTGTCTTGGGGAATCCGAAAGGAGTTTCACCAACACCCAAATCCCAAATTTCACTCCCTGGTCACTGTTCTTATTCACAAAACCATGAAGGTGCTTCACTTCCCTTCTAGTTGAACATCCCCCAGGATCTCAGGGCTGCAGCACCACCCCAAAAATCTCAGTCCAGCCCTCAGTGCTCCCTAAAGCCCTCAAATCCCCAAGCAAAGCACGACCACGCTGGAATGGGAATTAGGGACAAGCCTACGTGTGCAGCAGAGAGTTTTGGTGGCGTTTTGGTGTCTCCTGAACTGACTTTCCCTGGAAGGATCCAGTTCAGCTTTTCTGGCAAACCTGCTGCCTGCTGGAACAGGAAATCTTTAGGGTTTTATATAGTGCTAATAGGCCACCAGAAATTTTGGCTATAGAAATAACCCTACACGGAGAATTAGAGAACATGGACAGGATTCTTGTTTTAAATATACAGATATAAACAGAGTGATTCCTTCTCCCTCAGTAAATTAACCCGGGGTCTGTTTGGGCTGGGCAGCCACAGAGAAATTAGAAAGGAGTAAAATCATGGAATTTGTTTGGGAAACAAATTTTCTTTAATTTTATTTTAAGCATCTTGAGGAGAAGCGAGGCAATGAGAGTGATTTGGAAGGCTGTTGTGAAGTTTTAGTTGTTAAAAGCACCGTCAAGTGAGGTTGAGGCTGGAGTTTCTTTGGTTTTCTGCCTTTGTCTGGATCCAGAAGTGGTGAGAGTTGACTCAGTCTGGGCAGAAAAGGAGGTTTCATCTCCAGGTTTTCCCTCAGTGATCAGAGGACAGGCTCGTTCACCCCTTATCCATAAATATGGATATTCTGCGATTGGAGAATCCTTAACAACAGGGAATGCTGATGCTTAACAGGAGGGTTTGATGATTCCAGAAATTTGTGTAATTATGGAAAGGTTTAAAAGAATTAGCACTCCAAAACATGAACTCACCTGGGGAAAAGCCACCACCACTGTCCTGGGGGTGATGGAGAAGGCTCCGGGAATGACCGATGCCACAGATGTGGATATTTGGGAGCAAAACTGGATAAAAACATGGAGCAAGGAGCCTGTGACCTGTGCTGGGCAGCAGCAGGAGGGGACAAGAGCAAAGCAGGACCATGGCTCCACCTGGGATTCATCTTCCTCCCTGGTGGAGCAGGGAATTGTGTGGGGGCTCCTCTAGGGGATTTGGGGATTGGCACTCCCACATCCCGACTGCTCCCATCAAGGGGACCTGGAGGGGACACAATCTGGGGCTAATTTGGCCAATTTAGAGCAAAAAAACAACCCAAAGAAGGAGCCAGGAGGTCGGGCTGAGCTGGGGAGCTCCGCCCTGCCAACTTTGGGTGGGTTTGTGTTGAACTGGATGTCTGAGCGGATTTTTTTTTTTTTCTGCCCAACCCTCGTCATTACGTGCTTGCATAGAAAATTAAGTTACCACACCTTTAATGAACTTAATTTCCTAATTCTGACAGAGTTGCCACTGCCAGTGATTCACTGCCTGCTTTTTACACATTTGGGCTGTGTTTTGGTTGGGTTTTTCTTAAACCAGGCAGATCTGCACGGCCAAACACTGGGCTCATTATTTTCTTTTCACTTAGCTGCAGCAGAGTACGTAAGGAATTGCAATCAATGTTATCTTAGAGCAGGGATTCCTCCAAAATTTCCACCCTGGGGGGAATATAGGAAAAGCAAAACATTTCCTGTCTCATCCTTTCTGATCCTTCAGCCTTTATCCTCTGGTTTCTGGCTGACCAGGAAGAGATGCTGTGGATCAAACAAACAAACATTTTGCAGAGCTCTGGAACGGTCAAGGTTTGGAGCTCAGCTCTGCCAGGACAGTCTGGGGGAGCTCAGACCTTCCTGCTTTAGTGCTGATGAATCCATGGAAACTTTTCCAGATGCTACACAGGTTATTCTTCAAACATGTAAATTTTATTTAATTAAGTGAAACCGCTCTCAAAAGACTAATTCTGCTCTCCAGTGCTGCTGAGAGGGGATATTAAAGGAGCTGCTCTGTCGAATTCTAGAAACTTGGGGTAATTTCAGAGTGTCCCAATATCTGCAGAGCCTTTTCTGGCAGGTATTTGAGGGTTTTCTAATCAGGAATTGCTATTAGAAATTAGAAATGTAAATTTCTAATTGAAACAGAATGCTGTAGGAACACAATGCTAAAGCAGAAAGCTCAGGCAGGGAATATTCCCAAACTGAACATTATTGTTGCTATCGATATAAAAAGGGTGGGAAGGGGGATTGTAAAAGTGTGAGGAATTAACACAGGGGCTCCTTGAACCCAGACTGATTCTCTGCTGCTCTGACTGCACAAAGGAGTTTATAAATCCTTTATAGGCTTCTGCTTCAGGGACCTGTTCTCAAATTTGTCCTGGGATTTGGAGGTGTGAATTAACCACTGGTTTCTACTGGATCCACTCACATCGATTTGGTTGGAGTTCAGGGTTCAACCCTAAAGGCAGAATGTCAGCCCCTGCCCCAGCACTGCTCCAGAAACTCTCAGTTTTTCCTGGTCAGAATCCTCATTTCTGTTCCCAACCCGAAATTCATCCACTGGCACTTTGCACCCAGGAGTTCCTGTGCAAAAATCATCCTTCCTGTCCAGGATCTCACCTCCCACTCTGCAATTTAGTCCCAATGGATTTCCAGCAAGGAGTGGTGAGTAAGGATTGATGGAATTGTGCTCTCAGACTCTCAGATATGGAGGGCACAATTTGTTCTTGCAGTCAAAAGAAGCACAATCCTGGAATCCCAGCCCTGTTTGGGTTGGAAGGGAACTCAAAGCTCATCTTGTTCCCCCTTCCACTGTCCCAGGCTGTTCCAAACCCTGTCCAGCCTGGCCTTGGACACTTCAGGGATCAGCTCCTCTATGCCAGGGCCTGTCCACCCTCCCAGGGAGCAATTCCTTCCCAAAATCCCATCTCACCCTGCCCTTGGGCAGTTTGAATTTGTTCTGTATCAACAATCACTGTGTTCAAAGCACAGCAGCTCTGTCTGGAGAGCCAGGCTTTGACTTTCTTGCCATTTCTCTCCTGAACTTGCCCAAAGAGGTGGTTAAATAATTGATATTTGCTTTGTGAAGGGAGAGTTTATTGTCCTTTGACCCTGCTTTGGTGTTCTCTAAGATAAGACCAAATATTGACAAAGCTGGAGCTGAGATTTCAGTACACAGAAAAAAAAAAAAAACAACTTTGGTGTTGCTTAGGAGTGAAAGAACCCCAAGCAGCCTGGCTGTAAGCTCTCTCTTAAGGTAAATAACTGGGGATGTGCTCACTGAGAAATCCTGCTGGTGAAGAAATCCCTGGCATTAAAGAGGAGCAGAGAGCTCCCACCTAAATAAAATACAGGATTAATTCCGTGATCCTAATTTCCTTGATTCCAGACTCGCACAGGCAGAGGGGATAAACCCAGGGACATTTAACTGATCATGGCTTTCTCAGAGGGGGAGAGAGGGAGGGAAAAAGAAGTTTCTCCCACGATTTGGTGGGAATAGCAGAGCCAGGGGTGGCTGCCCTATTGTGCCAAGCTCCAGCCCTACTTTGGGGAAGCTTTTAAAACCCTGCAGTCTAATTATGGTGCTGGAAAGAGATCTTGAATGATTTAGAAATACAAACCACTATTGATTGGAATATAAAGTTTAAGAAAACCTCGGTGAATTTAATGGCTTTATTAATGCCTCACGCTATTGTTGGTGGAAGCTTTTATTGCTCTTATGATAAATTTGTCCCTTTTATCCCATGCCAAGTGCCTTTGCTGTGCCTTGTGCTCACTTTGAACACCTTGGCTGTGTTTCCCCTGCCTTTAAGACAGCAGTTGTTTTCCCTCACCTAGAGGAGCAATCCCAGGATCCTGAAATCCTTGGGAATGGCCAAACACATCCCTTGGTTTTCATGTTTTTGGTCAGCCACAGACCTGCAGAAGGATTGCTGGAAACCCAGCTCAATATTGATTGGAAACAGCAACTCCAGTGGAGTAAGGTGTTCTTTATCCCCCAAAAATCCCCTCCTCCCTGCCATGTGCCCCGAGGGCTGGGATGTCCCTGGCTGGCACCCAGCAGTGTTCACATCTGGGGCTGGCACCACATGAAACCAGCTTTGCTTCCCAACAGCCCAACAGGATCAGGGAACCTGGGAATGGCAGACCAGGGATCGCTGCTGCCCTTCCAAGAGGACCTGTGGGTGCCTGGGATGCCTGAAGTTTGAGCTTTTCTATTTTTCAGACTCTGGGCTGTTTTGCTGGGCAGTTTGAGGTTCCATATTCAGTGTTGCTGAGCTCTCTGCACACAGCAGGGACACAAAACAATTCCTTCTCCAGCTCGGCACCAAGGACAACTTTCAGACCCAAGAACAAAGCCAAGGGTGAAGGGAGAAGGAAAGCCAAGGAGGATGGAGCTTCCTAAGCTGGAGCTGGAATTGCACACTGAACTGCAATGTGCTGCTGGAGCAGAACTTCTCCAAGTGTGGCACCTGGTGAGCAGGTGTCCATTCTGTGCCCATTTTGGGCTCACCTTGGGTGTGTCCCAGCCGTGCTCTGGCACTGCCCAGGTGTGCCCAGGGAGGTTTTTAATAAATCCCTGCTTTGTCCTTTTGCTCTGGCTGCTCTCTGCTCCAGCTCAGCCTCTCAAGACATCACCTCTGTTCTGGCTCCTTCTGCGATTTCTGGAGCTGCTTGTTTGCTTTCCTTGGGTCACACCCTCCTGGGAGAAGTGATGCTGGATGCTTTTCCTCTGGGGATGAGGCAGGCTCGTTCCTTAAGTAAACCTCGACTAATTCCTGCCCCTGGGGCTGCCATCTCTCTGGCCTGTTAGTGAAAAGCAGGGATTTGTCAGTCTGCTCTGCTGGCTCGCCCTGAAACCCACTGGGTGGAAATCAACATTAGTCCCTTGCCATCATTAAGTACAAACTCACTGCCAAAAAAAAAATTTTAAAAAAATTTAAATTAACCTTCAGAATTTTCTCCTTTTTCCACCAACCTGAAACTACCTGAGGGCTTAGAACAGTCACAAAGTTCTTAATGCTCACAGAAATGGAATATTTTGCTGGTTATTTGTATTTATTGCTGTGATTTATCTGCTCTGACTGTCCAGGAGAGTCACCACCATCACCAGGCCTGATAAATGTGCTGGGGGATGTAAACCTGGATGAGGGTTTTGACTTGAGGAAAGTGTGTTTTTCCAAAGTGAAATATCATGCTAGATATGAGCAAAGTTGTTATAAAGTAAAGGAAAATAAATTAAAATCAATGCAAAACAAACTTTCCGTTTTCTAGAAATAAATCCAGTCGTATTTCATCGGAATCTGTTGATCAGATATTTAAATTTGAAATCAAAGGATTATAATCCTGTCCAGCTGGAGTCAAAGGACATGGACTGCTCTACCAAATAATAATTGATCCCATCCTAAACGAAACCAGAGGGGTGAATCACCTTCTAAGACACCCAGATTCCTCCATTTACTGGGCAGAAAACTCTGAAATTAAATTAAATTAAGTGAGATTCATCTGAATAGATGAATAAAATGAAGAGAAGCCCTCTGGCAAAGCAACATTGCTGCTGACAAATAAAATTTTAAATTCAAAAGGAGTTTATTGCTCTTTATCTTCTCTGCCCACACCTTGCTCATGTTCTATGGATCCCAGGCATTCCAGTTTTCCCAGGGAAGAGAAATATTCCTTTCTCCCCCTCAAAACATAACTTGGCTCTGAGTTTTGCTTCCTTTTGTTCCTTCTGAAGCAATAAAATTGGAGTTTTGATGGTCACTCCATGAGCTGGGGCCTTGTGTGAGGTTGAGCAGCACTTGCAGCCCTTCCCAGCTCATCCCAGTGAATCATTATTTGTTGTTAGCCATAATGCAGTGTTTGCTTGTTGGCATAGAGATTATCCACAGAAATCCTGCTTCTCCCACCCACTCTGCAGCCAGGGAAGTGTTTAATGCAAGTGTTGGAAGGGACAGTTTGATGACACATTGCTCTTGTCTTCATCTAGAATCCAAAAAAAAGAGAGAGAAAAAAATTCCCAACAGGCCAAAGCAATAAAATAAAAGCAGGAAGAAAGAAGAACAAAGGCAGTGAGGGATAAGATTCTGCTCCTGTGACTGCCAACCATTTAGAATAAAAAAGAAATAAAAATTAAAAATTGTGATAAAATTGTGCTGTGAAGTTGTAGGAACTTCAGATTTATTACTGCCAGTCCCTGGAAGGGGAGAGGTGACCACAGGAGAGTCAAATCACCAGAGATTTTTAAAATTCCATCACTTGGGGCAATTTGGGGAAATCTGGGGGGTTTCTAGAGACAGAAGAGTGGCACTCCCTGAGGTATCTGAAAAACCCAAATCCCCTCAGCCACTTGAGGAATTTCTGCTCTTTGTAGACTTCTTTGTAGCTCTTCACTGTGGGGCTGACAATTCTGTGTCTCTGAAACTTCATAGCTGAAGGCCTGTCAGGATCCTTTCTTCCCAAGGGAAAGCTTCTCTCTTTCCCAAGGGAAATTTTGTACTCTTCAAACAATATTTCTTTCTCAAAACAACAAGTTTTTCATCCTTGTTTTCATAACATAAAATATATTTTATGTGGTAATGGGAAAGGTGGTGTTCCCATTCACCAATCACTTTTTACTTAGCGAAGTATCTTGTATAAAATGTTCCATTTTGTTAATAAAAATTCCTCTTTTCAACCTTCTGATAAACTTATTTAAAGTCTTACTGTTCATAAGTAACAACACTTCAGCTTCCTCCAGGACAGTAAGCCCTTACTTGGGTGTTTTAATAGCTTTTTTTAAAATTGGTGGTTGTTTTTCTGGACTGGAATTCCTTGGAATTTACCGGGCTGTGCATCCCTCTCAGACCACAGGGAATTTCAAACCTGCTGGCTCAGCTGACACCTCCCAACCCAACGACCCCAGATCCCAGAGAATCAGAGGGTACCTCAGAGTGTGTAAAACACACGAGAATTTCTGTGTGAAATATCAGAGATGAGTTCTCCCTCCAGAAAAAAAAAAACCCCAAATATTCTTTTTTTTTGAGGGGGGGGGATGCAAATGCATGCAAATGAACCCAAATAATCCATTTGGATGAGGCAGGAGAATCTCTCCGCCCACGGCGTGTTTGATTTGAAAGCAATCCCACAGAAGGGGAGGCAAAAAGGAAGGTGGGCGACTCGCTTGGACTCCTCAATATTTCTTTTACACGGCCTGAATTTAGCTGAGCACACATTTTGGGAGGCTGATGCTGAGGGCTCTGCCAAAGCCCCGAAATAACTCACAAACGTCACGGGCTGAGGGGTGGCTGAGCTGAGTGCTGGCTTGCAAAGAGGGATTTGGGCCTGGTGAAAGCAAAACTTTTAATGTGGACACACGAGCAAGGCAAGAAACCCTCAGATTATTTCAACAATTTTATGGAAACCCAGAGATGGGCACCAAACAATGAGGACATTCTTGTGGCTGCGAAGCTTTCGTTTTTCTGTTGTTCCTGCTTGTAGTTTCTGGGTGAAAAGAAGTGGCAATAACTTTTATTTTTAAAAGAACAGATGTGTTTTAGAAACAGTGGTTTCTTGCTCCCAGCCGTAGGGGAATGAGGAGCTGCCAACTCCTGAGGGTTGCCAGTTTGTGTGTGAACTGTGTTTTCTGCCTTGTTTTATGAGCTAAAAATCAAAAAATGGATGATTTTATCTCCTTTCTCCTCCCAGGGTATTTGGGAGCTGTTTTATAATCTTCCTTACTAAACAAGCCCTAAAGATACCTGCAAGTCCTTTCTTACTAAACAACTGCTAAAGCTGCTGGGTTTTCTGTCTTGTTTTACGAGTTAAAGAGAAAAAAATGGATGGTTTTATCTATTTTTCCTCTCAAGGTGTTTGGGGAGCTGTTTTTTAATCTTCCTTACTAAACAAGACCTAAGGACACCTGCAAGCCCTAAAGTTACCTGCAAATCTTTCCTTACTAAACAACTCCTAAAGCTGCTGTGTTTTCTGTCTTGTTTTATGAATTTAAGGACAAAAATGGATCATTTGATCTCCTTTCTCCTCTCGAGGTGTTTGGATAGCTGTTTTTAAGTCTTTCCTCCTAAACAAGCCCTAAAGATACCCGCAAGTCCTTTCCTACTAAACAGCTCCTAAAGCTGCTGTGTTTTCTGTTTTCTTGTTTTATGAATTAAAGGACAAGTATGGATCATTTGATCTCCTCTCGAGGTGTTTGGGAAGGTGCATATTTTAGATTTTTTACTGACCCAGCCCTGCAGATCCTTGGCAGTCCCGTTGCTGAGGGCAGGGGCAATAACTCCTGTTATCACCTCCAGGGGTGCAGCTCGTCCTTCTGGGCTGTATGGCAGAGTGGATTTTCACAGATCCCACAGCCAGGCTGGCCCTGGAGCCCCTGCAGAGCACAAGGCTTGTCCTGACTGTGCTGATCAAAGCCCCCATCCATCACCCCAGCCCCGGCAGCTGCCCAAGCCCCTGATGGAGTCACGGCTTCAATCCCAGCCAGAAGCTGGCAAAGGAACATACAAAACCTGCTCAGATCCCACCCCGAGCCCAGGGGAGGCTCTGCCCACGGCTGGGGTGAGCTTGGATGGGGTGTGAGGTCGCTGCCAGGTTGGCTTTGAGGACCAGGATGACTCAGGAGCTCAACCCCTTGGGTTTTGTCTGGGGAAAAAAGCCCCATGGTGACAATCTGGGGGCGTTGTCAGGGCTCCCGTGAGGGTCTGCAGGAGAGGGAATGGGAAGTGGAAGTGGAAATTCCCAGTGTGAGCAGTGCAGGGTTCAGATCTGGGTGATAACCCCCAGCATCTTTTCCCAAAAGAAGATTTTTACTGTCCTGAACCAAAAAGCTGCAGGGCAAGAAGGTTTCCACGTTGTGTTTGTGCTTGGAGGTCCAACTGGGCTCTTGATTTCTCCTCTGCTGGTGTCTGAGTGACACTGTGCCTGTCTGTAAATATTTTCAAGAGGTTCCTCACAATAAAAATAAACTGCTGTTGTTTGGTAACAAATCTAAGAGGATCCTGTGTGGAAAGCCAAGTGAGTAAATGAGGCTTTTTCATGTAATTGCTGATAATTATCGCTCACATTTGAGAGCAGAAACATGCACAGAGTCTGAAATGAATGTGGCTTTCTGTGGTGCCTGCAAACGAGTACTGGGGGAAGTGCAAGAGGGAAATTTGGAAACCTCCTTCTGCAATCATGATTTTGATGAGAAAATATAAAATCCAGAACCACTCCAGGTGAATTGTGGTGATCCTTTACCACAATATATCCCAGTAATTGCAACCCCTGCCCTCTGGAACTTCCAGAGGCTGAGGACCAGGATTTCAGGGACAACACAGAACGTGGAATGTGGTGATCTTGGTTGTTTCCTTCAAGAAACTGCCTCTCCTTTTATTCCTCACAAAAACTATCAACCACCATGCAAGCATCACCTGAATTTCAATAGCTCTGTCCCCTGCAGCTCCAAATCCTGTCTGTGACTGTGATGAACATAAAAACCATCTGAAATCCCCTTTTCCCTGAGCAGTGGAGCACCAGCTCCAGGCAGGGCACACCAGAAGAGCTCACCAGCACAACTCAAGCACACAAATACTTTTTGGAGATCAGTGGCTGAGGCAGAGAGGGGTTTGAGATGGGTTCATTTTCCTGCATTTTGGCTATCTAAAAATCAAATCTCTTGTCCAAGTCCCCTAAACTCAGAAATTAAAGGAGGAGATATATCCAGCAAACAATTCAGCCCACTCAAGGAGAGCTGAGGGTGATTCAGCTTCCCTGGATTATCAGGGACAGGGATTTTCAGTTCTGGCTGGGCTGGGCCAGAGCCATCCCACAGCTCCCTGTTCCCACTGCTGTGTAACATCCTGCAGTGCAGGTAGGGATCACCCTGACCTGGTGATCCTTCATCTTCTCTTCTGCAATGTTTGATCCAAACCCCACTGAGAAGAGAAATCCTTGTGAGCCCAGGGCCAGCTTGGCAGAGCTCACACTCCTTGTCCTCTCTTGGCCCTGGGGCCAGCAGGGCTTTGAACCCAGCTGGTGAAATAAAGACTGGGAACAACCCACGGGGGCTTTTATTCACTTGAGAAAATGGCAGCACATCAGCTGAAGTGGCACAAAGAAACCCCCAATAATAATAAAAAAATATTTAAAAAAAAAAGAGATGCTATTTGGGGAAGAAAGTTTGGCAGGGCTGGATGTCAAACACGATAGGAAAAATCACCTAACATGGGGATCTATAGAAATTAATAATTAATCTCTTAACACCAGGCAGCTGCACATACAGGTCTCCAGCGGCTGCCAAGAAGTGGCAAAATCCAGGCAGGTTTGTCCTGCAATTACAGCAGAAGGGTGGGGCAGTGTCCTTATCGCTGCCTGAAGTGGCTGAGGAAATAAATCTCTGTCGTCGCCGGTGTCACGACAATGCCAAGGACGTGCTGGGCATTTCCTGGGGGAAAACACCACCGGGATTTGTGTTCCACGAAGGGAAGGCAGCAGGGAGAGGCAGAAATCTCCATGACTGGGTTTATTTTATGAACAGCCCGCTGCTCCTGGCAGGAGGGCTCCGACAGCAGGAACACCAACATTCCCTACAGGACACAGGTACCCCGGCCAGGACTGCTGGAGCAGACAGCTCCCAGCAGCCAGATGTGGGATAACCTCACTGGGAGAGACATTTCTGTCTCCGTTCAGCTCTGGAGCTTGGACTGAGCCCCGCAGAAGGAGAGCACAGAGCTGAACTGGCCTGTCACCCTCCCAAGCGTGTCCTGAAGTCCTTGGAAGCCCTCATCCCTCTGGATAGCACGCAGATGCTCTGGAAAGGTGACCTCAGCTCTCTCCAGAGAGAGGGAAATTTCGGAAACGCAGCCGAGACAGCTCTCAGCCTCCCCACCCAGCCCGCCACGCACTGATACCGTGACAATTCCCAGCTAGCCCCGTGGAAAAACTCCAGCAAAACCTTGAAAACAAATAAAAAACCGGCTCCAGGCGCGGCGGGCTGGGAAGGAGGGAGGGAGGAAAGGAGGGAGGGATGGATGAGAGCAGCGCTCCCTTTTCCCCGACACTTCTCCCACTCCCTGAATGGCATCCCAGTCTCCTGCCCGGCTCTGCTCTCTGTCAAGCCCTCGCAGAGAGGGGCTACTGCAGATCTTACATTTCGCAGGCTCGGCTGCCCTGCCAGCTCACACCTTCTAAATCCCGGCGCTGTTTCCATCGGGGTGGGGCCCGGAGGGGATTTTTCTAGCGAAGCTGCCTGCTGCCACCGCTCGATAGCAGCGAGCTCTGCAGGGCTCAGCGCTCGCCCCAAGTGGAAAATGTTCAATTGTGCGAGAAAGGAGGGCTCTGCTGCTGCTGGAATGCGCCGAGAATATAAATTTGGATTTGTGTCCACCCTGGAGAGGAAAGAAGAGTAAAATACCGCCAGGCTGTAAATGCAGTCCATAAATATCCTATGTACGTGCATGTGATGATCAGTCTCTCCATTATTTGAATTTACATTATTCCAGCTTTTTTTTTTTTTTTTTTTTCATTTCAGTTATTGTCAAAAGTTATGCACAAGGATGAAAACAAATAAATTTTGGGAACAGTGAGCCACAGAAGGTGTGGTACAGGGTGAGAAGCACTGAAAACAGTGGGCAGCTGCTGGGTTGTTTTATTTCAATGTTTTTAGCATTTTCGAGGATGGAACCATCCAATGAGCTGTGGAATCATCACCATCACCATCATCATCACCATCATCATCACCATCATCATCACCATCACCATCATCACCATCACCATCACCATCATCATCTGAGGATATGAAAGAGTGGAATTGAGCAATTGTGGCTGTCCCATCGCTGGAGGTGCCCAAGGCTGGGTTGGAGTGACCTGGTCTGTGGAATTTGTCCCTGCCCACGGCAGGGGTGGGGTGAGGAGAGCTTTGAGATCTTCCCAATCCAACCTTTCCATGCTCTGGGCCTGGTGGAGCTCTGCCTTCCCCCAGACACTCAGCCCAGCCTGGGATGCAGGGACAAGCCAGAGCTGCTCCATTCCCAAATCCCTTTTGGAGCCTCCAATCAGTTTCTGGTGCCCCTCAGGTCCCAGCTGTGCCCCCTCAGCCCCTTTTTGGGACATTTCCTCACTGGCAGACAGGAAAATTCTGGAATCCTCTCCCATCATCCTGGAGCTGGCTCTGCTGGCTCTGCAGGACCAACCTCTCTGCTCTCAAGGACCTTTCTGTTCCAAAGCCCTCCACGAGGCTTTTGAATCTTAGACAACCCTGCTAAGACGATGATCTAAACTGACCTAAATTCCAGGTCAAGCAAAATTTAGGTTAATTTCACTGATGTCATTTTAAAATTTTAATTGGCATAAACCCTCTGGGGCAGGGATTTTTCCAGGGAGTGCGTGTGCAAGTGAAATCCACTGATGGAGGCTCAGGCCGCTGCTGAAATCCTGATTCCCCAACTTTTTCATATTTACCTGCTTTGCCTTCATATCAGGGTGTTTCTTTCCTACAAATTCAGGGGAAAAAAACCCTAAAAAATCCTAAAAAATGAGGGACCCAGGCTCCAAAGAGGGGATAGAGGGGGTGATGCTAAAAAGAGTCCTGCCAGGAGCAGCCATTCCTGCAGATTGAAAGATCAGGAAAACAAAAATGCAAACAGAGAGCCCATTAAACACTGGTGGAAAAATGGAAGCCCTGGAATGTCTCCAATATAACTAAAAAGCAGTCCAGGACTGGAGTGATTCTGTGTTTGTTTTCTGTCCATTTTTCATGGTTTGCTCATTGTCACTTCGAACTCTTCCAATATCATTAATACAGCTGACCAATGTTATTTCTAAGAAAAATATTTTCATTTAAAAAAAAAAAAAGGACATTTTCCTGAGAATAATTTTTCTGAGCATGGTGATATATTGTTGAAACAGTCCTTTTTCTATAAACAATTAACTTTTTTTTTTTTTCAAAGCCATGTTTATTGAAAAAAAAAATTACTGGAAATATTACCAAATCTTCGTCAATTAATTCCATATATAATATTTTTATTTCGCAAAACCCGTTGGAAAGGAGCGCAAAGCAAGGCCATCTGTGACAGGAGAAATCCCAGCAGTGAAGTTTGTGGGAGCACAATAGGTCGTGGTTGAAGGGTTTGAGTGGTTCTAACAATCATCCCAAAAATCCACACGATTTGCAGGGTGGACACTCAAAGTGTGTGCTGCCGAGGAGAGCTCAGTAAAGCTTTGTTCCCAAAAGGCAGCTCTGAGCTCCTGCTCCTGGAATTGCTGGGTGGATGGATTCTTCTTTGCCATCTCTCCATCCACGTTCCTCGTTTTCCCATCTCCAACGAAAACTGGGACCGAACGTGCCCCAATAAATTTGAACCCTTTATGCTTTTTAGCTTGCGGATGCTCAATTCCACCTCTGCACTAATTCAACTCCTAAAACTCTCTTCAGATTAATCTCGTGGGAAGATTGAGAGGGTGGCAGGAGACTGAGACACGTTGGGATGGACAGAGGGAGCTTCCAAGACCCCCAAAATCTGGACAAGGAGATGGGGAAGGCGCCGGTGCCCGCTGGAAGGTGCCAGGGCAGAGCGAGGTGGGACAAGCCCCCCGGGGTTAGGTGTGGCCAGGGACAAGAAAACTGAGGAGTAGCCAGAAAATGACAAACAGGGGATGAATTGTGAGGGGTTGAGGGGGGAAAGGAGGTTCCTCAGCGTTAAAGAAATACCCTAATCACAGTAACAGCTTAATTTCGTGTGTAATTACAACTCCACTCTTCCCTTGCTCCCCCACCCCAGCAGAGGTGAATTTTGTGTGTGCACATTCAACATTCCCTTGCCAGGGACACGGGGCACTTATTGACACAGATGCAGAGCACTTGAAGCCGGGAGGGGAGGGGGCAGGGCCCAGGGAAGCTCTGGAGCCAGGACCCAGAGCCCAGCCCCACGGCGATGGTAATTTGTGGTTTTTCCTCCAACGTTTAGTAGCCACAAAGAAGCCTTAGAAATTTCTGGTCAGAACCAGGACTCCCCTGTTCCTCTGCAGACGAAACACTGAGCCCTTACACTCCAACCCAATAAATATTTCATCTGGTTTGGAGGGAGAAGGGGTGGAGCCGGGCAGAAATTGTGTTTCACGAATGCAAATGACAGCTCAGACCCTCCAAGAGCCAAATCCTGCCTTGCCTCCCACCCCTGAGTGTGGGAAGGGGCACAGGGGGGCTCTGGGGACAGGGACAGGTGAGGTCCAGGTGATCTGGGCACTGCTGGATACCATGGACACGTCCACGGGGCACCCCCGGAGAAGGAAAATAAAGCAGAGAACCCAGAGTGGGAACTGAATGTCAAAAATGTTACACAAAGGGGAAACTCAGAACCAAACCAGGTCTGGAGATGTCCCAAACGCATGAAGAGACAGAAAGATAAGTTTAAAACAGGCTTTGTTGTGCTCTCCTAGTCAATCAGAAATCAAGGGCAGGTTTCTGATAATGCATTTATTTCGTCTTCTCCCATTTTAATCTTTGTTAATCAGGTTTTGGTGCCGAGCTGGAGCATTGCCCTTAAACCCAATCCTCCCTCCTCGCCCTCCTGAAGGCACTGCTCTGATTCCAGCAGACCTTGTGAGACTGACTTGCTGACCAAAGAGATGGGAATAATCTCTGGAAGAGCCTGGACACCATAATTCCTTGGAGAAGTCCTTGGGATGCAAAGCACGGCCTCAGGATTCCATCCAGGAGGAGATGATTTCACTTAAATGAAAACTTGGATTTTTCCATATTAACACAGCGACCTGAAAAAACTCCTGAAAAGTAAATCATCCATCCAACCATTCTGGTCAAATCAGCTGTGATAAAGGAAGGGTTTGAAACCAAGACACAGAGTTAAGTAAAATCTCCATGAGTTGTTGAACTGGAAGGGAGAAGAAAATCCAGCCCCACCAAATGCAAAGCTGGAGAGAGATGGACATGGGAATTTGTAGGAGGATTGTGTTCCCATAGCCCATCAGCACTCCAAGGAATAAATCAGGGGCAGACTTTATTTAGGACAGGGCTCTGATCTCCTCTAAGTGCTTTTAAAGCTGAAGGGAAATGCCCACATCGCTCTCCTGTCGCTGCCCTCTGAGGGATTTATATCCAGCTTTTAAGAGTTGCTCCTGAGAGGAAGATTTAAGTCCTGTCCCAGCCCATCCCAACCCTCTATGACTGATAAAATTCAGGTTATGCTGGGAGTTTGGAGTGTACAGGAGGCAATCCCATAATTCTGGAGAGCTCCAGCTGCCCGCCCCAACTCCATAAACAACTTCCACAACAGGAAAATCCAGTAAAAACCAAATATTCAGGAGTAGAAAGCAGTGCACTGTGATCAGAGGAGTGTCTCAGTAAATGACACTGTAAATATCCCACAAGGATTTAATGTTTTTTCCTTTATTTAAACTCCATCTGGAGTTTAGATTCACGGAATCATCTATTTTAAAAAAGACCCCAAGATCATCGAGTCCAGCTGTGACTGATACCATAAAGATTAAAAAAGTTGGCAGCTGGCTTGGTTTGATGTTGATACCATTCCTGATTTGCCAACTTTTCAATTATTCCCAACAGGACCCAAAATATATTAAATTTCTACAAACTGCAAACAGAAAGTGGAAATGGTTATAAAGAGACCACCAAGTTTCATTATCTGGACTTGTAAAAAACCATGAGCAGAACGGAAAATGTTCAGAAACCTGAATAAAACTCAGTGGTTCAGCTCAGTGATTTTTAACTGCCTTTGGAAAAAACTTCCAGATTGACAAGGTGACAAGAAAAAACAAATCTGGCCCATATTCCCTCAGTTTGAGGGAGTTAAGAGATATCTAATGGAGCAGGAAAAGTGATTATTATATTTTAAATACTGGATTTTAATACCGATGGGGCGTCTCGAATGAAATGAAAAGCAAGGCTGAAACTGGAAATAGACATTAGGGCAAAAATTCATGAAAAGCTGAAAATATCAGCCTGTTTAAAATGATAATAAATCAGCCGAGATCCTGAAGCGTATTTATTATGCTTGGAATTAGCAAGAATAAAACCAAAGCTCCTGCGATGGCCGCGGTGGAACTGAATGGAAATAAAATGAACTCCGCGGTTCGATTTCGCGCTTCGGGCATTGTCAGATTTTTGGACCCAGGGAACTTCTAAGGCTCCCTCAGGAGCTCCAAGAGCTGCAGGGGTGGCAGGGGGGGAGCTGGGGGTGATTTTGTGTGGGTGGGGGCGATCCTGGCGGGCTCCTGGAGGGTTCCACGTGCTCCTGGCAGAGTGCGATGTGTCCAGCGTGCCCCGGAGCTGAGGGCACCCCAAAGCTTCTTGTGGTGCCTTGAGAGGCTGAGCTGGAGCAGAGAGCAGCCAGAGCAGAAGGA
>CM031873.1:10369687-10385176 GCA_018697195.1 Certhia americana | reverse complement strand
AAAATAGAAAAGCTCAAACTTCAGGCATCACCTCAGCTCTGCATTTTTCAAAGCCAGAGTGGTTTCAGGATCTGTTAATAACTCTCCAATGAAAAGGTTCCAAAAACACACCCTCATTTCCATATGCTGATTTATTTTTTTATTTTGCCTAAGTTTATCAACCTCTTTCTGCTTTTTTCCTTCATAACCTCGATATTTTGTGATTTTTTTTTCTTTTTTAATTAACGATCTTCCATGTCCTTTTACCTCCTGGAATCCCAGAGTCTGGTTCTGCAAACCTTCTCACCTATTTACTGTCTAATACAAAGAAAAAAGGAAAGATTTCAATATAACTCCTTGAAGGGAACCTTTCACTGAGTCAGTCTCAAACAGCACCACCACTGCTACCTCCAAGACATAAAAAAACTCCCCCAAACTGTGATTTTGAGGAGACAAATCCAATTCACTTGAAGTCCCATTAGCTGAGAAGAACTTGGCTGTGATTTAAAGCTGAATTTTCATGTTTACCACTTGGCTGGGGCAATCTCCGTGACGCCCTTACCAGATGATTCTGACATCATCTGAGACAGAAAATGGATGAGTAGGAGCCTCTCTGCAGAAAGAAACATCCTGTTTTTTGCAAGCATCCCCAAGAGCTTCAGCCTCTGTGGTTTGCGGAACGTAAGCAAATAAATAAAATGAAAACAAATCAAATGATTTCCTATAGGAATTCTTTCCACCCTAAAGGCAGCGGGGCATTAACAAACATTCAGTAAACAGGAACTGGCAGGAATATCCCCAGAATCCAAATGGATTTTTATTTATCTTCTCCTCTGTGTGCTCAGGGAGACACTGATAGAGAAATGCAGGTAACAATTTTAATGAGCATTGATTTTTTTTTTTTTTCCCCTATTTGCATTCCAGGTCTGAGTTGGTTTTTCTTAAAACATGACAGCCCTGTTTGATTCCCTCACTGGGGCTCACATTCAAACCAGGCTGGACAAGGTTTCAGGTGTGTTTTGTCTCCCTTGAGGTGGAAAACGTGCCCCAAAATCTGGTTTTGATGGGGCTGAGCCACTTCAGCTCAAAGTTTGCATTAAGGGTTTCATTAATTAACATGAAATGTGGGGTTCAACATTGGCTGCAGCCTCGTGTGAATAACACAGTCCTCTGAGCTGCACTCCCCACACTTGCATGGGGTTTTAATTGTGATTTATTCAATGTATTCATTTTTCAGGGCATGATACTTCACCAAGAATTTATGTACTTATTTTTTAAAAAATATAATGCACAGAATGAATGCATTGGTATTAATTATTGCCAGTGGGGGGTAAAATAAAAGGAGCTTTTTGAAATCAGGGAACTGAGCTGCTCCCAGGCCTCCAGCTGGCTCCACAGTAGCTTGGGGTAGGAATGGAATTCTGAAATACAGCACTGGGACAGGGAGAGAGGGAATTTCAAGGAGAAACAAACTCTGGGGCAGCGGTGCTAGAGCAGAACTCAACGAGCTGCCCACCCTGTGCCTGCCTCAGACCCCCTCACTCCTCTGGGAACCTTTCAACCCCTTCTCCAAAGCTCTTTAATGGTTCTTATTTGTCAGATTAATTAAGCAGGATTGAATGCACTCATTTTCTTCCTTTCTCATCATTATTAACCTTCTCAATCCAAAATATACCAGATTTTGTGGGATAATGAACTCATCCTCAGGGATTTTAGGCTCATGTGCAGCTGGCCTCCTCTGACATTGCTCCACTGCCCTCTTGAGAGCCACACCAGTTTCACCCAGTGCAGGTCTGGCCTTTTTTGGAGGAAACCTCCCACACCAGGTAGATTAAAATCACTCCAAATATCACCCACAGAGGGACACTCACATCCAATAAGTTAAAACCTGGATTTTTTTAGCAATTCCTGGAGTGAAGCTGATACAGAAGTGCTGCAGTTTTGCTCTCCAATCCCAGCTACAAGCTGGGTATCAGCTTTACCCAGGGTTGGATACTGACCCAGAGAGATGGATGTGGTGGTAGAGGCAGCCATGGGACGTGGTGCTGCCAACTCCACTGCCTTCATCCTGAGTTTAAGGACATTTTTGGAGGTAGGTCCCAGCTTTCCATGAAAGGGAAAAGCCATTTGTCTGTCTGTACGGAGAAGCGAGGCATGAAAATACAGCCTTTAAAAAAACACAATTTCAAATCCTTCTCAAATTTCAGCCAGCTCACGAAGCCAACGCCATCCTCAGAGGGAGCCAGCCCTGAGTCTTGTTCCTTGCTGAATTAGGAGGGCTCTCTCCACGAGTAGGAAAGGGAAACCCCCAGCTCCAACATCCACCTCGTGTGTTCTCCGTGTTGTAAAGCAAATTCCCAAAGGTGCCGTGGTGACAATTTCCAAGTGACACATGGCAGGGCAGGCACAGAGCTCGTGACTCCAGGGGTGGAGGGGACATCCCAGAAAGAGCCAAGTGGTGGAAATAATGAACATTTGGCTTCTCACTCCATTTCCATTCCTTCTTCTGTCTCATGGGTGAGTGGTTTCCACAGGTGGAGATCCCTCCCGTGCCTCAGCATCACCCCGAGGTGCTCCCACCCACCCATGACCAACCCCAGCCCACCTGCAGAAGGCACCACCCCCCAACCAAACACCCTGAGCCCAGCAACAGCTCCAACCACCCTCCCCTGCTCCAGTTTAGGCAGAAAAGCTGTGGATTCAGGCTGGTGGGGGAAATCTTCTCTGGATATTACAGAATCACAGAATTACTGGACCACAGGATTACAGGATCACAGAATCCCAGGATCACAGAATCACAGAATTCACAGAATCACAGAATTTACAGAATCACAGGATCACAGAATCCCAGAATTTACTGAATCACAGAATTCACAGAATCAGAGGATCACATGATCACAGGATCACAGGATCCCAGTATCACAGAATCCCATCATCACAGGATCACAGAAATCACAGGATCACCAGGTTGGAAGAGCCCTCCAGGATCGAGTCCAACCCAGCCCCTGGCACCCAGTGCCACATCCAGGCTGGTTTTAAACACATCCAGGGCTGGTGACTCCATCCACTCAAAACCATTCCAGTACTTTGACTCTTTCTGTGAAAAACCTTTTCCCTGCTCTCCAGCCTGTCTTTCCCTGGATCCTGTCCCCTCTGGTTGTGTCAGTGCTGCCTGCAGAGAGAGCCCAACCCCACTGAGCACAGCCCCTGGCAGGGAGCTGCAGAGAGTGCTGAGCTCAGCACCGAGTCTCCTTTGCTCCAGGCTCAGCACCCCCAGCTCCATCAGCCCTTCCTCACTGGGATTGTATCCCCAGCCCCTCTCCAGCCCCTCCAGGTCCTTCCCAAACTGAGGGCCCAGAACTGGACACAGCACTCAGTAAATTATGGCCACAAACTGGTGGAGACCTGCAGGATTTGCCTTCCTATGAAGCAAGAGCTGGAATTCTGTGCTGAAACCTTCCCCAATTCCCCTCTCCAACCTCTGCCCAGCTCTGGCTTGCTGAACTTGCCCTTGGGCTGAGGAGATTTCTGGTCCCCAGCCACCCCAGCTCCCTCTCCATGCTGTTCCACTGCTGGGAGGTGCTGGTGCCCCCAGCCCCATCCATGGCAGCACCTGGGTGGGATGGGAATGGCTTTTTCCAAACAGTTCCTCCTCCTCAGATACGCTCTGCACATCCGTGTCTGGCCAGGAGCTCAGCCATTTATTTTTCCTCTCCATAGGCATGTTTGGAGCTGTGGGTGGCCTCCCCTGTTTAAAATAAAGAAGCCAGGGGGAAGCTTTGTTCTTTGCAGGCTGAAAATCAGAGCATCTGTCCTGTGCTGGCCGGGAGAAGGAAGCAGCAGAGCTCAATCCACTGGAAATTTCCCCACCTGAATTTTTGCTTTGCTTAGGTTGAAGGAAACAGGAACACCAGTCAAAAAGAAGACAAGAACTTTGCAGAAGGATGGGCTCAGTGCTCCAAGTGATGAAAATGCTGTGAGTCTGAATAGTCACAATACTGGAATTCTTGTTTCTACCGATGATCAGAAATTGAAAGTATTTGATATCATCTCGCAACCCCTGAGTGGCCTCAAGCCAGGTTTTATTGGATTAATATTCCTGGAGCAATCAGTTCAAAGACATCTGCAGGGTCATTCAAGGCAGAATATTTTTCATTCTATAGTAATTTTAATATAAAAAAGGTCTCTTTAGAGCTTCCCTCACAGTTTGCCTCCACTTTTACTGTCTGAGGCATGAGATAGTCCCTTTAATGACGGCTTCTAGCCCCATTTCAAGCAAAACAACCAGAGCTAGGAGAGCAATTTTTAATTTAACTATTTTTTAGAATATCCTGACGGTTCGCAAAACCATCCTGGCAAATTGGGAGACACCAAATTCTCTGAAGAATGACTCTGAGCAGCCCAGCCCAGCCCAGTCCACGAGCACATGAGCTTGGGAAGGACAAAGTCACCTCATTGATCCTCCCAGCATGGAACAGGCTGGGCTTTCTGCCTCCCCTTTGAACCTAGTCAGAAATATTCCCTCCCTGCAGTGGAAATCTCTGCAGGGCAGGGGCATTTATGGCTTGGCAGGGGATGCTGGACAACACCAACACCCCCTGGGCAGGGAGGGCATCCCAGCCTCTTCCCCCAGCTGCCCCAAGGAGCGACTCCTGGGTGTCTCTGCACCTTCCTGCCCAGGTGAGGAACAGCCTGGAGTGGCCCTGGCCCTTGATTTACACAGTGCTTGTTCTATCACTGCTTAACTCATCCTTGTGCATCCACTGCAAAGCCCATTTTCCTGCCTGGAATTTCATTCCTGGCTAAGGAATGGCAGGAGATGCTTCATTATTAAGCAGGAGAAGAGTCTATTTTTAAACTGGTGTTTTGCAGGTCATTAATCCCAGCCCTGGATGGGAGCCTTTAGCTTTTGACCTCCCCAGTGACCGAGTTATTTACTGCAGACGACAAATGGTTATTTCTCAGAGTTGTTTTCAAAAGGTTTTTCCCATTTTGGAGACTTTGTGGAGCATTGTAGGAGCCCTCATGGTTCCCCTGTCTCATATCCTTAATCCACCCTGAAAGATATACAGGGCACTTTAGGAATGACTCATGCCAGTGTAAGAGGATGGTTATGCAATATCCACATTATTCCTATTATTTCTTGGATGCCTCAGTCTCATAACTCCGCATGGTCTTAATATTGAGGGGGAATTTGAGCTGCATAACATCCACAGAAAATCTCCAAGAGTTTACTGATACAGTTCCTGAATCCAGCCCATGTCCCTGATCAGCACTAAAAATGGGCAGAACTGGGCTTTTAGGGTTGAAAATCAGATATTTATTGTTATTTATTGCACGTCTAAGCGTATCCTGCAACATATGAACACGGCTTCATTAAATCATGATTTGAAGGTGACTCTCTGGCAGGACTGATAATTGATACCAGCAGATAAAGGGGTGAATTCTGTCCTGAACAGACAATTACTGAGGAGGCTGGGAGCAGTGATCCCACCAGCCCAGGAGCTGCTCCCTCAGAGAGAAGGGGGAAACTGTGAGCAGAGAGAGAAGGATTGGGCAGCCCGAGATGAAATTTCCATGGGAAGGAACCAGGAGGAGATTTATGCACACAAATGGTCCGTTCCCCCTCATTTTTCACCTCTTTGGTTGTGCCACTGCATGTCCATACCTCTAGGTGTTCCACAGAACCAGGAAGGCTTTCCTGGGGCTGGAACAACCCCTGCACTGCACAAACAACCCTCGGCCAAGCTCAGGACTGAGTGAATTAAAGAGGGGGACCGAGTGAATTAAAGAGGACGAGGTGACGAACACAAGGTGCCTCCAAATGATGCTCCCAGCTTAAATTTCCATGGCTTAATCTGTGTTTTGGCTGAGCAGGGAGGGCCTCCACGGTGGCGGCGTGTTGGTTTAGTGGTTGGAGGATGACATAAAATAAAAGCCCTGAGTTCAAAGGGCCTGGCTGTTTACGGGAATCCCACCCCCCGAGCCCTGGCAGGAGCGCCCCGGATTACTCATCCACACGTTAACTCTTTGGATAAACATCTCCCTGTCGAGCCTAAGGTCGAGCTGCACAGCCCCTGACAAGGAAGGGAAAAAAAAAAGAAAACCCGTGTTCAAAAATAAACTCAACACAGGTCTGAATTAGGGGCTTGTTTCTTACAAAGGGAGATGTATTTACACAAGGGCAGCTCATCGGGACACGTTGGTTTTCCAAAAGAGAGAGATGTGGAGGGATCTGGGAGGGATCTGAACATCACTGAGTGACAGGGATGGAGAGGAAGGGTTTGAGCCATGCCAGCTGTGCGGGACAGGAGTTTGGGAATGGCTCTGGGTGAGCTCAGGAGGTGAAGGATCTGGCAGGCATGGTGGGATTGACTGGGAAAGCGATCTCATGCTCTAATGACAGGAACACCTCCAGCTCCCACCTCCAGCACCATGAATCACTGCCATCCATCGAATTTCCATGATGTCAAGCAAGTGTGAAGGAAAATAGGTTGGAGCTGAATGGAGGATGGGAGCATGGAACAAAATCGTGGTAGATTTGGGTTTGTTTTTTTTTTTTTTTCTTTCCCCAACGAAGGTGGTGGAGCATTTAAAAGTAAGAATTGAAACAGAAACTCAGCTCGTGGTGATGAATGGTCAGGAATTCTACTTGAGAGCAGCCCCACCACATTTAATAGATGTTATAAACATCTGCATCCAGCACAGGAGGTGAAAGCAGGGCAAAGGGGGCATTGATGGGAAATAAAATCCCCAGCAGAAGAAGGGTCAGGATGTTTGTGTTCCAGGTCTGGAGAAACGTCTGTCCTACAAATTGCAACTCATCAAAAGGAATTAATTAGGAAGAAATTCTTCCCTGGGAGGATGGGCAGGCCCTGGCACAGGGTGCCCAGAGAAGCTGTGGCTGTCCCTGCATCCCTGGAAGTGTCCAAGACCAGGCTGGAGCACCCAGGGACAGGGGAAGGTGTCCCTGCCCAGGGCAGGGGTGGCACTGGATGATCTTCGAGGTCCCTTCCAACCCAGCCCCTTCCACAATTCCATGATAATTTCAGCAGCAAATAAATCTGAATGAGCAGAGAATTCTGTTTGCAGTGCAGCACACTTTGAAACCATACAAGAACCACACATTCTAAATCTGTTTTGCAGTTCAGCAGCACCATGACATCATTTCTATTTTCCCGCTTTGGTTTTCCCAAAAATTTTCATTTTTTTTCTTTTTTGAAGCTGCAAAACGCTGATACTCTGAAGACAACTTCAAGAATTGTCTTTGACCACTTAGGATATTCCTAAAAATATGACAAGAACCATTACTAAACCCTTGGCTCTATCCATGTGCTGGATATGATTAGCATCTCAAATGCTGCTCACACCATCATCTTCTGGGCATAACAATGACAATAAAAAAAAAAAGAAATCCAAATAAAACTGAAAAAAAAAATCTCAGTTCATAAGGATTCTGTCTAATGTTCAGCTGGAAACAAGATGACAAATAGGCCAGCAAGGCCAAGTAAGATTTTTTGGGGGATTGATTTAAAGCAGAGAAGCCACAGTCGGCAGTTTATCAATTCCAGTGGAAACCAAGGATCATGGAACTAAAACGTATTAATCACTGCGGATTACAGAACCCAAGGCTTCTATTAATTTCCCTGCCAGTTTCGTTATCTTCTCAGATTTTCCTGTCATTTCTTTAAGGCTTCCCTTGTAAATTTTGCATTTCGAGCTGTAAGGGGCCATTAGAGGATGGCAGGAGTCCTGTGCTTTTCTCGTAATGAATTCTCAGGTTACCCTGGGTTTTCCTGTGCAAACAAACTGAAGCCACCCGCAATTATCCCCGGGTTGCCCAAGCAGACATTCTCCAGGAGGATCTCCTATTTTTAATCCAGCTATTGGAATAAAAGGGAAGGCTCCCGGGCTTTGCAGCCCCTTGTTTGGGCTCAAAATAAAACATCAGCGGTGCAAACGCACGGCCGGGGCATTAGCCATGAAAATGGGAATTTGGGGGTTGTTCCAATTGGGATTTCAAGAGTTGGGGCACTCCAGAAAGGTTTACTGAGCATGGATCCAGCCTGTGGAGTTCGAACTCTTCCATTTCTCCACAAATCACTTGTTTCAGTAAAAACTCCTGGGATTTATATCAGAACAAGAAGAATTCTGGTTAATTCAGTCAACACAGGTTGTGTTTTCAAGCTTCTTTCTACAAATAAAACTGAGATTCCCATTCCAAAAAAACTCTCGAATCGTAGACTCGTGGAATGGTTTGGGTTGGAAGGAACCTTAAAGCCCATTTTATTCCCTCCCTGCCATAGGCAATGACACAATCCCAGGTTGCTCCTGTCCAGCCTGAGCTTGGACACTTCCAGGGATGCCTGTTGTTGTCAAGAGCTGGCCTTTGGGCTGCCACCAGAAGTTTTCACCCACATGGATTCAACCCCATCCATTCCACTTAAAGCAATCACTGGTTCCACAGTGTTGGCTCTGCAGCCCTTCAAATTGAGCAAATGCTACTTAAAAACCAGGAATTATTGTTGGAATTGTTATTGCAGTTAATCTTCTGTGCCATTTCCCTTTGCAGGTGGTACTAAGGCAAACCAAATACGTTTTCTTACTTTTTTTTTTTTTTTTTTTTTTTTTTTTTTTTTTACTGAGCTTTGTGCAAGTTTCAGCGCTTTCTTCAGCTCCGAGCTTTGCAGCGATCAATGGGTGTCTTTATCAATCGCAGTAGGAACTGTTTCCCTTTTGTTTTTTTTTTTTTTTTTTTTTTGCTTATTTTTACTGTAGCTTTGCAATTCAGCAGCTTCCTCCAGCTCTGCTTGCAGGACAAAGTTCTTTATTCATCAGTGGCAACATTTTCCCTTTGTTTTATTCTCCTGTAGCCAGGAACATAATCCAGTCGTGATGTTCAGCATGGTAACAGCACCAATATTTCATGAGAAGCAAAGAGGGATCAAAACTAGTCCCGAACTTATGCATGGAGGAGGAGGAGGGGAAAGCAGGAGATGCAGGGAGATTTTCTTTGGTTTTATGCAGCTTTTCTTCAATTTTACACAGAATTTCTTTAATTTTGTGCAGAATTTTGCAATTTTGAGTAAGAACCTACTCATAACTGCACTGCAACACACCACAATTACGCAGGGAAAGCTTCTTTGGAGTCCCTAAGTCCTATTTTACAACTTTTAACCATTTCCACGCTGCCATTTGTTTCGCTCAGTGCCAAACAACCTCCCCATTTATATGGCATTCCCCCCAGCCACAAAGTGAGCATATAATATATTACAGGTCGATTTCCTTTGATATCCCCCCCATCTCCAGCTGTCTTTCCCCGCTCCCAAGCCATGGATTAAGCAGCTCCCAGGCAGCCCACAGAGCTGGGCAGCAGGAGAGCTCTGCAATAAGTCCTAAATTGAAAGCTCTGCTGTGTCTCCCCACTGGGAGAGCCTGCTGAGTTAGGCTTCTTTTAATATTGCCTTAATAGGCTCAGTTAATTAAGTTCAGTCTATCTGGAGGGATTTTCATGGCCTATGGAGCCCCGGCAAATGGGAGCCTATTCCTGCCCCAGTTATTATCAATAGTGGCTCAGGGAAAAGTGATTACAGCACTCGGGAGAAAAAAAAAAAAAAAAAAAAAAAAAAAAAAAAAAAAAAAGGAAAAAAAAAAAGGGAATCACCTTCCCTGCTTTTGCTGGCTCTGCACATTTCTGAGCATCCCAGCCCGGGGCCAACATCCAGCGAGCTGCTGGGGGAAAACTCATCCTATAAAGGCTTGAACTTTGGAGCAGCCCCTGCTCCTCCTCACCCCGCCTTAAAGCATGAGCTGCTGGGGCTGTTAATCACTCAATTAGCCCCTAATTATCAACACCCTCCGCATCAAAAGGCCTCCCGTGTGCAGGGCTGGGCTGTGGCCATTCTCTGTGACAGGTGATCCCTGCCCACAAAGGGCTCGCTGGAGCCGGGGCTGGCGGGGATCAAAGCGGGCACGTAGCTGATGCTGCCCGGCTCCCTCCGGCCCGGCGACACGGATCGCGGCTTTTATCGATTATTTGTCGATTATTCACCCAGCCCAGGGGCTCAAATCAAAGTCTGGCCTCGGGCAGTGAGGCAGGAGGGGCTGCTCCGGCCACTGGGGAGGCGAAGGCAGAGGTTTTATGGGATTCCTGAGTTGGAAGGGATCCTCAAGGACCGTGGAATCCAGCAGCTGGCCCTGCACAGAGCCATCCTCAAGAGTCACCAAAATCCCTCTGGAGCTCTGGCAGGTTTGGGGTTGTGAGCATCCCCTGTGCCCAAACACCCTCTGGGGAAGAGCTGTTCCCAAAATCCAACCTCCACCCTCTGCCGGAAGCTTTTCCCAATATCCAACCTTCATCTTCTGGGGGAAGAAACTTTTCCCAATATCCAATATCCAGCCTCTGGGGAAGGATATCCAAATTCCACCCTCTGAGTTAAAACCTTTTCCAATATCCAACCTAAACGCTCTGGGGAAGAAACTTTTCCCAGTATCCAACATCCAGCCTCTGGGGGAAAAATCTTTCTCAGTATCCAACCTAAACCCTCTGGGGTAAAACCTTTTCCCAATATCCAATATCCAGCTTCTGGGGAAGAAGATTTTCCAACCTCCATCCTCCGGGGAAGAAAGTTTTCCCAATATCCAACCTCTGGGGAAGAAAGTTTCCAATATCCAACCTCTGCCCTCTGGTGGAAGAATCTTTTCCCATTATCCAGCCTCCATCTCCGGGTGAAGAAACTTTTCCAATATCCAAACTCCAGCCTCTGGGGAAGAACCTTTCCCAATATCCAACCTAAACCCTGCCTGACACAACTTCATGCTGCTCCCTCGGGTCCCCTGTGCCCAAATTCAAAGTGACCTCTGCAGGCAGATTCCTCTCTAATTATAACTATCTAACATTATATTTATTATAATACTCTAATTATAATAATTATAATAACTCTAAATAATACTCTTAATTATTCTTCTCTAATGTCTCCAATACTGAAAGCTGGCACCCAAGGTGAGGCTTTTCCAGCAGCTGGGGCTGTCCTGAAGATAACTCTGTGACCTGGAGGAGCCTTGTAGGAACTGCTGGGTCTCCTCTCAGCAGGGTAGGAATAAAGCCTCTGGGAAATTCTGGGCCAGAATTCCCTCTTTGAATGAGATACAAATATAAATACTAATCCTTGCAACACTGCCAGCTAACTCTGAGGGCTGGGAATGCACAGATTTTCTGATATATGCAAAATACCTGCTCCCTCCTTAATGTTAAAGAAATTATTTTGCACAAATTCAGGAATTTTTTCTCTCTCCTTGAAGTTCTTCAATGTAAAGATCTTATTTACTGTCCCCAACATGTCCTGACAGGGCTAAAAGTTCTAATTATCCATTGCTTTGGATTAAATATAGTTTAGTAACACTCAGTCTGTAAGGATGGTTTAACTTTTGACCCATTTCTGATGTTTAGCATGCACAGCTTGAATTGAATTAAGAAGCTGTGCTTTCAGAGAGCAACAAAACTCCTAGGGAAACACCTCAAGGAGAAATGTTCAGGTTGGGGCAAGAATGCTCTGATTTCTACCAGGGTGTAAAGAGCCAGTGGAAAACCAACTCCAACGATCTGGCATTTGAGGATGCTCCAAGAATACAAGAATTCTCTCACCCTTTCCAGTCCCAGTCTCATTTCCTGGGTTTTACCATGACTCGGGGTTATAGAGGCACGCAGTGAGTCAGCCTGGATCAATTTTCCTAATCCTCACAAAATGTTGATAATTTGTTCAGCTGTTCCCTTTTAACAGAGTGACAGAACAAATGCAGAAGGAGAATTTTAGCTTGGGTTTCTTTCAGCAGCTCCAACCTGGCATCCAGCTGAAAGCTTGTGATGAAGGACTGTAATTCCAGCACTAAAAAGTATTTGATGGCATTCTTTTTATCCTCAATAACATGATAAAGGTGGAGCTGGAGGGAAAGAAGGACACCCCAATCACCTGAGGGTTCCCTGAGCTGCAATTCCCAGCCTGTGGAGCTGGAATTCCTCAGGGCAGTCCGTGCTCTTCCTGGCACTTCCAAGGAGGGGATGTGCTGCAGGTCTGAGGCACAGCAGGGATCCCCCAGGCTCTGTGCAGGAATCCCCACTCCCCTCAATCAGCAGGGAATGAAAATCCTCCGTGGATTTGAAGGGAGGGAACAGGGATGCTGCCACCAGCTCTGGATCCTCAGCTCTGCATGTTTGTCCACCTTCATTATCCTGCTGATCACATCCCATGCCATCAATCCCTTTTATCCTTCCAGGAGTTCTTGTCTAGGTCACCAAACAAATATTTCATGATGGGGACGGGCTATTTAAGTGTTTCTGAGAGCTCCTGGGTATACTTCTAAATTCAATATATAATGGATTCCTACAGATAAACCCCTAAACTGCAAAGCCTGGATTATTCTTGCCCAACCTGAAAGCAGCACCAGCATTTCTCAGAGATGTGTCATCCATTCCTTCACCACCTGGGATTAACTCTAATCAAAAGTGACGTCCAAGACAATCCTTGTAGCCAGTTATTTGTTTTCTTAGCACAGACCAGAAGATTCCTTCTTACAATCTTGCAAAATATTACAAAATATTACCTTATGTCCTTACAGAGTCCTGGCATTATGTGACAAAGTCAGGAGTCAGCTGGAGGAGTTCAAAGGTGAAGAGGTTTAATATTTTGAAGTTTCTCCTCTAAATATGTACGTGAGAAATGTTTGGATCATAAACAGCAGAAATCTACAAAGGTGGCAAGAAGTGGGAAGTTTAATTTAGGTAAAAGCAGAACAAAGCACTTGGAAATCAGTAGCATCATCTCATCGTTTGAGGAAATATTTGACCTGGAAGGAGGTTGGTGTTTATTGAGACTAAAACAACATCCTCCTCCAAAAATGCTCTAAAAATGCCCCAAAATTGCAAAGTGCTTCCATGTGCTGGATCCTGTGGATAACCAAAAGAAAAAAATGTGGTAGAGGAGGATTCCTAGGGTAGCCAAGGGGCCTGGAAGTCCCTGGGATTGGGAGAGGGACTCTCCTCCTGGTGGGACTCGAGGGCCAGCTGGTGACAGAGCAGAGGAGCTGCACTCCAAGGCAAGCCCTCGCTGCCAGCCTGGGCAGGGGGAAAGGTCCTGCATGGCTGGGGAGTGACTCAGGCTGCTCTCTGCCGAGCCCCGTGGCTTGGCCACGCTGCTGAAGGTTTTGTTCTGAGCTGACATTTCTCGCTCTGATTAATCCTTCCCAGCCCCTGGGCTCAGCTGACTCGGCTGAGCCATTGTTCAGCTCTGTGAACTTCAGCTCTTTTCAGGGCTTAAACAGAAGACCCCACTCCCCTCCCCACCTCATCCTTCTTGCTAAAAGCCTGTTTGTAAGAGCCATAATGAAACTCCAGGTGGCCTGGTGATTCCTGAGTAATCCCCTCAGGGATTTGGAGCACTTGGTTATGCCTCATGCATGGTAACAAGCCATGGATGTGATTTTCCCCTCTTGCTTTCTGCTGGGCTGTGATTTAATAAGTGCAGGGCATTAAATGCTCAAAAAACCAAAGTTCAAAATCAAAACAATCCCTGGAAACACAACAAGCTCTGCAGTGTGTGTGCATGGAGAGTACATCCAGCAGTTCCCACTGAACATTAGATTATCACCTGAGCCAAGCTCCATTGAGGAGAACAGCAGATAACTCTGGGACAAGGCCTGATGTCACAGCCAGGCACCTACACCTGGTCCCAATTGTCCTGTGCCTCTGTCCCCTACGGAAACATCACCCTGGCTGTGCCACTGAGCACCTTCGAGCTTGGGAAATGGTGAGAGTCAGGGCTGGAACATTTCACCCCTCTAAAGGAAACAGCAGAAGAGCATGAAAATGAGTTTTCAAGGCTGAAAACCAAAAACTATAAAAGTGTTCAGGGTATTTGATGAGCTTCCAGAGGTCTGCTTGGGGAAGGTGGTAGTGGGGTTACTGGACACTCCAGTGGTTCCTTTCCTTGCCTGTGTCTGGCACCAGAACCTGCCCAGCTTTTGAGCAGAGGTGAGGAAGGTGAGGGAGCCTTTTGCTACAAACTCCTGAGATCAATCATTGCATTGGCTGAGAGTTCACCTCTGTTCATAAAGTTATTTGGGTTGTCCAGGGATTAATGAGAATTGCTAATAGAAAAAAATATCAGAACTAAGATCAGGGTGAAACTAAAGAGGGGCTTAACTACTAATTCTTACTAAGTGACAGCAAGCCAGGCCTTCCATTGCCTGCCTCCCCAAAACTGAGCTGTGTCCCCTCAGACATGTGCTGGTCCCCGTCAGAGCTGGCTGCAGTCTGAAGGGATTACAGCTCTCATCCTCCTGCCTGGCGAGCAGAGCATTGTACTCCATTGGTTCCACCAAAAAGGAATTTCCATGGCAGAGCCAGGATGGATAAATCACCAGCAAATTGCTTTTGGCAGGGTGAGGTCGGGAGCAAGCGGGAGAGAAGGACCTGGAGACAGGGAGGGAAAGGGAGCAAGGAAGAAAACAGCTTTGGTGCACGTTGAAACCCTTGCCTAATTTTGGTTTGGGGCTCTGATCCGGGCCAGCAGCTGCTGCAGATGATGTATTACAAACGACTTATTGCTGTAATGCATCATGAAGCTCCATGGCCCTGCTGACAGGTTCCCCTAATACATCATCAGAGCACTGCCCGGCAGGAACAGGAGTCCTGCAAACCAAACAGCTCCATAATTTTTTGTGCAGTCCCAACCCCCCCACACCCCCAAATTGTGAATTTCTTTTCTGCTCTATTAAAGATTTCAGCTTTGCAAAGTGTGGGCCAGAGCAGGCCCTCATTAAACGGGCTCCGATGGTTTCATAAGTCCCCAAAGTCATTAAAGGTTTTAATATAAGAGATTAACTATTGCTATTGTTGCTCGGCACGAATAAGCTGTCTTTAAATACTTTTTTATGCCCTCCTGGTAGTGAGTGAGGAGCTCAAGCTTGCCTGTGAGGAGGACCTTGGCTGTGGGGCTGAGACAAGCTCTGTTCAAACTCTTGAAAATAAAATTCAGCACTTTGAGCAGCGAGGCTGCATTGTGGTGACCCCAGAGAGCTGCTGCCACATCCAGAGAGGATTTGTGTGGCTTCAAGATAAGCAGGAGCCCTGGGTGCTCAGCCTGTCTGGAAGTCAGGCTCTAAAAGCCCACAGGTTGCATTGCACATAATAATTAAAAAAAACCCAACAAACATTGGGGTGAATCCAGGGAAGGATTTTCAGCAGCTCAGTGATGAAATCCAGAGTTGCAACCCTGTTGGAACCCAGAGTGCAGAGAATATTCCTCTGCATGTTTTAAGGGATCCAAACCCTCTGACAAATCCGACTTTTAACCTTCATCCATGCAAAGAGCTGCCCAGGCTCTGGGATCAAACAGAACTTTCCAGAATGGCAATTAGATAGCAGCAGAATATGGAATTTATCCCAGGGGGAGAAATTGAGATTTCTGGGTTGTTAGCATGGGAAGGAGATGAAGACAAGCTGGAGGATCCTTG
>CM031873.1:10313234-10369287 GCA_018697195.1 Certhia americana | reverse complement strand
AGGATTTTTCCATGCAGACAGCAGGATGCATTGGTTCACAAACAAGGATTAATTAAAAAAAGAAAAAAAAAGAAAGAAAGAAAAGGGGGAAACAGGATAAGAGCAGAGGAATTTTACCTGTATTTATGTTCTAGGACAAACACAACCCTTTGCACAAACTCTGGAAAGTTCTGGGTGGCACCAGGGGTGACCCTGAGGAGGTGCCCACTTGAGAGGAGCCATTCACAGGCACTGCTGGTAACTCCAGCAGGAAATTGCCAACAATTTTGTCAGAAAAGCGTTTCAGGGGAGGGTATCAGCAGGCTGGATTTGCCTTGGAAATGCCCCTGGGCTGGGCGGTGCTGCTGCCATTCCGGAGCTATTTTGGATCCGAGATTAAGTGTCTTTTTATTTTGTTGAAATGAGTTTTAATTGAAGGCGCTGCTCTGCTCGAGGAGCACCAAACCAACGTGGGTTGGTGTTTTTCTTTCCCAAATCCTGAGGGGACGTGCCCCTAGACCAACATTCGACTGTTTTGTTTTGGTTTTGTTTTTTTTTTTTTTTTTTTTTTTTTCCCCTTGGTCAAAAGATCCAGTGTGTGCTAATTCTGTCGGGCTCCCTCTCACTCAATCACTCATATTCAGTGCCCCCTAAAGAAACATTGCAGAAGCCAGAAGGGTAAGAAATTACCCAAATGAGCTGCCTGTGCTTCTCCCTCACATATCACACACGGAATTGTTGCCACCTTGCTGGGAAAATTAGCCCTGGCTTGGCTTTGCTTATCAAATAACAGAGGAGGTGCTGTGCTGGGTCAGGGCAGGGACTGGCCAGAATTGGGGCTGAGAGGGAAAGGATCCTGCAGAACTTTTATAAAGTGATCTTCTAAATCATATTTGCAGAGGTTTTGTGCTGAGATTTGGTGGCCATGCATTCCCCGTGGAGAAAAGATGTGGTTTTTCCTTCTTTCATCTGTGAATGTGCCCTATTTAATCTGGGAATGTGCTTTATTTAATCTGTGGATGTGCTTCATTTAAAGATAAAATGTACTTTTAAGTTAGAAAGAAACCCTCTGATTTCATCACTTCGCAAACTCCTGTCTTTGCTGAGTTCTGCTGAAGTTTTAATGTATAAATGGGCTCAAGAAACGTTTGACTTCATCCCAAAAATGCAGTTTTGCAGAAATCCTTCTTTAGCAGAATGAGGTTTCATCGGAAACTTTGTGATTTTCCATTTTGCAAAACTTTGTTTCAAGATTCGCCTCAATTTGAAAACATCAGGGGTAAAAAAAGGCTACAGCAGGGAAAAAGAAAGGATTTGCGTCCTGAATCCTATTTTTATTTCTTATTTCTAAGGAATCTAAAGGCTTTTGCTTCAAAACATGATAATAACAAAACAATCAGTTCAGCCATGGAGCTGAAAAATCAAAGTTTCATACAAATTTACGTGTTAAAAAAAATATTTCTTCTGCCCCATTTACTGGGAGCTGATGGTGGATGTATCTTTAATTAGGGTGGAAATTAAATTAATTAATGATTTAATTTTTAGTTGAGACCCAGCAGAAGGTGAAGGAGAAGCCAGCAGCTGTTGGGATATTGGGAATGGTGGAGGAGGATGTTTGATATCCAAGGGCTTCCAGAGGCTGCAGCCAGGACATCCTTTGGAATGGGATGGCAGCATGAATTCCTGCTGCAGGAATCATTTGGGGACACAAAACCAGATCCAAATTTTGCTTCCAAGGCCACAACGCCTTCGCTTTCCGTAATTTCCAAATTTGTAAATTTGCTCACAGCAGTAAAGGCAAATCCTGCAAATAACAGGAGATTAAAATGATAACAAAACCCGAATAATGAACCAAAAATCTGTCAAAATTCTGGATTTCAGGCATAACACAGGGGATTCTGCTGCCTGTGCCTCTGAGCTCCTGATGCCTGCTCTCTGCCTTCAGGATTCACCTTGTGCCTCACCTCATCCTCTGCTTTTTATAACTTAGCTGAGGTTGTAAAATTACCTGAGATTCAGTTTGAAGCTTCTTTATTTGGAAAATTGCATGAAATACCCAACACTCTGATTATACATCAGAAAATGTGATGCACTCTCAGGCTGCATTTCAGCAACCAAAGCAGCCCTAAAATCCCAACAGAGCAGCAAACGCTGCAGCATCCCATCCAGACACCCCCTGCCTCCTGCTTTTGCCAAATCTGGTCTCTTTTCTCAGAGCTTGCTCTGCATCACAGAATTTTGGGGACTAAATCTTGATGTAAACAGAACCAAGCGAGGTGCTGAAGGCAGCCCATGGATGAGGAGAGTGGGAGCTCTCTGGCTACACAAGGGGATGCTCTGAGGCTCAGCAAGTGCAGGGACCTGCTCATCCTCCTCCAGCACAGCCAAAAATCCCAGGTTTGAGGTTTTGGGAGCTTTCCCTGGCTGTCCAGCTCTGTCCTAGGGTGTCCTGAGCATCCTTGTGGCCAGAGCGTGTGGATCTGTGGCTGGAGCCTCCTTACGTCACCAGGGAGAGAAAAACCCCCAACCCCTGCAGCTCCCCAGCCTTCTGCAGCCCAATTTATGTCCAATTTGCAGACTTTCAACATAGCAGCCTCACAGTTCATAAAATCAAACTCAGCCAGGGCTAAGTCTCTGGGTAATGGATTTAGGATCACTCGAGGTGTTACTGGCAGTTCATGATGGGTAACTTTCTTGTTAACTAAAGTCTCTTTTGCTAAATGAGTTCCAGGTTTAACTCCCCCCAGTCCCAGCCTTCACTCTCCCTTTTTTCCCCCCCTTTTTTCTTTTCCCCCCCCTTTTTTGGCAGTGCTGTTCTGGATGGGAAGGGAGGGGGAGAGGAGGAGGTGGTGGCACAGGACTTTTTATTGGGCTGTGCATGGAGGGCTTTTCGTGGCCGGGGCTATGGGGAGCAGAGACAGAGGGAGAGAGAGGGGGGGAAAGGTGGGATAAGTCCGTCTTTGTGTGAGGGGAAGGTGCTGAAAGGAGGGCTGTGTGCTGGGGCCGGGGAGCAGCCCTCTGGCTCCTCTCGTCTGTGCAGGGCTCTGGAGCCAGCCCGGGGCTTTTCGGCTTCCGCAGGTACCTCCAGGCACCACGGGGAGCACAGCCAGGCAGGGAAACCACGGCAGGGAAACCATGGCAGGGAAACCACAGCCTGCACAGGGCAGGGGAACCATGGCAGGGAAACCATGGCAGGGAAACCACAGCCTGCACAGAGCAAGGGAACCATGTCAGGGAAACCATGGCAGGGAAACCATGGCAAGGAAACCACAGCCTGCACAGGGCAGGGAAACCACAACCTGATCATGGCAGGGGAACCGTGGTCTGCACAGGGCAGGGAAGCCACAGCCTGCACAGGGCAGGGGAACCATGGCAGGGAAACCACAGCCTGCACAGGGCAAGGGAACCATGGCAGGGAAACCATGGCAGGGAAACCATGGCAGGGAAACCATAGCAGGGAAACCATGGCAGGGAAACCATGGCAGGGAAACCACAGCCTGCACAGGGCAGGGGAACCATGGCAGGGAAACCATGGCAGGGAAACCACAGACTGCACAGAGCAAGGAAACCATGGCAGGGAAACCATGGCAGGGAAACCACAGCCTGCACAGGGCAGGGAAACCACAACCTGATCATGGCAGGGGAACCATGGTCTGCACAGGGCAGGGAAACCACAGCCTGTACAGGGCAGGGGAACCATGGCCGGGGAACCATGGCCTGTTCATGGCAGGGAAACCACAATCTGTACATGGCAGGGAATTCATGGCCTGCACAGGGCAGAGAAACAATGGCAGGGAAACCATGGCAGAGAAACCACGGCGGAGAAACCATGGCAGGGAAACCATGGCAGGGAAACCACGGCGGAGAAACCATGGCAGGGAAACCATGGCAGAGAAACCATGGCAGAGAAACCATGGCAGGGAAACCACAGCCTGCACAGGGCAAGGGAACCATGGCAGAGAAACCATGGCAGGGAAACCACGGCAGGGAAACCATGGCAGGGAAAACACAGACTGCACAGGGCAAGGGAACCATGGCAGGGAAACCATGGCAGGGAAACCATGGCAGGGAAACCATGGCAGGGAAATCACAGCCTGCACAGGGCAGGGGAACCATGGCAGGGAAACCATGGCAGGGAAACCATGGCAGGGAAACCATGGCAGGGAAACCATGGCAGGGAAACCACAGCCTGCACAGGGCAGGGGAACCATGGCAGGGGAACCATGGCAGGGAAACCATGGCAGGGAAACCACAACCTGATCATGGGGAACCATAGCAGGGGATCCATGGTCTGCACAGGGCAGGGAAACCATGGCAGGGTAACCATGGCCTGTTCATGGCAGGGAAACCACAATCTGTACATGGCAGGGAAATCATGGCCTGCACAGGGCAGGGGAACCATGGCAGGGAAACCACAGCCTGCACAGGGCAGGGTGATCATGTCCTGCACAGGGCAGGGAAACCCAGCCCCTCCTGCCATGGGCTCCCTGGGCTGGCAGTGCTGCCCAGAGCCTGTTTTTGGAGCAGCAGTGGGGTGGCTCCATCAGCCATCACCCACCAACCTTCCCTAGGGAGCACCAGGGTGCTTCTCTTCCTCCAACACTGCATTTTGCAGCTGAGCAGATGTGTTGTTTGTCTGCAAGGGAAAAGCTCTGCAGGCCATGCATCATTTCCAAGTGCTCCCCATCAACCTTGCAGATTCTGAGGGAACATCATCAAAAACTTTTCCCCCTCTGACAGTATTTCTGGCAAAAATAAAAAAAAGTGTGGCTGTTGTGTTTTGGTTTTAATCAAAGCAGCAGCTTTGTCCTTGCTCTTCAGGCCACTTCTGCTTTCAAACATTCACCTCTCAAGTGTTTTCTTGGAAATATGATCACCCCAGGAAATCTCCTTCCACCACCCTGCACAGGGCCAAAACAAATGGTTCAAAATTAATCAGGACGGTCAAAACAAGTGTTGATCAAAACAAGTGTTTAACACCATTTTCTGAAGCCTAGCCTCCTAGCAGGAGTTGTTTGCAGAGAGGTTCCTCACTCAAAACACATCAGAGGTGAAGCAATAATTCAAAGATGTTAAAAAAAACCCATTCCAAATGAAAAAAGGGTGCTATTTTTAGTCTAAAGCCTCCTTTTGGGTTGAATTTCAACACCATCATCGACTGAAGGGCCTCCAAAGACCATGACAAGCACAGACACGGTACTGAACAGAGAAAGAAGTTTGCAGGCCAAGTTTAGCAACCTCCAACCCTACTAATGGGTGTACTTTACATTCTGGCTACAATCAAATGGGCCCAGTAGTGATTTATTATTGATACCAAATAAAAAACCACTTGATAATCTCGAAGCGTTACCTCCAGGAGAATATTTCCTTTCCTTTCTGGAGATGCCAGCCAACATTTTCTTATCCCAGCCTGGAAGAAGCCTGAAACTATAAATGGAATATTACAGGAATCCAGTGGAGGACTCTCCTTCACTCCATTTCATGGTTATTTGTTTGGAGTAACTCAGAAATTGTCATGTGAGCCCCTTTTCCTCTTGGAAGGGGCAGTGTCTCCCTGTGGCTGTGCCAGCTGCTCCCTCCAGCCCAGACTGGATTAGCTTTCAAACTAAACAAATAATTTTATTTAAAGAAGAGAGAGAAGAAGAAATTGTTCACCAATCTCCCCCAAGTCCCCCCAGCTCCGTTTGCTCTGGTTTTGTGACAAAAGCTGTGGTCACATGCTCTGTTTTGAGAAGCTCTCTGGCAAAAGCCATGGATGATGTCTCACTAAAAAGCTTTTTAAAAAGTAAAGTGAGGGTTTTTTTTTTCTTTTTAAAACCAGCTCATGAATATTGATTTCAATCTGCCATGATTTCAGTCAGGATTTCCTGGTTGAATGAAACGATTTCCTGATTGAATTTCATGGATTTCAATCGTGGTTCAATATCTCTGGAGAGCTGCTGGGAACAGGGTTCTACTGAGAGGGCAAAGGTGACTTAATTGGAACTAATCCTGATGAAGATGAAGATGAGAGACATTCCCAGGTGGGATCAGGACAACACCCACCTTCCCACTGCCTTGTGCTGGCAGAGCCCAGCTGTCCATGAGGAACTACAGAGTTCAGGGAGAGAGCAAAGACAGGAGGCAGGGCAGCAAAATCCTCCAGATCCTTCCAGATCCAGCAGGGATTCCATGAAGAAATTCCTCCTGCTGTCCAGCCTCAACCTCCCTTCTTGCCCTTCCTTCCAGTGAAAGCCTCCAGATTATCCTCACCCAAGCCAATATCCCAGCCCTGAGGAGCTCCCTGTTGCTCTTTTCCATCTGCACCCCTAAATCCCATTCCCAGCAGGAATTTCATGGAGAAATTCCTCATGCTCTCCAACCTGAACCTCCATTCTGGACCTTTCTTCCAGTGAAGTCTCCAGATAATCCTCACCCAAGCCAATATCCCAGCTGTGAGGAGCTCCCTGTTGGACTTTTCCATCTGCACCCCTGAATCCCATTCCCAGCTGGGATGGGGTTGGATTCTCAGGCCATGGGCTCAGTAACCACATTCATTTTCAGCAACTTGAACAGCCAGGAAAGACTCTTGACCAAACAAATGGCTCCCCATAAACATGTCCAAGGAAATTAAGATGCTACAACTGATCTGCTTTAATAAAATTACGCGCTCGGCTCCGATTCCAGCGGTGCTCCCTGGATTTTCTGCATCGCACCATGCAATTAATCCTTCCTAAAATAAACGGGCTGATTAAAATTCCATTATCCTGACAGTTCACAATAAACCATGGGACCAATGATCCCCTCTCTTTTTAACCTTTTAAGCCATTATAATTAATTCTGGATTTATGTCATTTGCTGGCAAATGTTCCGATCACCTTCCTAACTACTTCAACAATTCCAAACAGTTGCACTCCTCCAGCGTGTAAACAAGGGACAATAATTGAACTATTTAACCTGATTCCCATTTCATGGAGTTTCCTTTAGACACAAAGCTCAGTATTGAGTTGCTCAGCATTGAGTTGTTTGCCTTTTTTATTTTTTTTGGGTCTCTAATTAAGTGCTCATTAAAAATAAAATAATAACACTTTGGAAACAGACAGAGAAGGGCCTGAATTAGATTCTTTTGGTCCCATATTCAACTTGTGAGTGAAGAGAGACCTGCTGAAGGTCATTATTTTATGGTGGTATTTCAATCATATTAAAAATCCCAATATTTTCCTTCCCAAATTTTCTGCAATTCCCTGTTGTCCAAAGCCAACCTTCCTTATTGTGCCCTGTGCTTTAGGATGACAACCATACTACACCCAGAAAAACACCCAAAATAATCATAATTTTGCCCAGTGGAATAATTTTTTGCCCAAATGCCTCTAGTTTTCACAACAAACACATCATGGAAATGAAACTAATCTTCCAACCAAGCTTATTCTGGGTAAAATATCAGGTTTGAGGGGCTGCAAAGCCATTCCTGCCCCAACCTGTGGCAAAAATATCAAGAAATACGGTTTATATTCTTTAAAAATTCCCCTAGCCAGCTTGGAGGAGGTGGATTTACTAAATCAACCACTCCTTAGCCTGCATTTTGTGGGTTTTTTTTAATTTCCCTGTCTTACAATTTCCCCAAAAGAAACCAAATAACAAATGAGGTGATCGGGTGCGATTAAAATTGCCACTTAAATGAATTTGTCTTGGTTTGGAGAAAAGAGCATCAAAATGTCAGCTGCTCAAAAACACAGATCCAATCTCCAAATTTTTCAGAAGGTGGAAAATCCATTTCCTAACCAGCCCTACTTACCACTGGGTTCATGGGTTACTTATCCAAACTCGCCCTGACCTTCAAAAATGTTTGGGTTGATGTCAGTGTTTGGGCTGAGGTTTGGTTTGGCCAGTTCTGCTTTTTCCATAGCAGTGCACCCATCCCTAGAAGAGATGGAATAAAAAGAGGAATTCTAAGCACACATAGACCCAACTATTTAATAGAAATAATAAAAAAAAAAATCCCCTTTCCCTCATCTTTATCTGACCGATGCTCACGAGCAGCGGCCGCTCGCACCACGAAACCCATCGGCCCCAACAGCAGCACCCGATGAAAAGGAGGAAAGAAAACAGATTTATGAACCAACTAAACTGTGTTTACATTGATAAATGAGCTTTCTAGAGATCCCCAAGTCCATTCCAAACCCCCTTTTTAGCAGCTCTTTACCCAGCCAGCTGCAGAGTCCCCCCGAGACCTCCCCAGTGGCACTGGCAGCAAGCTCCCTTCTAAGTTTCTGCCGAGGTCTCCGGAGCAGTGGCCAGGTGTTGAGATTTAAGGATGTGCTGCTGCTCCCCTCAGCTGCACAGGATGGACTCTGGCCCATCCTGTCAGCACCCTGGGAACGAGCAAAGGCCGCCTTTGTGCGCGCCCCGGGCCCATCTCGTTCTGGTTCGAATTAAGAGCGGCGGCGATTTCCGCCGCCGGGGCTTTGGAGAAAGCTCCCTATGTTCTGTGGCCGTGCTCCGGTTGCAGCACCATGGGAGGCTCCAGGCAGATGCCAGCAGAGTTGTCTCACTTTGCTCCCGTGGTTTTGCTTTCCGAGGAGGCCGGGAAGGGAAGAGGAGGTGGGGGTTTGGCCATAGAGGAGAGAGAGATCGGGAAAATGGGGCTGAGGATGAAGTGCGAGTTATGGATGGTTCCATGGACTGCAATTTCCTCCCATTGGCCTCCAAATTGTGTTGGAATGGTGGAGAATGTTCCTCAGCACAGCCACGGAATGGTTTGGGTTGGGAAGGACCCTGAAGGTCATCCAGTTCCACCTGTACGTTCCACTACCCCAGGGCGCTCCAAGCTCCATCCAACCTTGGACATTCCAGGAATCCAGGGGCAGCCACAGCTTCTCTGTGCCAGGGCCTGCCCACCCTCACAGGAGACAATTCCTTCCCAATATCCCATCTAACCCTGCCCTCTGAGTACCCCAGCCAGAGGTAGAAAATCTGCAGGCCAGGGTACAAAACCCTCTCAGCACCCAGAGTAGGAGCTGCAGCCAGCATGAGATCACAACACAGATGTGATGGTAGTTGGAATCCAATAGAGTTTAAAAAACCAGTTCCCTGCTCTGATCCTGGCAATCCCAAGTGCCCCCAGCTCCCAGGGAAGGCACAGACGCAGTGGCAGCAGCAAGGAATGGTGATTTTCTTCAGCTGCCTTTCCCTACACTCAGAACCTCACAGACAATGTCCATGGATAAACTCTCAGAAATGATTAATACTCAATGCTGATTTATGGCATGTTTATTCCAAGGCATGACTCAAGAATTACATGAAAGTTTTTCCGATCATTTGCCAGATTTGATTCCTTTCCAGCCCCCTGTGCTGCAGATATATCTTGAGATAGGGAGCAAAGCCAGGGGAAGAGAGAAGTTGGGGCTGCTCCACCCCTGGAAATGCCCAAGGCCAGGTTGCATGTGGCTTGGAGCCACCTGGGATTACTGGAAGATGTCCATGCCCATGGCAGGGGAAGAAACAAGATGAAATTTGAAGTCCCTCCCATCCCAAACCCTTCCCTGATGCTGTGAAATCCACTCTATGGAGGCCGTGCCCTGATCCTGGCCACAGAAATCCTCTCCTAAATTTGCCTCAGGCTCCTGAGCTGGAACAACCTCATGGGGGCTCAGCTGACAGCACTGAAAGTACAAAAAGTCTTGTCCATACATAAATATATAAAGCTGGGAGGAAACCAAGCTCCCGAAGGGAAGTCTATTGTACCCAAATGGTGCCCACAGGCCTGGAATAGCCGGGTGGTTTTGCAGGAGCAGGGAGGACACTCGGCCTGTTGACATCTTGCTTTAAACAACAGAGCTCAAAGTCAACAGCAGGGTGGTGAAAATATCTTTGCAGCTTTATTTATTTATCTGTATTCAACCCAGCTTGTCCTTTATTCCCAAGAACCCAACAAACAAACCCAAAAAAAAAGGGGGAGAGGGATTGGCCAACACATTCGGGCTGGGCCTGGCAGGTTTAAGTCTGTTCTCTCTCATGCTTGTGGGAATCAGTATTGGAAGGCAATTTTGCATATCCCATGTTTTTCAGGCCTGGGTGTGACAGCTCTGTGGAGCTGGCAGGATTTATCCCCCTCAGGATTCCTCGTGGATCCCAGGAGCATTGGGGAACAAGTGGGAAAAACTGGGAAAGGAAACCAAAGAGCCCTGCAATGGCACCATCCCTGTGGGGGTGCTCCCACCCACAGCCTCACACAGTTTTCTTCCTTCCTTTTCCTCTTTGCCCATTCCTTTTCCTTCTTCCTCCTTAATTTTCCTTTCCCCCCTTCCTTTTCTTTTTCCCCCATATTTTCCTTTTTTCCTCCATCCTTTTCCTTTTCCCTCCTTCCTTCCCCCCTTTCTTTTTTTTTCCCTTCCTTTTTCCTTTTTCCTTTTTCCTTTTTCCTTTTTCCTTTCCTTTCCCCTGTTTCCCCCTTTCCCCTTTTCCCCTTTTCCCTTTTTCCCCTTTACCTTCCTCTTTCCTTTCCACTCTCCTTTTCAGCCCGTATTTGCTAGAAGGGCAGTGACTTTTGGAAAATATCTTTTACAAGCAAAAAAATTTCATTGCAACTACAATTTAGTCAAGATAATAAAAGCATTACCATCTTCTATTCAGAGAGATTGCAAGATGTGGAATTTTGAGAATTATAGCAGAAACTATTTTTAGGGGTTTTTTTTTGTACGTACTCATTTCTTCATGAAATATTTAAAAGCAAAGAACATAATAATTTTTGCTATTTGTCTTTAATAAAACTTGACAAAGCTTTTCCTGCATTCTGGATTTTTTCAGCATTGAAAAAGCTTTTTCAGTGTCAGATTTTCCCTCAGAGTGTTTATTAGAAAGTTTTGGTGTTTTTTTTTTTTCACAAAACATCTGTTTTATGGGAAGAGCCATCCAAGACCTCAGAGCTGCCAGACCTTCAGACAGATAAATCTGACAGAGTTTTCTCCAGACAGTTCTGGTGCTGAGCTTTGCATCAATTTAATCCATACAACTCAATCTGCACCAATATATCAGGGGGCAAAAAATCCTGGGATGGTTTCATTTTCTCTGCGTTAAGGGACAATTTACAGTGTGAATTTGCCAAATTTGCCTTTAAATTTACCTTGCTGAATTCTTTCAAATATCCCAAACTGTAACCTTTAAATCATGAAGCTGCCACTGTGATTATTATCATCCTCTTTTTTGCTTTCCTTTTTTCCTCTTTTCCTTTCAGAGGATCATATTTTGCTGGATTTTTTGGGTTTGATAGCCAAAGTTGTTGATATCTCTGGATGGGTTTTCTCGTGCTGTATTTCTTTTTATGGGATATGTGGAAGTAAAACCAGGCTGGGTCCCTGCTATTTCACAGTAAATTGGTGGAAAAATCCAGGTCCAATCCATAAAGTTTAGCAGAAATCAGGGGCAAGGAGGGCACTTTTGGATGGACTGGTCCATGCCAGAGAGAATTCCCTCCATCCAGCCCTGAAAGTGACAGCATTTTAAAGAGTCCCACGGGGATAAATCACCAGACAAATCCATAAATCATTTTATCACCCTTAGAGCATCATTCCAACGATTTCAAGTTTCTGTCTGAGCAACCCTTGGGCACTTTACAGGAGATTTAGGGAATATTCTGAATATTCAGGCTTTTTTTTTTTATTTTTATTTTTTTTTTTTTAAGCTGCTCTGGTACAAAGCCGATGGGATTTATATTTAGTCTGTGTTCCTGTCCCTATTTTATAAACACAGGAATTCTGAGACAAAATAATAATAGTGTGAAAATGGACCAACCGCAGTGACGGCAAAGGCGGGGATGGACTTTGGAGTTTACAGTTACCCAGCAAATGTTTGGCTCGAGCAGCGGGTCCCTCATGTAAGATTCACTTTTAATTACCCACTACACTCATATCTGAGTCAAAAAAAATAAACAGAGATAGGGGGAAGGATACAGAAAGGCAGCGGGCATGAAATCATGGAGTGGAAACCCAAAATGATGTATTTGCTTGATTTAACCCAGGCAGCTCAGCCGTGGCTCTGCAATGCCAGTGTGGGCAGCTGGGGATTTGGGCTTTTATCTGCCCAGAGAAGATTTTGTGCCCTTGGTTTATTTGTGTAACTCTGCTCCATTTCCAGCTGCAGCAGCACATGCTATTGACCATTTTGAAAAAGGCTGTCAAAATTTGTAGATATCACATGAGTGCCTAGAACATACAAAATAAAAAATATTTTCTCTTCCATGTACAGTAAATAATAAATATTTTAGATTTCATCCTTTAGCTGGTCATTTGACTTTTCCAGTTGGAAATGCTGCTGTACAAGTCAGGAGTCATTCTAGGAAAAGAGTAGATGTTAAATTACATTTTCAGCTATCTTGACAAGCCGTACTTGGCACAGTTTTCTCAGGGAACAAGCTGGTCTATAGATTTCTGAGAAATTAAAACCATATGGCAACACCTTGGAGCAAAAAAGCAGCCCTTCTCTGGAAGCATCCTTGGAGTTTTCAAAATGTATGTGAATTAAATATAGTCCTGTTTATTTAGAAAGAATCTGTTCGGATTAGACCCGGACCCCTCATTCCTGCTCCAAGAATTCAATTGCCAATAAAGCCACAAGGGGAAAGAACCTCAGGATTACATTTCTGTTAATAAACTCAAACTGAATTTTGGGTTAATTTTGGCTAAACCCGGCTTTTCTGTTCGGCAGCCATTTAAATTAGGGCACCAATTAGAGGATGAGGGGTTTCCTCTGATAATTGGTGTGGTAATTTTGGGAGGAGATTCCACTCCTCACTGGCATAGCAAAGGTTACAGAAGATGCCAGGTAAAGATAAAAACTCCTGTCAGAGATAAACTGGAGCTCTGCAGAGCAGCACTGACCTGGCTCTGAGGACAGCCTGGGGACAGGAGGGCTCACAGAGCTCCAGGGCACAAAGATCCTCCCCAAAAAATCCCCTTTGGGAACACGGGACCAGGGAGATGGAGCCCCAGAACGCAGCTGGACCCAACCATATCCCTTAGTCAATTAATCTGAAATGGTTTCTTATTAAAATTTAATGTCTCATTTCTGCAGGGCAGCGAGGAGAAGCTGCCTCATGGCACCTCCTCCTCCTCCTCCTCCTCCTCCTCCTCCTCCTCCTCCTCCTCCTCCTCCTCCTCACGTGCCGCAGCTGGAAAAAGGTGCTGGAAAAAAAAAAATTCCCTTTCCTCCTGAATTATCTGGTGACATTACAAGCTTTGACAAGAAGAGAAATCTCCTCCAACTCCTCCCCGGCCCAATATGTGGTCAAATATATGACTTCAGCGGAAAGCATTTGATTAGATGGATGTAGGGGATATAAAACCCTTCAATTGGGGACAGATCTTTTCATATAGGAAACATATTTTCAATGTTGGATTTTATGGCGGCGAGGAAGTGCGTAAAAAACTTTTCAGCAACATAATACCCGAAAAAAAAAAAAAGCAAAAAAAAAAAAAGCTGAAAGCCCTCAATTTTCCCCTGCCTCTGCTGCTGTAGACTTCTTGTATATTTGCACATTTGGATATGATGACAATTAGTCCTGTGCTGCGGGACTGGATTGATTTCGCTGCCTGGGCCCCATCCAGCTCAAACCTCGCAGGTTCAAATACAGAAGCTTTTGGTTAATGAACTCCAGAAAGTGTAAAATCCTGAGGCCCTGCAGTTACACGATCGCCCTTCCCAACAGCAGCACTAATATCTAACAAGGCCAGCTACTGTTCTACCCCTTTAGAAGAAGCTCATAAAAAGGAGGTTTAATTTGTCTGGGAAAAATAGACTTTAAAATTGAGGAGAAAAAAAAAAAGAAAAAAAAAAAAAGGCACTGTGAGTTCCCTGGTGGAAAAACATGCCTTGTATTATGGAGCCTTCCCCGCAAAATGTCTTGGAAATTAGGCAAAGTTAACATGTCCAGTTGGAGCCGAGCCAGGAAATGAACAGTGGATGTTCTCTTGTAAAAATCCTGAAAGCTGCGAGGAACCCATAAACAGTTTGCAGAGTGAGGCAAAATGGAGCATTTTATGTTCCCTAATGGAAATTCAGCTTATTTGTACATGGATTCAAAGGGACAATGTGATGTCATCAAATGATTTAAGGTCAGCAGCACGGCAAGAGTCAATATTCAGTGGTGGATGGAAACATCCCATTCTTCCTGAGGTATTTTGGAGGAGCCACCAACACTGGGGTTTGTCTTGGCCCTCTGGAGCTGGTACAGGAAAACCTCAGCAGCTCTATTCCTGGAATTGCAAGGTGGGAAGTTTACTGTTACCATCAGTCTAAGGAGGGCTTGCAGGAATATTGGGAAAAATTTGCCTTGGGTTCAGCAAACAGAGACATTTCCTAGAGAAAACCTCACCTTTGGGTGGTGGGGCTGAAGGAACCAGGTGTGGGCAGAGCAGTCTCCAGGATTAACAGGGAGATGGGCAGGTCAGGGACTCCAGGGCAGATTTCCTACAGAATTTTCCAACAGATTTTCTACAGAAAATGGGTTTCCTGGAGGGCCAAACTTCCTTCTGAGGAGAGGGAGCTGGGATGTCCCTCAACCTTGGACTTGCAGCCAGACAGCCTTTCCTTGTGCCCTGAAATGTGAGATTTGAGCCTTTCTTTCACAATGTGACTTCAGTTTGTGCAGTGGTTTGAAGCCTGGGGTAGAAAAGCTGAATTGTGGAGCCTTGTCCAGCTCTGTTCCAGTTCCCCTCAAACTTCAGGAGCAGCTGAGGCAGGAACAGCCCTTCCATGGTTCATGCAAAGGCAGAGGAGAGCAGAGCAGTGGGAGGTTCAATGAGAGGCTTGCAAACAGGTAAAGAGGAATATTTTTGCCCAGGTAATATAATTTCCCTAATTATTGAGTGCTGCCAAAGTTTCCTCAGCAGTTACTTGAACATCCTCAAAGCTCAAATTTCACAAAATAATCCTTTTTTTCCCCAAAAAACTCTCTAATGAAAGGACACTTCCTCCTTAGCTCCTCAAGCTGAGTCTGAGAGTGACTTTTGAGTCATTTCTGTTCCTTGTCTGAGTAGTTTTGTTCATTTCTGTCATTTCTATTGTATGAAAACATCCACATCATTTTGATAACAGCTGTCTTGCACTACACTCAGTTCTAAGCATTACCATCCATCTAAAAATTGAATAAAACCTGGTCAAACTCAATTTTTAACAGAAAGAACCAATTCAAGATTAATCTCTAATCAAGGATGAGTTTGCAAATCTAAGCTGGTAATAGAACTCCACATCCTGGGCTCAGCAGGAATATTAAAAACCTCATCAGGACTGGTCTGGCTGATGAGAGGGAATGAAGGAATAATAGAAATAATTAATATAAAGGGCACAAATAACGAAACTGAAGGAGCACAGAAGGAGCACAGAGCTCACCCAGCTATCTCTCCAGGTCATGGTGTCGTTCTGTACAGACACAGCTGGATTTCTTTTACAGATGTTTTCCTGCAGGGTTTTTGGAAGGGATAGGGAAGATCCTGATTTTTACAGAAATCCACAGACACAGCAACCTGACGTGAGATTACTGAGGTCAGCTGGAGGCAAAGAGCAGAATACAGGAGACTTTTATCCTCCCCAAAATTTTCTTATTCCATGGATTACAATCCATTCACTCTAAGAAAATTTCTGAAATAAGGTGTGAGCTTGTGCTCTGAAAAAAACATGAGATCTTCAACCACTGACTAAGAAATCAATGCTAATTTCTTTAAAATTAGAGCTTTTCAGTTTCTTCCTTTTGAAGGAAAGCTCTCAAGCAGTCTAGCTTTTTTCTAGCCCTCATTTGTCTCCCACCTTGGCAGGAGGTGAGTGCAGATCCAGTGGAACAAGTCCCCATTTCATCCCCTTGCTGTATTTCATGGCAGCTGCCAATTTGGAGGTGGGAGAGATGGGCCAAAACCAGGTGGTGGGCTCCAGAAGCAGATAATTTAGGAGTGACATTTATTTGTATAAAAAACAGTGCCTTCCCTTCCCTACCTGTAAGGCAGGGCCCTTTGCACGACTCCTGCCCACAGTTGCAAGAAAAGCAAATTGGAATCAAAGGAGATGCCAAGAACAGCACTTGCTGGTTGGGAACATTGCTGGTTTATTATAGGAAAATACCTGTATCACACTTGGAAAGAAACTGTTAAAAATGGAGGTAGGATCCCCTTTCTACCTCCTTCCACCTCCCCACACCTCCACACAAACCCTGCCTTTCTTCCCAGCCTCAATTCCAGCCAATTTCTTGCCCTGAGCATCAAGGAAATCCCAGACAAAGCACTGTTGGAGCAGCAGGAATCTCTCTTTCCGCTATGATGCCAGAAGATTTCAATCCCAGAGGTGCAGTTTGGGGTGCAGCAGGGATTTAACTCCCAAATCTGTTTGGGAGTTGCAATCCCAGCAGCACAGGGAGGTTGGTGTCCCTTGTACTCATCCTGCCACGAGCAGATGGGGTTCTGGAAGGTTTCATTGGATACACCCCCAGATGTTTCTGGGAGGAGGAATTGAAGAGGATAATGCCCAAATCTTTCCTCCTCAGCCTTCCTGCGGAGCTGCTTGGGGCTGGAGCAGAGCAGACCCCTCTGAAATAAGCACAGAATTTAAACATTGCTTTCTCACAAGCCAAATGAAACCAAACCTTGATAACAGGGCTGAGTCCTTGTGGGAACTGAGCCAAGTTTTCCACACGTTCCCTCAGGTAGGAAACTGCTGAGCAGCATTTCAGAGCCCAGTCCCTCCCAGTTTTTCCTAAAAGAGCTCTTTGGTGGCTCCCTGGGCTGTGGTTGCTGAGGTTCCCGGGCTGGATGAGGGGATGGAGCCTCTCAGGGAGGGATTTTCCCTGCTGGACAGATCCATACCCCCACCCTGTGGCATGACCTGGAGCCCACAGAGCCTCAGCGTTCCTGCTGGGACATCCTCCTGCCTCCAAGCTTGGAAAAGAAGGAGCAGGATGGATCAGAGGGCTGACAAAGAGGATGTGACTCCAAACTGCTGGAGGACAGCAAAACGCAGAGCTTGAGTCCTCTCCACGCACAGCAAAAAACTGAAATCAAATTCCCTGTGTCAAGAAAGACCCTCTGGCTTCTCCATCCGTAGGGACAGAGGAATTTAACACTTGGAATGCAGCCAAAAGGTGAAAGATCTCATAACTTTAATGTCTGCACCAGACTATCTCATTGCTCTATGACATTTTCAATCCCAATCCCATCCACCCTCAAACTCCTCTTGTTGCTGTAGAGGTGGTTGGGACACAATAACAACCAAAAGTCTCCAAGGCACAAAAAGCTTTTATTTCAGCTCCCTTTTCCCTTTTATCCATTCCTGTCACCAAAGGCCTGCACTTCACTCATTGGTCACTAAAAGGTATTCTGCTTGTCCATCAAATCTCTCTGTTTTTGGTTCATTTACAGATTTTGTTCCCTGATTCCCATGAGACAGATTTCTTGTTTACTGCAGGTGCAGTTGTTTTTCACCCAGCAATAGTTTGTTGTGTTAACAAACTCTCATTCCCCAGACTGTTGAGAACTTGCAAGCTGCATTTAGAAATGACAAGCCAGCTATTAATTTAGCGAGACCTGATTTTATGAGGCCTTTCTTTTATAATTTATCTACCTTTCTACCACACCCTCTGTATAAAACTTCCCTCCAGCAGTTTTGGGGAATTATTATGGCTTCAGACAACCAGGGGTTCTCCACACCCAGAGCCCCAATTTCTGTTATGCCACTGTAAATCTAGAGAAACTCCAGTTATTCCACGGGGCTTGGGCTCGGGGCAAGCCAAAGTAAACACAAAGGGTTGTCAGAGGAGTTATATCACATTGGCAGTGGTGTAAGTGAAAGCATAATTTGCACTATTTTTTAATAATATGGTGTCTTAGATCATTAGGAATGAGGTCCTGCAAACACAGCCATGAGGAACTTTCTTCATGGGAGCAGCTCCTGTGCTGGACATTCATGTGAGGAGTGGGACTGTGCCAGATGTTGGGATTTGAGCCCAATCCATCCTGACTGGCAGCAGCTGGAGCCCTGGTTTGCTGTGCTCAGACAGAAAAATATCTGCTGGATCAGGCTCTGCTGATAACAGCACCTGGGGATGATAGAAATAACAGCTGGGAGACCTTGCAGTAGGTTTCTGGTGGATGCTGTAAAGAAAATCTTGAAGCTTCAGGGTGGCAGGGCTTGTAAACGATGTAAAAATCAGTCTGGCTTTGTGTGGACAGACAAGCAGGCAGGTGAGGGAAGGAAATTTTGGTTCCTCTGAATTATTTGGCTTTAAAATCCTGGGCAAGATGGGAAGGAAGTTACAGTTCAGACAGAAATCCCTCTTGTTCATATCTCATCCCTCAGCAAATCAAGACAATTCCTGTCACCCTCTGCATGGCTTGAGCAGAGCCCAGATCCTTCCCAGTCACACAGTCATCTCCACATCGATACTCCAGGGAAATCAAGGACAGCTCTCAGCTCCAGACCCTCTGGGAGTGCAGGAGCAAAGGGAGGAAAATGAAAGGAGGAGCTGGAAGGGCAGATCCTGCTCCCACTGAGCTCTAAGACACCTCTGGGTTGTTCTGGTTTTGCCCCAAATGAGGTTCTGGGGACAATTTTTCCACTCAGGGGGAAGTTTTGGTGGATCTCAGGGAAAGGTTCCTCATCCAGAGGGTGCTGGGCACTGCCCAGGCTCCACAGGGAATGGTGACATTCCCGAGGCTGCCAGAGCTCCAGGAGTGTTTGACACTCCCAGGGATGCCCAGGATGGGATTTTGGGGTGTTTATGCAGGGACAGGAGTTGGATCAATGATCTTTGTGGGTCCCTCCTAGGCCAGGACATTTCACAATTCTCTGATTCTGTGAACTAAAGTAAAACATTACAGTCAATTCCTTCCAGGTAAAAGCTTTCTGGGGGCTTAGGAGTGAGAAATGGAGTTTGTTAGGGGGTTGTCTTCATTGGAAACTTATTCTAATATCCCTTTAAAAATGTGTTCCAGGGAAAACACAAGGAAATTAAGTGCCCCATTTCCCCCTCCCCTCAGCCCAGATCCATTCTGAGACATAAACCAACACCTTGAGGTTTCGTTTTGAAGGCTCCTTTCTTCAGCTTTTTCAACACAAATTTTACCTTGCCTAGAGTTTTAAATTTTAAAAAAAATTAAAATAAAATAAAAAAAAAAATCAATTAACCATGGGTTTTTACAGAGTGGGGAGGAAGTTAACTCACCCCACTGGTCATAAATTGATTTCTGGAGACATAAGGACCAGCAAAGCCACCGTGCCCTGGTGTGGAGCTTCCTGCAGGTCCCACCATGTGGGGCAGCCCCTGGGGTGCACAATTTGCAGCAGAGGCCCCTCATTGCAGAGCTGCCCTGCCACAGGGAGCAGAGATGTTTTCCTTGGCCAGAGGCACTGCAGGAAATAAATTATTCTGCAGCCAGAGCTGGGCATGGGGTACAGAGAACTGGACACTTTCCCAGTGGCCTCTTACCTAAAATTGGCTCTGGATTCACGGGGCTGGGCGGGATTTGCAGGAGGCAGATGTGGATCAATTCCCAATTCGGGTTTATCTCCTCACGTCACGAAAGGACAAAGTGGGGCCTCAGCAAATCTCCCCCAGCAGGACCCAGTGTGTCTCCTCCCAGAGCTGGGAAACTCAAATTCAGCCCCATCTTTGCATGTCTGGTGCTCAAACCTTGTGTTTTATCCCCTCTTTCACAGCTGAACAGAAAGATTCCCAGGTAAAGTCATTTCTGGTGTAACTCCATCAAAACCGTGTGTAAAGGTCTCCTAAAATGATGCATGGCAATGGCAAGTTATCTAAAAAAGGGGAAAAAAGCCCCTCAGACAACGTTTATTTCGCCATCAAATCTATTTCCATTCAGAGTAGAGAAAAAAATCCTCTCAGTTTTTGCTTTTAGTCATTAGAGGTCAGATTAAAAATCACATTTTTGATAATCACCTGTGGAATTCACAGGCATCCAACGAAAAAAAAACAACACAGCAAGATGAACTTAAATGCACTTGCCTTTCAGAAATAAAGTTCTGTGTGATCAGGTGAATAAATATTGTGCTCTGTTATGGCTTGTCTAGCTCTAGTCAAGTGCCTGTCCTCCTCTCCTTAGGATTTCACTCCCTCGTACCTGTGTGTCTCCAAAATCTTTACGTATTCAATGTTTTCAAGCAAGGAAGATTTTACAATCCTCCCTGTCCCCCAGAGGTGCTGATGGGATTTCATGGAGGCCTCAGCAGCAGCTGATTGAGGAGGCAGCCTGGGATCCCTCCTTCTCTGAGCTGTTCTGCACATTTACTGGAAAAGGAACGAGGAAAGTGCTCTCAGATGGGAAAAATCACTTCCAGAAGCTGTTTGTGCACCAGGTCACACAGTAGCTGCTGGGAAGGACCAACCCAAATCAGGGCAATGCAGGGTGGCAGCTCCAGGCTGACATTTGGCTCCGTTGCTCGCTGAGATTTTCCTCCTGCCAATGTTTTACAACAACACAATCCCACATTTTATGTGACAAAGTGGGGAATTTACTCCTTCCCAGCTTTCCATTTCCCCCATCTGAGAACTGCTCCAGCAGAAATCCATCCCGTGTGATAAGGTAAATCCTGCATTATTGAAAGTGAGGGGAAGGGAATTCTTGAGCAGCGCTGGTGAATATTTGAGTGGGTTTTTTTATTTTTTTCAGGATGTCTGGCTGTTATTTCATCTCACCCATCCACACAAAATAATTGAGAAGTCAAAGCACAGCAAATATCTTCTGGTGCTCGTTGGCCAGGACTGGGACATTATTGGGGAGTTAAGTGGATAATGGTGTGAAATAAGCCTATAAAAACCAACACACTTCAAAGTTAATATTTTTTCAGGGTGCAGTTAAGTTACTGTGACACATCTGTCATAACTCTTCTGGGGAGCTTCAGAATGTGTCTGATCTTTCCCCCTCGGAGCTGAAATGGATCTCCTGAGCTTCAGGAAACCCAATCCCCACAGGTCACTGGCAATAAGCTCTGGAGTGTCAATACAGGCTGTGCTTACAGTGGCAGCCTGCAAGAATCCAAGGCCTCATCCTGGCCTGAGGAATCTTCTTTTCCACCTGTGCACCCCCTCTGCAATTCATTTCCCAGGCTCTGGGTGGGATATTCTGGTACCCAATATCTCCGTGGAAGTTCCTGCACCAACCCTTCTAAAATCTCCCTGAAAACTCCTGGATGAGGAGAATCAGCCTCAGAATCCTGTGAAGGCAATGGTCACTGTCCTGGACTGGGACAAACACTGAGGCAAAAAAAGATTAATAAAAATGCTCCCTCATTCATCAGTTCTGTTTGGGTTTTAATATGTCATTGAGAAAAGCAGTCGGAGCTAAGAATTTTCTAGCTGAAAATAAATTCGCACGATTAAATTTTATTATAAACTAATGGAGGCTCTAAAAAAAGTTGAGTAAAAGGTTCTACCCATCAAATAGAAATGTCATTCTAAGGCAAATATTCCAGGATGTTTGGAAACCTGGAGTTCCTGGGCTGGTTTATCTAAGAACTGATGATAAATTCCTTGATGAGGAATCACTTTCCTCTTTATCACCCAGCAGTGACTCTTTCTAGAGTTCGTCTAAGCTAAACCCAACCTCAGTGCAGGTTGGGAGGTGACAGTTTTCTGTCCCCAGGTGCTGTCTGTGCTCCCAAACCGAGCAGCAGAGGCAGAACCAGAGATTCCAGTGACGAGGTCTGCTCTGGGCCCCAGACACCCAAAGCTTTGGGATTTCTGTCCAATGCAACTTGGAAATCTGAGTTCTCACTCTGGGTCTGGACTGGCTTTGCTGCTTTAATCCATGTTAAAGGAGAAGAATTGAAAGGAACTGAAGTTATATTCAGGTATAAAAATGGAAATGTGTTGGATTCCTACCCCCTTCAAGCACCACTGTGGGTACCTGGGATTGAATCCTGCACTTTTAGGCCGAGCTCTCACAGACCCCATCCTCTGCTTCGTGTGAAGTGCTGATTTCCAGGATTTTGGCTGAGCTCATCCAGGAGATGGGATTCATTTCCAAAGGAACAGGCTTAGCTCTGGGTTCTGCTTTCAAACAAACCTGAGGGTGTCTGGGCTCAGGAAACATCTTCCAACCCAAACCATCCTCCCTGGCTTGGCCAAAACCCAAAACCCAGCTGCAGTTTGCTCCATTTGCAGGACAGAGGGGAAGGAACCGAGTGGAATCTCAGTTTCCAGCTTCGAAATCTCTGCAGACATTGCCTTTTCATAGGGATATTGAATGCCATCCAATGATTTGAGGGGGTATTAAATGAGGAGCAGATATTTAATCTATGGCTACGGGGCAGTTTTTCAGCTCTGATATTGAGCACCTCTCTCAGCACTAAAACAGGGAGCTCCAGGGCGGATGGTTGGGGTATAAATGTTCTACAGAGTTGCAAGTTTAGAGCTAAAGGGGTTAAGGGCTTAAAATGAAACAAAAATCGAGTGGAATCAAATCAAATCCTCCGTTGTGTGCTGATGCAGTGGTGCTAAAAGGTTAACTTGCCAAATGGGCCCGCTCTGGAGCCGATCCTGTGGTGGCTCTGTGGTTTCCGCCTATATAAATTTGATAATATTTTACAAATGCAGTATATGAAATATATTCTTAACATGTGTTTAATACATTTACAATCTATTAAAATGAAAAACAGAATACGCTTCAAATACTGCTGGGGTATTTGCTTAATGCAGTATGTCTGGAACATGTTAAACATTATTTTAGAGGTAATTGAAACATTTCACACACATTCACCCTGCGTGCAGCGTGTGTGCACTGCATGCACTGGGGGCACGCAGGATGGGTATCCAGCCTGAGGATGGAGAGGTTCTGGCAGCACAAATTTCCATGGAAGCACAAATCCCCTGCACCTTCACCCCCCAGCTTCACTGGAACCAAATAAATGAGATCCAAATTTACCCCAGGCAGGCAGTTCCCAAGTTGCAGGGTATTATTGCAGCTCGTTTCAGCACATAGCCTGTCAAAGCAGCCATTAAACCCTCCTCAAATGAATATTTCTGTAAATACACTCGGCCCGGGAATATTCCTGGGTAAGTATTTGCTTAGTTTCACAACATGTTCCTCTCACTCATGCCAATGTTCCCAAAAAGTGAACAAGGTGTGGGGGGAATAATGCTGGAGTGGAGTCCTCCTTCCTGCCCAAATAAATGGCCACAAAGGCTTGATTATAGTCTTTTTCTGTTAATTGCAGGCTTTTCCTCATTATCTCCATGTCAGGTTCCTGGACACGGCAGGGCAATTAATAAATTAAATATCCCTCGTTCAGGTGATAGAGTGGCTGTCAGTGCTCCTGCTTTAGTGGAGAGCAGTGAAAAATTAGGTTTATTTCCACGAGTCCCACATTTCTGCCTCCTCCCTGACATTTCCTCCTCCACTTTTGGGATGAGGAGCCCACCCTTCACTTGCCACAGAGCTTTATTTTCCCATTCTTTCAACCTGAAGCACCAAATCGTGTCAAAAATCCTGGGGGAGATGCTGCCCCTCGTGCTGGGAGATTTGCAGCTTGGCAAGAGACCATTTGTGTCCCATTTGAGCTCCTCCAGCCAAAAAAATCTGCCTTTTCTTTGCTCACACGGCGACGTTTTGTTTTGTGTTTGGCATCCAATCTTTTTTTGGCGAGAGGAAAACAAATTTATTCCGGAAGAAACAAGAGGAGGGATGAAAAGGAAGAACCCTGCGCTCATGAAAATGAGATAAGAGCAGTGCTTGGAGGGTTTCTGTCTCAGGCTGGGACAATGAGGACCTTGATGTCTCAACTCCTGGTTCCCAGCGGAGCCTTTCCTCCATCCACGGCCTCCTCCCAACTTTTTTAATCCTTTTAAAATCCTCTCCCTCTGCCAAGTAATGTGGGCAGCCATAAATTTGCCCTGGTGGCGGTAAATTGCAAACAATTCCTCATTTCAGCCTTGGTTCGGACACTCGTTCAAGCTGAGAGCCGTTAGAAGCAGAAATGCAATTAATCCAAGCTTCAAGTAGCCAGAATTCAGTCTCATTAGAGGAGTTTAGTAATTTCTGTGTCATCCTTTCTCCATAGCTCCTTCAGGGACTTGTCTCAGCACACATGCTCAGGTAAAATGGAATTTTTTTGAAATTATTGGATGTGAGGGAGCAGACCAATCATTTTCCAAGGACAGCTCCAGCAAAAAAGTCATTTTAATGTATCTTTTTACTGCCCCTCTCCACATTTCATCTGTATCTCAGGCAGACAGAGAGACTGTACTTTATATTCCACTTATTTCAACAGAAATAATCTTGTTTACCAATGGAAGCTCAGGCTGTGCAATTATTTTTGAAAATAAGGATGATTCCCCACTGTTTATTTATAGTAATTATAAATCTAATAAATAGTTATGGATTTATAAGTTACCGAAAACCCTCTCCTTTTCCAGTTGTATTAATGTGCTCTGCTCCTGCAGATCTTGCAGACAAACAGGACAAACTATGAAAGGGATAAAAATAAAGTGTTAATTTCAGCTGTAAATATTCCATGTTCCTCCCCAAAGGCATCTCTGAACGATCCCTAACAGCTCTGTTTTAAAGATCTCTTTAAAGGTCATGGCAGATCTTAAATGTAAAAATAAATGTAAATGTAAATGTAAATGCAAATGCAAATGCAAATGTAAATATAAATGTAAATTTACAGTGATTGTCTCTGGTTTTTTTGCTCTGAAAAGACCATCAGCAGCTTTCCAGAAAATTCAGGAATCATTTCCAACCTTCTGGATAATGCCCATAATTTCCTCTTTCTGCCTGATTTTGTAGTCCCTGATTCCCTGAAAAGTTTTCCTGAGGGGCAAAGAATCCCCAAATTCTCCCCAATTTCATTTGGTTCTCATTTTAAGGCTCTGGATTTTCACACCTCACACAAATGGAGACACAACCAGCACAGAAATTTGGTTTCTGTGGGAACATTTTTGGCAAGGTGGGATTAATTCCTCGCCTCCTCCCTTCCCTTTCATCTCCTCCTCCTCCTCCATCCCACCCCATCCAAACCCAAGGTGCCCTTTCTAAAGGAAAGTTTGGAGATTACAAATTGAAATAAACTTCATTTCAGCAGTAAACAAGCAAAGAATAGACCACATTGGTGTCAGGTTCTTGATAAATATTAGGCCTGACGTAGGTTGGGGTTTTTCCTTGGATTTCTGCTGGCTCTTGGTGTTCCAGGAATCCTTTTTTTTTTTTTTTTTCCTCATAGTTTCTTTATTATTTTTTTAAATGAGCTGAAGTCGTTTTCCAGCGCATGACCATGGAGTGCATTGTATTCATTATTTAGTGACATGGTCACAAGCAGAAAACTGTCTGAAATCATGTCTTGAACAGACAAATTTAGCTCCAGATATTTATCTTTCCTGATATAAGAAGAGGTGTTAACCAAGAGCCGTGTTTGGTGGGTCATAGTGGCAGCTAATTTTACAGAGAAGAATCTACACGATCATTAATTCAATTTAACTTAATCTAATTTAATTTGATTCTATTTTATTTTACTTTTTCAACACTTGTCCCGTGGAGTCCTCAAACCCTAAACTTTGTACCCGAATAAAAACCCCACAGGCACTGACTTTGCAAAGCAATGAGGAAATTTCCACATGAAAAGTCCTGAAAGCTGCCAGGGCAGGAATTCTGTGGCTTAAGCAGAACTTATTAACCACAAGACATTGCTGAAATATCAACCAGATGCTTTGCCCCATCCTAGGCTGAGTTTTAACTCTGTGTAGGAATCAACTCAGGCAATTTTTTAATTAAGGACTGGCAGAAGAGTGAAATCATCGTGTGATACAAACAGGAAAAAATTGATTTGATATAAAACAAGAGACTCTGAGAAAATGAGAACTCTTCAAAAAGGGGTGAGATGATGACAAATTGAACTTTCCAGGTCTAAGAAGCCTCGAGGTTTTTTTTTTTTTCAGAGCAGTGTTTCAAATATAGGAGTGGCTGAACCGCAGAGAAGTCCGACTGCCCACATTTTCCAGTGAGTGTCCCTTGGAAAACAGGTGACTTTGCTGGTGTGGAATGAGAGGGTTGAAAAATCTGTGCAGTGGGTGAATCTAAAATAAAGTTTAATCAGGACATGGCAGCCCTGAGTGCCTCCTTCTGTTCAAAGATTTGGAAATCTTTACACGATACAGTGAATTTCAGCAGACACTGAATAAAACTGTGCTGGCAGGATCTAAATAAATTAGGATTTATAAGGGTGACTCTCCACATTCCCATATTTGCTTGGGCCAGTGGTCCCATGCATTGGAGAGATTCTGCCTCATCGATCTTCCAGAGCTCACCCAGAAGTAGAAAGTATTTTTAACCTGATGGGCACAGGATCCATGTGGAGAAGGATTAAAGCCCCTGAAAGGAGTAAAAGAAGAGCTGGGAATTCTCAGGTTTGTGGGACCAGCTGAAGGCACCAGCTGGTGGAATTTGAGGGGTTTGATAATGCAGCCCTGAGGAGAAAAGCCACCCCTTCCACCCTGACCCAGCATCGCTCTACATGGAAACTGGGTTATTTCAATAATCCTGGGCAGTTCCTGCAGAAGATGTGGATGTTCAGTTGGATTTTAGGGATCAAACAGTGAGAAAGCTGATGGTTTGCTCCCACAGCACTCCTGCTTGGGTTGTGGATGTTGTGACAATATCAGCTGCACTCCTGATGGTGCCCAGATTCCTGCTCTGCCAAATTCCTGCAGGTTGGATGAGCACTGCAGCCACATTGTCAGGCAGCAAATACATTCATTCCACTCCTGGCCAGCAAACCCAAACTATTCTGAGTGTTATACACCCTTAATTAACTCATCAAAAATAACATGGGCTTATTGCAGGATTCCCTCCTTCAATTAATCTGAAATATCTGCCTGGTGTTTTCCCTTCCCAGCATTATCTCTCCAAACCCTGCGGCTGCCCCACCTCAGCCTGTGGCCTAGGCTGGGCTGGGTTTGTTTATTTGTACTCAGGCTGGAAACCTCCAAAAATAAATGGAGGATCAGGTGTGGAGCAGGGATGCTGAGTGACTCAGAGGTGGCAGCAGGCGCAGGAGTCAGCACTGCACCCATGGCCTGGGGGAGGCCATGACAGCTCCTGCCTGGGCCTGAACGAGACAAGACCTAAACCTTCCAGTTGGTCATTTTGGATGTAGAACCTTGTTTTCTCCACTTCTCTTTTGTTCCACTTGTGAAAATGGCCCTTGGTGTTCCAGGAATCCTTTTTTTTTTTTTTTTTTTTTCCCCTCATAGTACATCTTTTTCTATTTTTCTTTATTACTTTTTTAAATGAGCTGAGGTAATTTTCCAGCCCATGACCATGGAGTGCATTGTATTCATTATTTAGTGACATGGTCACAAGCAGGAAACTATCCGAAATCATGTCTTAAACAGACAATTTTAGCTCCAGATATTTATTTTTCATGATATAAGAAGAGGAGTTAACTTCTTCCTGAGGCCACGACAGCTCCTGCCTGGGTCTGAGTGAGACAAGGCCTAAACCCTCCAGTCAGTCATTTTTTATGTAGAACCTTATTTTCTCCACTTCTCTTTGCTTTCTCCACTTCTCTTTTTTTTTTCTCCACTTCTCTTTAGTTGTGAAAATGGCCCTTGGTGTTCCAGGAATCCTTTTTTTTTCCTTCATAGTACACATTTTTCTTTTCTTCTTTATTATTTTTTTAAATGAGCTGAAGTTGTTTTCCAGCCCATGACCATGGAGTGCATTGTGTTCATTATTGGTGTGTTCATAATCTGTTTGTGACCAAGTCACATTGCTTGTGACATGGTCACAAACAGAAAACTGTCTGAAATCGTGTCTTGAACAGACAATTTTAGCTCCAGATATTTATTTGTCATGATATAAGGAGAGGTGTTAACCTCTTCTTGAGGACACAACAGATCCAGCCTGGGTCTGAGCTACACAAGGCCTAGACCTTCCAGTCAGTTATTTTTGATGTAGAACCTTGTTTTCTCCACTTTTCTTTGTTTTCTCCTTTTTGTTCCGTTTGTGAAAATGGAACAAATAAATCTGGGCTGCCCTTCACTGGGAGTTACTCAAAGCTTTGTTGGAGAGCCCAAGAAGGTGGCAGTGCTGGCGTGTCTCCTGGGTGTCACCTACTTCCAGGCAGCCTTAAAGCTTGGCTTTTTCAGCCTGATAAACAGCAGCAGCAATGGGCTCTGCTGCATTTCCCTCACAGCATCCCAGCCCTTGCTGGTGGAAGGAACAGGACTCAGGGATCTTCTGCAGCTCCCAGGATGAGTCACGGCTCCTCCTGGTGTGTTTTTCCTGAAAATATTGCTCAGACAAAACCAAACAAAACAATTGGTGGCTGGAGCCTCGTTCAGGTACCTTAGAGATGGAAGTGTCCTCTGGATTGGTGGCCAGGTGTGGGAGTTCTCCCACTCCCACATCTCTCCCCTGCCAGGGGAGGCCTTTTCAGGAGTCCTTGGGAAGAAGAAGGCAAACGGGACTCTTGGTTGTTCTCACTCTCCAGGTTGTTTATTATTTTCTCAGCAGCAATTTCTGCACACCAGGCTTTACACCAGCTTGGCCTGAGGGACAAAAGGCACCAAAAAGCCTCCAACACACAGAATCAAGGTTCTCCAAAAGACAATTCCCCCAATTCTCACCAAGAACAGACATTATTTCTACTTTTCTACCAAGAACCAACTCAATCTCTATTCACGGGACACTGTGGCAAATTGTGCCCAATGTCCCTGTGTCCCCAACACTGCAGAATGTGCAGGAGATGGAGAAGGAGGAAGAAGCCTGAAACCCACAAGGATCCTCCAGCTTGTCTTCATCTCCTTCCCATGCTAACAACCCCAGAAATCTCAATTTCTCCCCCTGGGATAAATTCCATATTCTGCTGCTATCTAATTGACATTTTTGAAAGTTCTGTTTGATCCCAGAGCCTGGGCAGCCCTTTGCATGGATGAAGGTTAAAAGTGGGATTTGTCAGAGGGTTTGGATCCCTTAAAACATGCAGAGGAATATTCTCTGCATTCTGGATTCCAAAAAACAGGGAGTGGCTCAGCTGAGGGACATTGACAGGGACATTGACAGGGACACTGCCAGCTCTCTGTGGGGTCAGGCTGGCACTGGGTGCATCCAAACCCCAAAGGACTGCAGGGTGCAGAATGGGACCGCAGCTTTGGCACTGCTGTGCCTGGCCTCTCCAGGTGTTTGTCCCTCCCCAGGACACGGTGACAGTCATGGACTGTCCCTGCTGTGTCCCCAACACCTCCCACAGGGACAGATCCTCCGTGGCATCCCATCACACCTCCCTGAGCCCACAGGTGTGTCCATGCCATGACAGATTTGTCACCCCCTGTGCTCATGAATCCACTTTGGTTGGCGGGGTCCTCATCCTTCCCAAGGGACATGGCGAGTTAATCCCACATTCCTTCCCAAAATGCTCCTGTCTTTCCACTTTTAGAAATGATCTGCTGCTCCTAAAGTTTCCAGCCTTTCTCCAAATGACTTACTCCTTTTCTTTTCCTTCTTTTTTTTTTTTTTCTTTATTTCTTTTTTTTCCCTGTAAGAAAGTGAAATCTGTGTGCTTCCTTATTAAGCCACTTTATTCTTGGCAGGCTTTGAAAAAAAGCCCTACTTCAGCAATTTAAGCTTTTCTTCCTGGAGGCACAATACTCAGACACGAGGAAAAGTAAGTTGAGAAGACAAAATAAACATATTTTTTTTCAGGAAGACTCGAAGCCAAGTGGAACTTTCAATGAATGACTTGAGAGAGTTGCTGCTTTTGATATGCACAAATACATCCCAGCACTGCAGGCACACACCACATCCCTGCATTCTGTGGAGCTGGACAAGGAAAGGGGGGAAAAGCAGAATAGATATTGCAGTTTGTGCCTCACAATGGCTTTGAAATGCAAGCACAGCTCAGGAAAGGTTGTGTGAGTTCATAAATGATGAATTTGTGCTGCCCAGACTCAAAGCAGGAAGGGAAAGATCCTCCATTTTTCACTCATCCCTAAAACATTCCAGAGTATTTAGGGATCTAGAATACAATATCCTAAAGCTTGTATTTGCTTCCTATTCTACATTTATTTGCTTAGATAAGAGGAGATAAGGATGACTGGATTTATATTTTGGTCTTACTCACTCCAAATTTATTAAAAATGATGGCAGATTCATTGTTGGGTGAATTTCCATTCTTCCAGGAGGCTGAGGGTGCTGGCTGGACACCAACCAGATCCATAATATCCTGGACAATAATAATTGGGTTTTATCTGTAACTTTTAATGAGTATTTTCAGGATCTTTAGTAGTGTATTTCACTCTCCTACCTTCCTCAAATGGAAACATTTTTATCCAGCAAAAAGAACACAAATGTTTTTTATTGGGAAGACTGGGTGAACAAAAATGGTGGGAAATCAGTGGGAAAGTGATTCCCACAGATAAATACAGAAAATAATATAACAAATCCTGCCAGAGAGTTCTGGGTGTGCAAGAAATTGCTGCCACAAAATCTTGGGACACTCAGAATTGTCACATGTCCTGGAGCTGGTGTGGAAAAGGAGTCAGGGATTTTCTCAGGGAGCTTTTTGCTCCTCATTCCTTCTTTTGTTGAGGACAAAGAGGCAAAACTTCCCACACGGGGGGGAAAAAATAGATTTCACCCACAGCTCTGCCTGACTGTACAAGGTTTGTGTATCTGCCACAACTTCAGGGCTTCACCCTCAAGGTGACATGGGAGGACACTCCAGAAAATGGGAATTCTGGATCTTATCCAGGCAACTTCTGCCTGGTTTTGTTGACAGCGATGAAGAAAACCAGGGGATCAAATGAATTCCAAAGTCCTGCACCCTTCAGGACCAACTCAGTGCCAACAGTCCTTTCTTATCACCCCAGTTTGAGCCACAGCAGAACCACACTGGGCAAAATCACAAACTGTGACAGGGAGGAATGGAACCTGTGCCTCTGATGTTAATTTCATTGCAAATATCCCCTCAAACCTCACCTTCTGTGTGTTTAATATCCTTGCAACTGATTCCACCATCAAGGGTTTAATGTGGGAGAGAGAAACCCAGTTCAAGCCCAGTTCAACAGAGCCCATGACACCGTTTTCATTCAGATGGCCTCAGAAATGAACAGAGAAAAGCAAAGGAGCAGAGAAAATCACCAGAGCTCTGCATCACGGGTGCTCCACTCCAACTGAAATTGAATTTGAAATTCAGGTTATGCAACAACATGGCATTGTCTCCTTTTATTAAGGCCACCAGCTCCTGGAGGTCCTGGGCGTGTTATTGTTCTCAATTAACACACTTCTCCCCTTTCTCCTGGAATCCTTCCCGCTGGTTTGCATTGTAACAATACCTCCAAGTCCTGGGCTCCAAGCTGGATTTCAATTTGTGAGGCCACTTTCACTTCACAACCCACCACAGAATGTTCAGTCTCCATTCTAACATGTTGCATTAATTAATGTCCCAGAAACAAACAAACAAACAACAATTTCTTAGCTTTTCCTCTCATTAAGTTGCTTTTGCAGGAAGAACAAATCTTTACATTGAGAAAAAACCCCGCAGCAAACCAAGCCAGACAGTAGCTGTGTCTTTTGGCAATGAGAATAATCTAATAAAACATCACCTTTCAGAGACAAAAAAAAGTTCCTCTGGACACTCAGTAACGTCACCTCGGCACGAAATATATTCCACTCTTGGTTTGTGTTTTTTGGACCAACGCAGCTTAGGATGGTTGTTATCCCAAGCCCATGCCACCAGAGTTGGAATTAATAATATAAACGGTGAGCCCGAGCCCTGATTGACAGCTCTGATTCTGTTAATACCTCCTAGTTGGGCTTCCACCACGGTCAGAAGTTAAAATTTATTTTGACAAGCTTTCTGCTGGTTATGGAGGCTGGGAGCTTTATACCGGGGTATCCAGTGATTAAATATCTGGCATAGATTATCAAAAACTGGAGGGGGAAGGCATGGAAGGCCTCTTGATGACAAACTGGATCCCGCGGCGCGGCCAACTTGGTTTTAATTAAGTTATTACCGCCCTTAATGGGAAGGGGCTGTTCCTTTGTTCTTTGGCAAGGCAGCAGACAGGGACGGAGAGGGGAATGTCAGCAACTCAATTAGGGCAGGGCTGCCTCGAGGATGCTCCCAGGGACACGGAGGTGGCCCCGGGAAGGAGCTGCCCGGGAGCAGCCGGGATTCCCAGGAGGATGGGGACGGAGTTTCAAACCCCACCAGGGTCAACAGGAGCAAGTCAGGATTAAGGGGAGAGCTCCTGGCCTTAATCAGCGGGTTCAGAGTAATTAAAGGCAGAATTGCTGGGAGCCAACCCCTTTGTTTCCCAGGATTGTCCCCGTGGTTCCTTTTCCTCAGTGCACTGGGTATTTCAAAGATGATTTGTAAACCAAACTTTTTATTCTCTTCTGGATCACCTGCACCAACCCCCCTCAACATCAGTAACAGAGAAGGCAAGAGAAGCTGGTTTTATTTTATTTCAAGACCCACAGCCTTATTTTTATTTTATTTAAAAACCCCAGCTCAAAGTATCACGACTGGCTCCAATTCAGGTTTCACTGACAGCAATTTCAGCTCAGAGGAGTTTGGTAACACCAGCATGAAGAGGAAAATCAGACCTCTTCATTTTCAGCCTTAATTTTATAAAGAATACTCTTGTTGAACAAGGAAATACCTGAGGTGCTGCAAGTCAGGAGAGAACTGCACATCTTACAGAGAAATGTCTGGGAAAAAAAAAACTTTTTTCAAATTTTTTTTCCCCTTCTGGATGACATAACCTGAGAATTAAATATTCTCTATGGAGTCATCTAGTCTCACCTTCTAGAGCAATATGACTTGGTGTGGGGTAAGATTATAAAACCCACAGAAGACCCTAAAAAACTCCTGTGCAGAGCAATCCTTGTACAAAACCAACCAGCAGCAACAAACACCCCATATCCCGGCCCACACCCTGCTGGGCAGGGTTTGTGTGAAGTGCAGTCAAGCACGGATGCTCCATATGGTCACGAGAATCCCTGGGATAGAGGGAGTAGCCACCCAAAACCAAGCTCAGACTATACACTTTACAAAGAGGCAATCCCCGTGAAGGGTTTAGCAGGGAAAAAAAAAAAAGAGACAGAAATAAAAAAAAAAAGAAAAAGAAAAAAGAGAAAAAAGCCATTTTCAGAGTGTAAACGTTCCTGCTCAGGGGTAGGTGTGGAGCTGTGGGTTGTTCTTGCTGGGTGGGTGTGAAAGTCAAACTGTTGCAATGTTTAAACTGGGGATATTTATTGCTTTTAGTGGTAAAATTCATGTGGACGGCAAAGGGACAAGGAAGAATTGCACATTTCTCCCTGTGCACACACAGCTGATAAAGAACTGACATCTCTCTGCAGATAAGAACTGCTGAAAATACTCCAGCGTGTCCAGGGGGTATCCCAGGCAAAATTGGGAAATTTCTAGAAGGGCAAGAGGAGGAAAAATGACACATTTTAATTGTTGAGAGGCAATGGGGAGAATTAATACATTAGGACTGTCATTTAAATTAAATGTTATCACAGCTACAATAACAATAATTATTATTATATTCCATTTTAATCACTGTAAGAGCTAAGATAGACAAGATGAACAAAGTGCAAATACTTCACTGTGCACGAACTGCTGAGAAGGAAGATATTCTGAAATCAGCACCTGAAGGATGAGGGTTTGGAGGGGGTGTTTTCAGTGAAATTGTCAAAATTTTGGGCACCTGAACAAAATATTTTTACTCTGGAATAAAATAAATATTGAGGAGCAACAAGTGACTCGTTTGGAGGAGAAGTAACAGAAAACCAAATCAGAGGATTTTGATCAGTGGATTTTGGGGAAGTGTCTGCAGGGTTGGCATCCCCATGGAATGTTTTAGTCCATAAAAGAAAAAGGATTCCAAGCCATAAATGGAGAAGATAAGGGAGCCTGCTCCCAAATTGTGATATGGGAGATGTGATTGCACAAAACATCAGCTGCACGTAAATCAGGGGTGCTCCTGGAGGGAAATCCAGCAAATATCAAGGGACAAATCAAATCTGACTGGAGAAAAATCTGATTTCATGTTGAGGGATGAACGGTCTTGGATGGCACCAACCAGAAATGGCAGGGAATATTTGACTTTTTTCTTGGCTCAACATGAAACTGCAACTTCTCGTGGTGCCTTCTGAGAGTTACTGCTCCAGAAACTGAACAGAGAAACTCTCAGAAACTTCTGAGAGTTAGTGCTCCAGAAACATCCATCCTCACCCCCAGCTCCTTGTGATGGGATCAGCCAGCAGCACCCTGCACTGCTGCGTGGGATTAATCCTGGGAATCACAAAACTCCAGGAGAGGTCTCTGGCAGGACACGTGTCCAGCAGGAGCTTCCCAGAATAACTTTCTTGTGGGCTCAAATTCACCAAATCAGAGTTTCTCTGCATGGCTTCCTCTCCTCACTGCTCTGGTTTTTCCTCAGAACCCAGAAATCTTTTGGTTTTTACAAACAACATCCATGGAGAGAAACCTTTCATTGCTCACAGGTACAGAACTCTCAGTGCAGGTAACACAAAGTTATTATTTGTATTGTATTTAGTAAATTATTCTTTCCCCCCCCCCCTTTTTCAGACACTGCACTTGATGTTTCACTTGGAGCTGGTTCAGCTCCAGGTGCAGAACTCTCAGTGCAGGTAACATGATGTAAAATTATTCTTTCTTCCTTTTTCAGACACTGCACTTGAGCTGGTTCAGATCCAGCTGAACAGAACAACAGAACTGTGCTAGTGCAGGTAACACGAAGTGAAATTATTCTTTTTTAAGTTTTTCAGACACTGCACTTGATATTTCATTTGGAACTGGTTCAGATCCAGGTGAACAAAACAACAGAATCCTACTGCAGGTAACATGGAGTGAAATTATTCTTTTCCCCCCCCTTTTTCAGACACTGTACTTGATATTTCACTTGGAGCTGGTTCAGCTCCAGGTGCAGAACTCTCAGTGCAGGTAACATGATGTAAAATTATTCTTTCTTTTTCAGACACTGCACTTGAGCTGGTTCACATCCAAGTGGACAGAACAACAGAACTCCTAGTGCAGAAAACATGGGGTGAAATTATTCTTTTTTCCCCCATTTTCAGACACTGCACTTGGTATTTCATTTGGAACTGGTTCAGATCCAGGTGAACAAAATAACAGAACCCCTACTTCAGGTAACACGAACTGAAATTATTCTTTTTTTCCACTTTCAGACACTGCACCTGATGTTTCACTTGGAGCTGGTTCAGAGCCAGGTACAAAACTCTCAGTGCAGGTAAAATGAAGTGAAATTATTCTTTTTCCCCTTTTTTTCAGACACTGCACTTGATGTTTCACTTGGAGCTGGTTCAGATCCAGGCATCCTTTGGACAATTATGGAGCTTTTGTATAGGAAATGAACACCTAATCCCCAGATCCCACGAGACTCTGCACCCTTCTAGAGGGAATATGTTTTTTAAGAAAATCCTTTGCCCTTTGCTTGAAGAAAATCCTCTCCCCTAAATCTCATAAAACAAAGCAGCTTAGGGATCCTTGCAATAGCAGAGCTGAACTAAACACGCTTTAACAAAGTTTCCCTTTGTCAACAGCATCTCGGTGAGCTCCCTCCTGCGGGATGAGTGTCAGGCTTCGGGCTAATCTCGGTAATTCTTTAACCAGAGATTTGCACGTTATTAAGTGGTCGTTTCTCGGTGGGTGGAAAGCGATCAGGCAGGGGAAGGTTCCTCCCCATGCAGATTTCAAACGCTCCATTCTTCCCTGAAAAGCCCAGCGAGGTGTGTCCGGCCTGAGGGACATAAGCGGTGAATAAAATCAGAATAAAACGCCTCTCGAGGGTTATTCACCAGCTCTGCCCACAGAGCAGAGGTTTCTGGGCGGCCCCAAGGTCTTTGCTAAGCCTGGCTTAGTCTCTGCAGGTAATTGCAGATCCCAGAGCTCAGTGATGTCACCAAGCAGGGACACTCCAGGTGACCCTGGGAGGGCTTGGCCAAGCCCAGCAGCCTCAACAAAGCCTCTCTTTTGCTGTCATTTCAGCTGAATCCTGATCCTCCTCTGCTGGGAGACATCACACAGCCTTTAAAGTCTAGTAAAAATCAAAACAGAGTAAAGCTGGTTCCACCAGACTGAGGGTTTGGTAATACTGCCCTGGTATAGAGAGTGAGAAAAATAAATTCTCTTTTTGCTGGGGGTACCAAAGCCTCCCAGGAGCAATCTCAGAGCCTCAGGTGTGACACAAAGAAGGCAAACCAGCAAACCAGGTCTGGACACGTCCAGCACTGCCCAGGACACTCAGGGGAGGGTTGGACGGGGTCATCTCTAGAGGTCCCTTCCAACCCTACAAATTCCGTGGTTCCGTGATTCTGTGACAAGTGACAAACACAAGGAGTGGTCCACAAAGCCCTGTGAGAATTTCCAAGGTGGGACATCAGAAAGAGATTGGAAAACGGAATTCCCCATGGCTTGGTGGAGTCATTTTGGTGACTAACCCAAGGGACTCCTCAGGAACCATCCACCCCATTGTCGTTTCTTTCCAGGATGGCTTCCACATCCACCTGCCACCTCCTGCCCTTAGCAAACCCAGCTCCCCGGAGCTTCCACAGGGGCTTTGCTGGGTCCCTGTGCAGGCAAACCCCTGCTGGCAGCGGGATCAGATCCTCTCCTCCAGCTTCATCTTGAACCCATTTGCGTGTGGCATTTGCATGCTGATGTCTGTGCCGCCCTAATGGTTCGATTTCAAAGCACATCTCCTTCCCTTTTATCTCCAGCTGAATGAGATGTCTCAATAAGCGCCAGATAAAGACGGAAGTCTTTTGTCTGGGCTCAGCCAGGCAGGGCCAGCTGTGAGCAGAACTGGCTGAGGTTTCACAGGCTGCCTCCAAAACTGGAGCTCCAGCTCTTTTCAGGCTGCAGGAGCAGGGCAGGGGGAAGAGGCCTGGCTTGCACACATGGCTGAGTGTCTTCCAGTGTTTATTTTTCCTTCCCCAAGTTATTTTTGATAAAGCAGTTGCGGGCAGTGAAAGAGAAGAGATCAAGAGAGAAGCAAGAAAGGAAGAAAGAGAGGGTGGACATAGTTAAATCTCTGATTTGCATCCAATGGGTTTTTGGATGGTAGATTAGCTTTCTGTCAGGGTAGACCTTGGCACCTGAGCCTCTGGGCCAGACATTGTTCAGTTGCTGAACAGTGGGAGACCCCTGAGAAAGTGCTTGGCTCTGATTTTAAAGGGACTTGCTTTTGAGCTCTTGGGTTTGGTGACCTGCTGAATTAAAAACCAGCCTGGCACTGAGAAATAAAGGCTGTTTTTTTCAGCCAGTTAACAGTGAACACAATTTCGTCTATCTTAAAAAATACTGTCAGTCTTAAAAGTTTGTCAGTCTTAAAAGTTTGTCAGTCTTAAAAAATTGCCAGTGTTAAAAAATGGTCTGCCTTAAAATTGTCTGCCTTAAAATTGTCTCCCTGAAAAAATTATCCAACTTAAAAAGCTGCCAGCAGGCCGTCAAGACGTGGTAATTAAGAGAGGATTATGACAAAATCAAGGAGTAATCAGCAAGTAGATCATTCTGAATAACACCTTTCAGGGCTGTAAGAGCTCTACCAAGGGTGAAACCTCCAGCAAGGTGTTCCACGCTGGTCACACCCCAACCAGATTTGCACCTGAAATGCCCCCAAAAAATCCAACTGGGTTTGTTCCCCTGCTGTCCTGTTCTGCAGGTAAAATGAGTTCACAGATTTTCATGGAATTGTTGGAAACACGTTGAGTTTAAGCTTGAGAGATCTCAGAGAAGAGTTTAAAGCCAGCAAGGCCACGATGTTGTCAGGATTAAAAACGACAGAGCTGAGCTGAGGAGCAGCTGCTGATTTTGGTCCCAAACCAGCCCCCAGGGAGGTTTGTGCAGAGCTTGGCTCTCCATAAAATGAGGATTCAGAACCATCAGCACATCCTTGACCACATTTCCCACCGAGCCCTGGGTGTCACCTGCTCTCCAACAAGCCTGCCTGGCCACCACCAGCCCGTGGGGCTTCCAGGGGCATGACAAGGAAAGGGAGCTTCCCTGCAGGAGCTCCAAGGGGTTAAACTCCCGTGGAGAAAGGCGAGGCAGATGGGGGAGTCTCGCCCATCTGGGAAATGTCAAGTGTTCTCACAATGTTTTTCAGGGTTTGTAATGTGGCTGCTCGCTCGCATGCATGAAAACAGCATGGGAATGCAATATTTCCTCCTCCATGTGTGGTGGAGGCCTCCAGTCCAGCTGTATTTTGCTTGTCATGTTCCTGAATTCTGACACCATCTCGAACATGCCAGTTCCTACCAGAGAAAATGCGTTTTCATTCTGTTCCCTGGGTGAAAAGCACATTAAAGGCAGAAGAGAAAACCCAGCAGATCCTGGAGCCATCGAGCGAGGCCTCCTTTATTTATTTAATTTTAAAGAACATCTCATTTCTTCAGGGGGGGCTGAATGGGTGGGGGTAAAGCCGAGCTTGAAACCATCCCAAAAATGAGAACGTGGTGGAAGCCTGGGCTTGATGCCACGGAGGAAGAGAGCAAACGATGACAACATTACTGTCACTATATTACCACAGGCTGTAAATTAAAGCAGTGGTAAGCAGTTTAAGCACTATTCCTGTCTGATTCATTACAAAAATACAGTAGCTCTGTGGGCACAACAGTCTGGTTCTCCGAGGGGCTGATATATGATTGGAAAGTTGCATTTGGGCTGCCTGAGCTGCGTGTTTGCAGTGTCCCAAGCGGGGCAGCAGCTGTGTGGCCGTGCTGCCCCGTGGCCAGGCCCCCCGTGCCTGATGTGCTGGCTCTGTCTGAGCAGAATTGTTGTTGAAATATGGGAGCCAGATCCTGCCGAGGTGTAAACTGGCAAATCCCTATTAAAGTTAATGATTTACTGGTTTAGCCCAGCTGAGGTCTGGCGCTGGGCGGGCGAGTGTCAAGAAGAGGAACTATTTATTCCTCAGTGAACCATTAACTCTGGGTCCTTTCTGTTCATCCCTGCAGTTAAAATTCCTCCTGTGCTCCTTCCAAAGGAAAAGGGGTGATCCATACATGACTCACATGTGCACACCCCACCAGCACAGGCTGTAATTAGCACTGCTCAGCAGAGCCATAAGTAACTGGATTTTCCTTTCTCTGCCAAGCCAAGCACAGGCCTTCTGCATGGGCTCATTACCGAAATATTTGAATGCAAATCCATACAGCAAAAGGTCCTTCTTGGGGATAAAACAATGCTCAGCATCTCAGGCTTGCTCAGGTCTATTTTAAAGAGAATTCTGAGAAGCTTTGGGGAGCACGGGTTACGTCAAAATGTTCATCTGTCCAATATCAGTCCTAAGTTCTCGGAGTATTCCCAGTGCACACACACATCTAGCAGTCCAATGATTAATCAATCAAAATCGAGGTGAGTACATAACCAAGAATAATTCCTAAACTTCATTCTTTTCAGCAAAATAACTTTGATCAGTCCATTTTCTCCCAGCCCCACTCATTTCTGCTGGAAGTTCTAGAAGGATCCCTTCCCTTTCCAGGATAACATGCTCTGCATTGGGGGTGTTTCTGTTCCCTGGTCTGCCCCTGCTCCAGCCATCTCTGCAGGGCTGGATTTACACAGCCTGAAGGAAATCGAGGTCTGCTCTTGACCACAAGGGCTCCTTTTGTGGGGCAGGGGGGGGTTAATCCACCCCCACAGGTGCAGGGATGGATGCTCTGCTCTCCCTGCAGACAACAGCACCCTGTCTGAGGCTCTGACACCAGGTTTCCCTGATGGTTTCCTAAATCTAAACCTGGCCTGTGTCTGTGTGACTGCAGCCCAGCGGAGGAACGGAGCTGTTGAAAGGCAAAGAGCAACAGAGCTGAGAGCTGCTGGCTCAGCCCCGCTGCTGCTCCTGGAATTTACGGTGCTGCTTCACTTTTACCACGTGTGGAGCTCAGATAAAGAACTGGAAAGGAAAGCAAACCCTGGAAAACATTGTGATTTTACTCGCTGACTGATAAGAAACCCCCTCTGTTTGATGGCTGTTTGTAGCTGTTTAATATTTCTTGTCCTGCTCAGAGGAGGAATCTCAGGTTGGGAAGTTCTTGGCTTTGCCCTCCATGGGAGAAGAGGTAACAAAAATGGCCCAAAGTGCAGGAAAATCCCTCCTTTTTAATGTGACCAACACACCCCGACTTGTGAGCCTCGGTGAGATGATGAAAGAGCAGGATTGTACTGGAGCAGATAATGAGTCCAGAATTTGTCTCGCTGCCTCGTTTTGTGGCTGAGATGGGCAATTAAAATTCACACACACGCAATTCATTCCCTGTCAGCCTCACCCCCAGCCGCTGCTCTGAGCATCACCGTGGCTCAGACAGAACAAATCCAGGCTGAAGCACCACCTCTTACTAATCCCACCACGGGTTTGTGCAATCAGACACTTCCAAGAAACGGGAGCGCGTTTTCCTGAAGTGTCTCCGAGTTATCGCGGAGATTTTCCAGCTCTGGCTGGGTGATTGTTCCTGGTGACTTCCAGTTCTTGGTGAGTCACCCCTGAACAATCACGTCAGAACAATGGGATTGGAACACAGCTCAGTGGGACAACATTTTAGGGGTTTTTGATTTAATCTGAGAAGGTTTCTTTATGGAGAGGAGGCTCTGCTGCTGATTTCCAGAAGAAAATGAAAGTCTTTGCTTTTACCTTAATCAGTCCTAATGACCCAAGAATGTCTGATGGCCTGAATCAATACTGTTACTTAGAACTTTTCTCCAAAAAGTCTCATTTTAGGTCAGCCTTGGATCCAATCAGAGAGATAAAACACAATCAAAAGCTTTTTTTTTTTTTTTTTTTTTTTTTTTTTGTCTCAATGTTTAAAAATGAAATGAACTTGAAAACGTTGAAAAACAGAGAATTTTTTTCCCCCTGTTTCAGTTTGGTGCATTTATTGCCTCAGTGCTCTGGAGCAGAACAGATTGAGCTGTAAAACAACCTCTGCACAAACTGGGAAACCTCCCCTTGCTTCACATCCATTTCAACATTTCCAAACGTCAGAGAAGTTTCAACCACCCCAAAACAAAAGGGAGATGGGAATTAGGAAAAAGATTGTTCTTTATTTTTGGAGAGCTGCTGACTCTTTTCTACTCTGGGAATTCATTTTGTTCAGAGAAAACAAAGCTGCTGTCACCAGATCTGCTCTTTTCTCCCTTTAATGGGTGAGGACAACGATCCATGTCCACCACAACCCCAACGCAGTAGCACAGGATCGAGCAGAACATTCTGAAGCTAAAATTAGCAAATGATTCTTCAAACCCCACGTAAATTCCAGGTTTTAAACCTGATTCTCCCCAGAACTGCGCTGCTACGAGCACTCAGCCAGGATTAATAAATCAGCTATTTTTTCCCAGGATTTGCTTCCACCCAAAGCCACTTGCCAGGCTCCTATGGAATGTTTAACATGACATTGCTCTTATCTGGCTGCCCAGCGTGGGGCTGCTCTCCGCAGCGCTCGGATCCATTTATTAAATCCCACAGAAGGTCGAGGTGGGGAGGGGGGGACTGCAGAGCAAGGTCAGCCCTAATAACGTCAGTGTTTAGATGGATGAACTGCTCGGGGCTGCCCCACCTGCTGAAGGCTCTAACGAGCCAGCTGAGAGTTCCTGTCAGAGCAAACATGCCCTGCTCACTCCAACCCGTGCAGGGCTGAGCCCACGGCAGCACCCAGAGCGGCAGGAGCCGCCGTTTGATGGTGATGAAAGAAATAAAAACAGGCCCGGGGAGAACACTGAGGGGAAAAAAAAAAAAATCCGCCCGACTATGGCGAAAGATATAACACCCCGAACTTATTTATGCCTGGCTTAAAGCAGATTGGTGCTGAGTGAGAGGGTTTGTTTCTCCAGGAATGGGTGCTGAGAGTGAAACAGCCCCAGGTGCAGACAGGCCCCTGTAAAGCCTTCCACACCCTCCTCCTCCTCCCAGCGTGGACTGCACATCCATCCCCTCCTGAGAGGCCTCAGGGAAGGATTGTGCTGCTCTTCCCGGGGAGAGGAGCTTAAATTCATGGAATTGTGGGATGGTTTGGGTTGGAAGGGACCTTCAAGATCATCTGGTTCCAAAAGCCCTGTTGTGTTTTCAGTACAGAACACGTGGGATGTACAGAATTCCCTATGGAGTGTGGGAACTGCCAGTCCAGCTGTTCCAGAGAAGTTTTCTGCACTTTGAGGGTGAATTTTGGGTGAGGATGTTCAGGATCCATCCCTGTTCTCATGGCTGCAGCCAGAGGAGCTATGTCACTGCCACTGATGCCAAACTTTTCCCTGTCCCTCAGGGATCTCAGGTCAGGGTGACAACCTCCGGACGGTGAAAAACAGGCAGAGCCTTTTCTGAAAGCAGAAATTCAGTGACAGAGAAGAGCCTTGGCTACAGAGCTCTTTTGGGGTCTTAGGGACCCCCTTCTCCCCTCTCCCCTTCCCTAAGGACACCACTCCCGGCTGCCCGGAGCCTGCTTCCCTCCCTCAAATCGATGAAAATCGTTCGAAATTGAGCGAAAACTTGTCATTTATGCAGGGAAAAAGGTGACGGCCCCACGCTGCCACCTGCCGGGACGGGATGGGAAGGGACGGGATGGGATGGGATAAAATGTGATGGAACAGGGGCTGGAGGGGCGGTTGATGCCTTGAGAGCCACCCTGGGCTTGGCAAAGCAGCCCCTGCTTGCAGCTGTGTCCCTGATGATGTGCCTAATCACCGTGGCTGGATGCGGATAGAAAAGGGAATTTATCCTAACTCTGCACTCTGGAATAAAATACTTCTGTGGGAAAGGAGCTAAAATGTCCATCTGATCCAGCTGCAGGGCCTTGAGTGTAGCAAAGCAGGCCAGGGTTAAAGGACAGAGCAATGGCAATCAAACTGGGGCATTATTTGGATGTGTGTGGCTTGTCCATCCATCTGTGCCTCAGCACTCTGAACCCAGCAGAAAGAGGGGAAAAAAACCTGAAACAGCAAAAACTGGGGAAAAAAAAAGGCAAAAACTCAGGGCAAGAGAGAAATGCTTCAAGCAGCACAGCTAGAGGAGAGTCTAAATACAGGCAGGGTTTTAGGGTGCAGCATTTTTGCCCTTATCCAGGCTGAACTGTCCAGCCCCTTCCCTCTTCTGGTATGCTGGGGGATACCTGGATTGTCCTTTCCCATGATCAGTGACAGCTCTGCTCTGAGGGCAGTGACAGGAGGATATGATGGGACAAAATCAGATGGTTCAAATTCTGTGAGTTGGAACTTTCTACCTAAGCCGAGATTAAAGCAAAGAAATGAATCATCTATCAGCTTCTCTCTCCTCAGAGTGCAGACATCCCTAATCATCCCAAAATTACAAAAACAAGCCAGGTATGATGTTTTGTCTCAGCCACAAGGCAGCTTTCCATTTCAGGTTCCTGAAAAACACACAAAAAGAGCTGAATTCACAAACCAAGCTGCATGAAGTCACCCTCAGCAGCCTCCAACAGCCCTATTTTATTTATTCCACTGGAGTGGCAACAAACACAAGCCCCCCCTGCTCTAAAGGCGGGCAGCCCGTGGGTCAGGCTTAGCACAAAAGCCCAATTTTAGGCAAAGCTCTGTGAGTTTGGTGCCTTGGCTTTGCTGTTGTAAACCATCTGCTGAGCTTCACTCCCAAACACCGGCGCTGGGAATCAATCACGGGGTTGCTTTTGGTTGATCCTTGTTTTGCTCGACTTTCTCAGCTTTTAAGACTTCACGGCCCCGGGCTCAGAAGTGCGTGCCAAGAACTGCATCACATCGAGAGGAACAAAACCCTGGCAAAATTCGAGCTGGCCCTCGAAATCCATTAGTGCCCTTGGAAATTGGGGGGCTGGAAGCGTGGCAGTGGAGAAGGTAGGGCTTTGGTTTACATCTGTTGACATGAGGATCTCAGTTGCACCCGTTCTGAGGGGAACCGCGCGCGGCGATGAGTGAGGGGGTGCTCCGAGGGGGAATGGAAAAATCAGAGCTGGACCCCGCGTGGGAGCAATGCGCCGAGGTGCTGACAGCTTAATGAATAACTTGACTGTTATGACAGTAGGACACCTTGCAGTTCCAAGAGCAAATATTTGAAATCATATGCAATGCAGGAAATGTAGAAATGTATGGGGAGAGGACGCGGCTCGCCCCTATCGCCAACAGATGGGCCGTGTTTTCACTTCAGAGGTTTTTCTTCTGTGCAATCGTGAGTTACTGGGGGTGAGAGTGAATCCACGGCTTGCAACTGATGACATAAAATGGAGCAGTGTATTAAAATCCCCTTTTTATGGTGGCCATATGGCTCAGGGGTTTGGGTAACAGCTAATTAAGAGATTTGCCTCTAGCTGCCCCCCCTGTAAAGCTCCCTCTCCTCCTGCTGCTGCTCCAAAAGCTCTTGCCAGCCTATGTGGGAAAAATGGGGGTGAAAGGATGGATCTTTATGGATTTAGCTACACAAAGAATAATTAAAATATATATATTCCTCTCGTCTACATTGTCGTTTGCATCTCCTGAAGCTTTGGTGGATTATGGAGGCAGAACCTACCTTTTGTCCAATGTTTTGCCTAAAATAAGTTGTAGGGGTGACATTAAAGCAGGGAATTAGGGAGGATCTGGAAATTCCAGTTTGTGCCATGTGTCAGTTTTGGAGACCTGGAGACTCCCTGCTCCTGATTTATGTAAGTCTCTTGTTCTCCATCATCTCCTGTCTCAGGTAAAACCAGCAGCCCCCTCCTAGAGCAATGGACCTGACCCCATCAAGGGTTACTTTTATTCTCCCTTGAGAATGGTTGGGAATTCTAAAAATCCATGGAGTTTGTGATTTTCCTAAATTATCAGTGGGTGATTTGTAACTTTTGCAGACAGCTCAGATTTTGAAGACAGTTTTCTCCTTTAAAAGCAACTTCTTGATATGCAAGGAACCTGTTGGGATGTTTTCATTAAGGAATCAATCCCCTCTCCAGCATCCTGTCCTAGGAAATTCTGTTTATTTTTATTTTAGCCATTTGTAGTCTGTATAAGGAACATGATATTTGCTCTCTTTCCAGTAAACAGCTCCTTGGGAGAGCTTTGTTAATGTTATCTATAAAAAAAACCCAACCCCAACCAACCAAACCACAGAGTTTGGGAACTGGAGGCAGCTGATTATTTAAAGCAGCTGAAAGAAAAGTCTGATTGACAGGAGGAAAGTAAAATGATGGAACTCCTCTGAAAGTTACGGAATTAATGGGAAGAAATGAGAGTTGGTGATTGTAAACAAATGCTGAAGGAATTTTGTGCTGATACAACTGAAGGGAATAATTTTGAGGAATGGATTTTCGTTATTGAGTGGAATTCAGAAAACAAATTGATAATAAAGAGAAATAAATTAAGAATAAATAGAGACAAATTAATAATAAATCAAATTAGTGCAGGAGGCTTGATTAAAGCAGGTCTCTGCCTGGTTCAACTTTCACTTCCTGCTTGTTGCCCACATCTCCCAGTCCATCTTTTGGGACTCAGCTTTCCAGGATTTCCTTGGGGAAGGACTGGTCCAGCCCAAGCATTTCAGGGGAGCCTGGCAAGGTAATTGTGTTCTGCAGCTGTCAGGACTAATCACTCCATGGAAAGCAGGCCCCAGCAGTCGTGGTAGCCCCAGGGCAAGCAAAATATCAATTGGGCTACAAATCAAGAGTGCAGCATCCTCCTGGCCCATGAATCAGGGAAATGAGACGAGCAATTCAAGTGCTAAGTCAACATGGGCTGTGTAAACAGCACTTGGGAAAGGGGATTGCAGGGATTTGCTGCACAAAAGGCAGCTGGAAAGGAGAAGGAGAGCACATGGATGTTGGACAAATTAATTGGGGGAAAATAGCCACAGTTCTGATGCCTTTACAGGAATTCCAGCTCAGTGTTGGATCTGTTTCGATGTCAATTTTTTAATAAAAACTTTCATGCTTCGTTTTTGTTCATTTAGTCACAGATCTGAAGCAGAATGTAATATTCTAGTTCCACTTGAACTCGACTTCATTCAAACTTTGGTTGTCTTTGCACACAGATTGATTTACAGACTGTAAAACCTGGAATCAGCTTTGCAGGGAAGAGCCCTCTAAGCAGGAAAATCCTTGTGACAATGAGCTGACAGATGAAACTTGGGTTTTTTTGCTTGATTTCCCCCCACCCCTTCATCCCAAATTCCCATTTTAGTGTGTGAATCCAAGCCAGAAGAAAGCTGCAAGGTAAATCCCAGGAATTTCCAGCAGCAGAAAAGTGAGGAGTTGTGTGGTACAAAGCAGCAGAGGAGAATCCCCAGCAGGTCCCGTGGGATTTACTGGTCATAAAAAGATTAAAAACAAGGAAAATTGGGCAAAATCAAAATCAGCTGCGGCAGCCTCCCCTGTGAGCTCAGGTGTCTCCGAGCTGTGGGAGCCCCTGCCCTCATCTAGACTCTTTCCAGGGAATCCTGGAGGCAGTAACATGGCCCAGAGGAGGAGGAGAGGGTGTATCTGCTGCCACTTTAGAGGGAGATCTTTCTGAGAAGGATTTCATGGAATTATGGAATGATCTGGGTTGGCAAGCACCAGAATGCTCAGCCAGTGCCACCCCTGCTGTGGGCAGGGTCACCTCCCACTGTCCCAGGCTGCTCCAGGCTCTGTCCAGCCTGGCCTTGGACACTTCCAGGGATCCAGGAGAAGCCCCAGCTTCTCTGGGAATTCCATGCCAGCCCTTCCCCACCCTCCCAGGGAAGGATTTTGCTCCAATATCCCATCTATCCCTGTCCCCTGTCAGTGGGAAGCCATTCCCTGTGTTCTCTCCCTCCTGGCTTTGTGAAAATCCCTCTCCAGCCTCCTTGCAATCCCACTGAGCACAAAACTGGAGGAAAAGGACCCAAAAAAACCTCAACCCCCAAACTAATTCCAACCAAAAGCAAGCCAAGAATGACATTCTGTGCATGAGTGGCTCTGTTCAGGCTGGGGTTGGGGCTGGAATGCCAAGAAGGGGCAGCTCCTGCCTGAATCTCCTCCCCCAGCTCCATCTGAAGCACATCATTCCCTTTCTCCAGTCTGGCTGGCATCAGGGAGTCCCTTTCAAGGCAAATTTTGCCTTTCACTCACAGGTTTGGGTTGCGAACCCAGCCCATTGCACCGTCTGAAGTAGGTGATATCTGTGTGTTTCCATAATCCCTGTTTGAACACACATCAGCCTTGGAGCACATTCCCCCCTCACTTCCCTTGATGCCTCAGGAGTTTAGGTGTTATATTTTTCATCAGTTTGTAATCCTGCAGTTCTTCAGTGTGTCACTCTAAACTCCACACACTGTGGGAGCTGCTGCTTTCCCATTTGGGTCACACCCAGCAATTCCTCTGCAGGCCTGGCAATCAAGGACACCTCACTGCCTCAGGCCCCCAGAGATGGGAACAAAAGTGACTTGGGGGCAGCAAACTTGGGGTGAATGACTTCATTACCTGCAGCTGGAATTGGAACATTAACCCCCAATATGGACCAAACTTATAAAAGTGTGAAAACTCATTGCCTGTCATCCATTTTGGGTGGGTTTCATCTGCCCAAAATGCACCTGAAGGCCCTTCAATAAATAAAACTGCTTTTTATTCCCTTAATTTTGTCTGGCCTCTGTTTTTAGGTAGCCCTGCTCACTCCAATGCCTCTAATCCCATTTGATACCCAGAGGGGAATAAAAGTCCCAGTGTTCCAAAATATGACTCTCCCAACATGTTACAGATCCTCGATGTGAGGGCTGCCCAGATCATCTCAGCCCTGGAGACCAGTCTGGGCTCATCAGGTGGGGATTTGAATCATCCAAACATCCCCATCTTCCCAACCAAAGATGGAAATGAGGGATTTCTCCCATCCCAAAATGATGGGAGAAATAAATGAGTTTTAGGATTGAACCTACTTGAGATGGAGAACAGACTCAAAACTGAGCTTTAATCTGGAATTATAATAAATGGATGTTTCTGGAAGAAAAGGGAAATATTGTGGCATTGAGATAATAAAGAAATTGACTGATAACACTTTGGGAAGGACTCAAACTTTAATAGCACAGGGAAGCTTCAGAGGTGACATTTTGTTGTCATGGTGCCTAAAAATTAGAAACCTGGGCCAGGGCCTCAACACCCTCAAAGGAAAAAAAACAGAGAAAGTTTTTAATATGTGATGAAAATAAAAACCCAATTCTTTTCAGTGCAATTTTATAAAAAAAGTCAAGTTCTTTCTTTTTTTATTCCTTCTTTTCTCCGACCTTTGCAGGGAGGCACTCCTATTTACCAGAATTCCGAAGGGTTTGAAATGCACTTCCAAACCCAAGGATTTTATGCGGAAAAGAACTTTCTGGTGATGTTTCTTCTGAGGCGAGTTTGCAAACATTTCCGCTGTGAAACACGGGGCACCCCGAAAAGGAGAAAAGAGGGAAGACGCTGCGTGCCCCGCACAAATCCCCACAGAGACCTTGGAAACCCAAACCTGGCGTGAGTTATCAGCCTCCGAGCGGGATGGAAGAAGATGTCAAGCAGCTGTATCAGAGGGGAGGGAGCCACGAGGTGACTCCAAGTTCTGGGAAAGGCTCCAGATATCCGCGCCCCCTTCCCTCCCTCCGCGAGCACCCCAAACCTTATCGCTGCCAGTGTCTCTCTGGAGATGCCCACACACGCTCCCCGCTGGGGCAGGCAGAGGGGGGCACAGCCCGTTTTTGTCTGGCCAGGTATCAGTTTGGGGCTTGTCTTATCTGCCACCCGCGCCAGGTCCCCGCGAGGGCTCTCCCAGCGGAGCGCTGATAACGGCGTCCATGAATCGCCCTTTTCAGCCCCGCGCACCGTGGGCAGCCAGGCTTTATCTGCAGCCTTGAGGAAGGAAAAGCAGAGACCAGCTAAAAGCCTTTCTTTCCCCCTCCCCGTTCTCTGATGTTCTGGAAGGCACTTTGGGAGATTAATATTGCGGCGGGGCCCTCCTCCTCCTTCCCCTATCCCCCCAAAATCCCCGTTGCGACCGAGCGGGCTGATAAACTTCAAAATAAAAACAGATGTGGCAGGAAGAATGATTTATGGACTCTGCCACGTGCTCCTGTTTCTACGTAATGCCAGGGTTTGGGGCTTCTTTTTTTTTTTTTTGGTTTATTGTCCACTTAGAATTATTCAACCTATTCTTGCTTCTAAATATGAACAGGAAGAGAGGTGGGAACAGCACCCAGAGAGAAAAACGGGAGCATGAGGAGAGTGGAGCACAGCAGAAATGGGGTGGGAAGTGCCAGAAATCCAAAGCGGTGGCTGCACATGAAAAATGAGGGAAAGGAATTATTTGGAAAGGAAGGAAGAGGAAGAGGAAAACATCAGGAAGTTGTTGGAAAATTGATTCCATTAAAAAAGAGCAAAAAATAAGCATTATATTAGTCAATAAACAGCAAGTGAATGGAACTGGGACGTGTGGGAATGAGGGGAAAATGCAGTGGAAAAAAAAATTGGAGATGTGAAGATCAGAAATGAGATCCATTCCAGGATCTTCCAGCAATTCCCAGTCACAGGTGGAGAAGAAAAAAGTGTGTTTGGAGAAGCTTGGAGCTTAACCTAAGCAAGGAAATGTGGTTTGGGAGCATAAATTCACCTTTAGGAACAATTTTGTAATTTGGAAAGCTTCACTTCACATGCCTTAGATGGGAGCTGGTAGCACTAATTACTGATATCTGGTCATTAAAATCTGCATTGAATGATTAGGTGTGCAAAGAGGACGTGTGGATTGTCTTATTGTTATGTTGGATTGTGCAAGGCCTTGAGGCAGCAGAGAGAATCAGCTGAAATAAAAAATAATCAATATTAAACATCCCCAAAGAGGCACACAGGTATCTCTATCAGTTCCCAGGTAAATCAGGAATAAATTCCATTTATAAAAAGAGATTTTGGTGGAGAAGAGGGGCTTGAACTCGGGGAAGTGCTTGTCCCGAGCTGTGCTCACAGTGCTGGAGCAGCCCCCGTGCATTTCTGCCTTTCTAGCATTTCATGCCTGTTTTCACTCAAGTGTTTATTTCTATAAACAGACCTAACCTTAGAAAACAATATAATGACATCCTTCCTGGGGGAGCAGGGGGGCAGGAGTTTCCTCCAATTCCTCCGGAGCGTTTCCGCCGGGTTTTGATTTTCAATAATCCGAGGGGTAAACGGCCGCTTTTGAACTCTGCCCTCTGCCCTTTTTATTTGGCAACCTGGGCAAAGATCAAGCCCAGAGTCAAAAGTGTCAGCAAAAATGGCTGGGATTTGGGAGTGCTTCCCTTTAGGAGAGGCCTCGTGATTATGTTTACAGAATTCATTACAAACTCGGGCACCAGATTAAAAGCAAATGTCTAAGTGTCCTGTGGGGAATTGCAGGCTTGGGGATGCAGCTTCCCAGGGATTTGGGGGGTTTGTAGGAGTTTGGGGGCACCCCCAGGAGAAAAGGGGTGCTGAAGGTGAGGTGTGGGTTATTGGATGCAATAGAGGTAGAAGTGAGGGAAAAAGAGACAAAAAAAAGGGGTTGGTCACTTGGAAACCAAGACTAAAAATGCAGGATGGAGCAGCTCAAAGTGGAGCCACGGTTCTGGAAATTTCTGACCAGGGAGGAATCCCTGGGGAAGGGAAACTAATCCTGACATGAAATTGGGACAGTCCAAGGCAGAGAGACTTCACCAGGACATGCTGAAAATGGCATTCTATCCAAATCTGCACTTCTAAAACAGAGAAATTTCACAAGAACGTGCTGAAAGCAGCATTCTATCCAAATCTGTACCTCAAAAATCAGAGGATTTCACCAGAATGTGCTGAAAACAGCACTTTATCAAAATCTGTACCTCTAAAACACAGAGATCTCACCAGAATATGCTGAAATCAGCATTCTAGCCAAATCTGTACCTTGAAAATCAGAGAAATTTCACCAGAACATGCTGAAAGCAGCATTCTATCAGAATCTGTACCTCTAAAATCAGAGGAATTTCACCAGAAAATATTGAAGCCAGCACTTTATCCAAATCTGTACCTCTAAAATCAGAGAAATTTCACCAGAACATGCTGCAAACAGCATTCTATCCAAACCTGCCCACATTCTGAGCACGTGGAAGAGCCATTTAACAGCACGACCTGCACAAAAGGCAGCACACCCAGGGCCAAAGCAGCTCCAGATTTATCTATTCCCCATTCCTGCTGCTCCAGCCCAACCCAGCAGATCAATTTTACCATCCCACCTCCCGTTCCTGGTGGCTCCGATGCAGGCTCCAGGAGCCTGTGGGCTGTGGAATGGCATTTTTCATTTTGAAGGAGGAGCTGGGAACACCAGAGAGGCAAATCATTTAAACAGGTCCCTTTTCTCCTGCAAGAACCTCGTGGTAATTGCTGCTGACAGGGCTCCTCTGCAGCACCGGGGGCTCAGGGAGAGCTGGAAACCATCTCAGAGCTGATTAACACGAGGTGTTATCACAGGGAGCCCCTCTCCACATCCAGCATCAGCCACAGGGAACTCGTGATGTTTTGGGATGGGATGAGGAGGAAGTGGGTGAAAAGCAAATTGTTTGAAGTTGATTCCTGAAATGGCTGGAGATGGCTTGAAGGAGTTTTTTTGGTTGTAACTATTTTGAGGCTGGCAGTTCAGAGCCATTCGTGACAAGGCTTGGGGAATCAAAAGTTTTTAAAATATTTTACTGAGGTTTCCAGGATGTCAGTGGTGAAGGCAGGGTTATTCCCAGCGCTTGGAATCCTTTGGAACAAAACTGCTTTGGATATCACTGGCACAGGGAACGTCCTGAAAACCTCTTGGAATTTAATAATTTTAATTACTGAGATCAGACAACCACAGGTTTGGGTTGGAAAGGACCTTAAAACTCATCTCAAGGTCAGGGACAACTTCCACTATCCCAGGTTGCTCCAAACCCATCCAGCCTGGCCTGGGACACTTCCAGGGATGGGACAACCACAATGTCTAAGGGAAAATAAAAATTAAATAAAAAATAATGCTACATCCCATGTTTAAATTCTTCTGCACGGGCCCTGAGCAATGTGGAACAGAAGCATCGCCTCGATCTGGATTTTTCTCCAACTTATGCTAAAAATCTCTCCCCATTTCACCCAATTTATCAACTTCAGCCTCGCCTTGAACATTTTTGATTTCATTTCAGCAAAGTGGGCAATGGTAGAGCCCCGGGGGGCTCTTTGATGGGTCACTCATCCCTCAGGTTCCTGGCCCAGGGTCTTTGTGGGTTGTTTGTGCTCACACAACGTCCCTGCAGCTCTCCCCAGAGCTGCTGGGAAATGGCCAACAATTTTCCGAGGCTATCTTTGGATTTCACTTCAGCCTGGCTGTCAAACTCTGTGTATTTTTCCAACGTCAAGCAGGTTTTAAGATGGAGGAAGGAGATAATGGGATGATAAAAAGGCTCGAGCAATTTCAAGGTAGCTTTCCAAACATTATACACAGCTCAGGAGAATTGAGTTTTCCCCAAATTTTCATCTGAACACGTGTTCAGTGTGGGCCAGGAGCAGATTTTCATAAAGAAAATATATGTGAGCATGTCCCCACTGCACATGAACAACACCCACCCCACCATGTGGTGCTGCCTTTTTGTTGGTTTTATTTTTATTTTTTTTTTTCTCTCCAAGGCGTATTTTCGACTTTCTTTTCTATCAGCTTGTAAAACATGATTTTTATTCTTCCTTTAATGGCTTGGGCTAATTACTCCCGGTGACCTTTGACCTTCAAGTGCCTTCATTTATGGTAGCACATTCCTTTCAACAGAAACATATTGGGTTTTTTTACAGGGTGCTGAGGCCTGGCCTGGCAGCCCAAAGCTCCAAATCCAACAGCACCCACGGAATATTCTGGTCTGGGAGCCAAAAGCATCCTCCAGCACTCTCCTAAACATTGGAAAAGTTTCACCTGGACAGAAATTCCCAGATTTATTTCCATATTAAGAGTCTGACACTATTTTGTGGGGGGAAAAATGGTGAAATTGGGGGGAATTGGGAAGGCATGGCAATGGGGCAGAGTTTAACTGTGCTGGTATAAAAATCCCTGAAGGTCCAAGGTCGGAAGCCTGGACACAGAGGATTTCAAGTTTTCTTTGCTGAAAGGGACTAATCCACAAAAAAACACTACATTTGACTTGAAACCATTAAAAAACCCCTTTCCAGATTTAAGTAACAGCACTAAAATCATGAGTATGTAAATGAGTAAAAGTGTGTTATCTCAAAAAGTAAAAAAATTAAAGTTTAACGTTTCAAAATATAATAAAATATACCAAAATAAAAGTTTTAGAATGTAATCTTCTCCTTCTTCCTGTCCTTCTTCTTCACAAGTTTAAGTAATGTTGTGTAATTAATTAAAAATATCCACAGTACAGTACACAAGTAATTAGTTATTAAATTAAAAGTAAAAATAAATTAGTTAACATCTCATAATTAAATAATTTAAACTTACTAAAAACCCTTAAAAAGAATTCCATACTCCATTTCTACTCTGTTAACTTAACATGTAAACCCACTCACAGTCGGTAAAACCGTAAAATAAACAAAAAATAATAAACATCCAAATCCAAACAAAAATTCTCTCTCTCGCTTGTTTTTATTAAAAAAAAAATCCAAATAAAGCAAAAAAATTTCACCTCACAGTGCAAGGCCAGCTTGGAGCAACCTGGAATGGCAGAATGTGTCCCTGCCCATGGCAGAGGGTGGAAAAAATGAGTTTTCAGGTCCCTTCCAACCCAAACCATTCAATGATTCCCTTGGTTTAATGCCCCAAATTTCTGAGGGGGGCTGGCTCTGTTGGTTCAGTGACACAAAACATTCTAATCTCATTTAGTGAAGTACCCCTACATTATTTCCACTCATTATCACGTCACAGTGAAGACTTTTAGTGCTCATCTCTTCCCCAAAGAGAATTCTGCTCCCAAAAAAATTAAAAAAAAAAAAAAAAAAAAAAATTTCCAGGCATTTTCTGAGGTTAATTCCAAAAGTAGAATTCAGCAAGAATGTTCTGATGGAAACATCCCAAAGGGATTCAAGCAAGACATGGAAGTAAAAAAAAAAAAATTAAAAAAATCCAGAATCCTGAAGGATTGGGTAAAAATAAGGAATTAGGGGTGGGCTCATGGCTGGGGAAATTGGTTGGGTTGAAAGTTGTTCTTTCTGTCTTAACCTCCCTCTGATCTTGGACAAATTGCTCAAAATTTGCAGCTGGAAATTGCTGAACCTTCTGGCTTAATTCAGAAAATCCCAGAAGCCCCATATTGAGGTAAAATTTAAATCTGTTCCCAAAGATACTTTTGCACATGTCAGAACTCTCCAGGAGAGAGGAAAAGCTGAATTTGGGTTCCTGTCCCAGATTCTTTCTTGTAAAAACCTCGTGTGAGGAGGAGCAGGAACATTAAATACATCAAAGCTGCCCAAATGCTGCTGCAAGCACAGGAAAACCCAGCCGGGCAGTTTCTAAGTGGACAAGATGCTGTAAAAAACAAACAAAAAAATGAGAATTATTCTTGTCAATCACCATTTACCCTGATACAGCAAAGCCAAGCCCCAAAATATTGGGTTAATTTTTGGAGATGGCCTCGATTAAACGCTGGGGAGAGGAGAGGATGAGTTCCCCAGAAAATGAATGTGCTCCTAGGTGTTTTTGCAGTAGTTACATCGTTCTCCTGATAAGCCTTTAAGCTTTTGGGTTATTTTTCTTGGGTCTTTTTGGGTTTTGCCTCCCTCCCTCCACCTCCCCTGCACTAATAGAGCCTCTCAGAGCGAGCCCATTTACTCGCTCCGTTGTCAACGCATCTGGACATCTTGTCAAAACAATATAATTTTACTTTGTAACTTTCTGACACTGGTATTTATTGCACCTGTCTCTGCTCATGATTTATGACTTGTCTGGCGAGTATTACTCCACAGCCCCGAGTTTACAATACCAGATAAGCCAAGCATTTGAAGTCCCGAATGGGCTGCAGATTTAGAGATGGGGATTTGTCTCCCCTCCTCCAAAAAAAAAAAGGGAAATTAGGATGAGCGTTTTCGCCCGTTTTTCTGGGGGGTAGAAATCAAAAGCATCAGAAGTTCTTTGAAAAGAGGAAGAGGCAAAAAAAAGAGAATAATAGTGCTGCGTCTGTTAGGAGGAATGGAGTGAAATGATCTTTGCTTTGTAGAGGAGGGGGTTGTTTTAATAGATAAATATCTGATTATCTGGGCAGCATTTTAACACCCAGGACTGTGTCAGGGCTGAGGATGTCAGCATTTTGCAAATGCCAGTGTTCAGAAGTATCCATCGGCCTGACATGCTGGGTTATTATTTGTAACACACTTTTTGGGGAAGAAATTCACTCCTACTTAATACTGAAACATTGGGGCCAAATATATAAAATTTAAACTTCACCTACCTGAGCAACCCCTCTGAACAAACTGGGTTTATTTACTCACAGGGGAGCGAAGGAGAAGCTGTTGTAGATATGTGTTTAAATATTTGATAAAAGTCACAATTTTACCTTGTAAATAACCCCATTTTGCTTTTCTGCTTTCCTTTCAGAAAACCTAAATTTGGGGCCTAAATAACTTTAGTATCCCTAAAATCTATGGCACTTTTGCAAGGAGTTTATTATTCTATTGCTGTTAAAGCAGGACTTTCATATTTTCCAGTTTTTAAAACAAATCTCTTCCCCAATCCAGGTCCTTTTCCTGTCTGATTCTGTTGCAGAAGAAACACAAAAGCCATGGAGGAAACCTTCCCATTAATCTCACCCAAGTCAAAGCAACCTGTAAAAATGGGAATGCCAGGGAAAATTGTTTGGTAAACATTTTAATTTGTCAAAACTTCCTTGGATTCAAAAGATGCTGGACAGGGTTTGTTATTCCAGAGCCCTTGGGGGTCTGTCCCAGTGAGATTCCTTTTGATAGGAATTGGGGGGGAATTAGGAACTTCAAGCTCTGGAAGGGAAACTCCTTGGGGGTTTCCATCAGTGGGATTCCCATCACTGATCTTAGATAGGAATTGGGTAGAAACCAGGGAATATGAGCCTTGGAGGGAAAACTCCATGGGATTTCCATCAGTGGGATTCCCTGCACTGATCCTTTGGTAGGAACTGGGTGGAAATCAGGGAATGTGAGCACTGGAAGGAAAACTCCTTGGG